>JAQNCB010000026.1:17754289-17766057 GCA_030068295.1 Euristhmus nudiceps | reverse complement strand
GAGAGAGAGAGAGAGAGAGAGAGAGAGAGAGAGAGAGAGAGAGAGAGAGAGATCCCACTTCATTTTGTAAGGTGAGTTTAAGATCTCTTATCTAGCTGTGCACTGATGGGATTTGAACTGGCAATCTCTTAACAAGGGAAAAAACAGCCAGCTTCCCCACTCTGCATGATCAGCGGGTAAACTGCAAAACTGCCCATGTCTAAAATCATGCTATTGATATCATTAAAAAGTTTGAGTAAAGCCCTGATAACTAAAACTACTTTTATACAAAATGAAAAAAGGTATCATCTGATTATTATTATTATTTTTGTTCCACAAAATCATTACCACCAACAAAACTGCACTTGCCAGGTCCTGATTTCTATCAAACACTGAACTGACTGTTCTTATCGGGTGGATAACTTCTGTTATTTTGCATACAAGAGAGCTGATGATGATTAAAAGGATAAATAAATGCTAAGTAATGCAGAAGCAATCCATGCGTGTACACACATGTAAGGGTGCATATTTGTTGTGAATTGCCATTTTGCCATCAATAAAGGCCTTATACAACCCTGCAAAAGCCCAAAGATACAACAGGGATTAGGTGCAGCGTGTGAGACAGAATAAGATTTAAAATAGATGTCGGGTCTCCTTATGCCACCTCTGACCACTAGAAGCCTGCAAGACTGCACAACAGAGCTGGATTTAAAACTGAGCTCTACCTTCCACAGCGTGTCTACACTCAAAGTCCTCATGGTGATATCGACTACAAGAACCCACTGAAATACTTACACAATTACTCTCAAAAACAAACATAGCGAGGTTAACCACTCACATTTGCAGCTCACATTTTCCTTTTATATTCATAAAATGTGTAGATGAAGAAAAAAAAAGAAAGAAGAGAAAAAAAAAAAAAAAAAAAAAGTACATGACCTGAAACAGATGCTGCTGATGCAGCTAAGCCAAGCTAACACATTACATTTACCGCATTTAGCAGATGCTCTGATCCAGATCCACTTACAGAAGTGCTTTAAAGTCACAGACACAGACTAAGTGTACTGTCAGTCAAACTCAGTCAGTAGGTGTTGCAAGTTTTATTTATTCATTTATTTCTTTTGTGTATAAAAATCATAGGGCTTATCCAAGTAGTGTGCAAAAAGGTAAGTTTTCAGCCATTGTTTGAAGATACCCAGTGACTCAGCTGTCTGGACAGCCAGGGGAAGTTCAATCCACCACCTTGGAGCCAGAAGAGAGAAGAGTTTGGATCCATTTTTCCCCTTGCCCCTTGGTAGAAGGAGGGGCAAGTCTGGCAGTACAAGAGGATGTGAGAGAACGCAGTGCACTGCAGTGTGTGATGAGTGCTTTGAGGTAGAAAGGTGCAGGTCCATTTTTGGCTTTGTAGGCAAGCAGTAGTGTTTTAAATCTAATGCGAGCAGCTACAGGAAGCCAGTGGAGAGATTGTAGCAGTGGTGTGGGAAAATTTGGGAAAGTTGAAAACAAGCTTTGCAGCTGTATTCTGGATCAGTTGCAGAGGCTGAATAGCACTCAAAAGGTAGACCTGCTAGGAGTGAGTTTCAGTAGTCTAGTCTTGACATGACAAGGGATTGAACAAGTATCTGAGTGGCCTCAGTGGAAAGAAATGGACAAATCCTTCTGATGTTAAACAGGAGAAAGCGAAATGATCAAGAAAAATTAGTGATATGAGAAGAGAAAGACAGGCAATTGTCCATGGTTACTCCAAGGCTTAGTGCAGTGCCTGAAGGAGAGATCATGGTGCTGTCCAAGGAGATGGCAAGATTTTGAGGTGGGGCTGAGTCAGGTGGGATGAACAGCAATTCAGTCTTGCTGGGATTAAGCTTCAGCTGGTGAGCTGCTATCCATGAGGAGATACTTGCCAGACATGCAGAGTTCCGGGGAGAAACATCAGTGTCTGAGGGAGGAAAAGAGAGAACAAGTTGAGTGTTATTTGCATTGCAGTGGTATAAGAACCCATGTGAGGATGAGGCATCACAAGGGACCTAGTATAAAGAGAGAACAGAAGAGGACCAAGAACTGAGCCCTGGGGAATTCCAGTGGTGAAGACATAGATCCCCTCCATGTAACCTCATATGAGCGACTATGCTGCACCACAAATTCCTAGACTCCTGTGGGTGGACAAGAGAGTCTCGTGCTTGACAGTGTCAAATGCTGCTGACAGGTTGAGGAGGATGAGGACTGATGACATCTTGGTTGTTGTTACAGCATGTAGCTTCTCTGTGACAGCCAAGAGTGCAGTCTCTGTGGAATGTGCTGCTTTGAAGCCAGACTGATGAGGCATTAGCAATCTTGGTTAAAACCTGAATAGTTGAGCTATGGTGTGTGTTCATGGTTTTGAGGTAACTGTGACCCTTTTTATGCTACATCTGTATACTCTGTTGTTTTCCATGCTATTTACACTGTTAACTGCCATGTTAGCATTTACAGCTGTATGAAAAATTTTGGGCACCCCTGATCATTTTCAAGATTTTCCTTTATAAATCATTCGTTGTTCAAATCAGCAATTTCAGTTAAATATATCATATAGCAGACAAACACAGTGATAATTGAGAAGTGAAATGAAGTTTACAGGATTTACAGAAAGTGTGCAATAATTACTTAAACAAAAGTAAGCAGGTGCATAAATTTGGGCACCCATGTTGTGTTATTCATTTGAATACCTTTAGCACTAATTATTGGAACACAAAATTTGTTTTTGTAAGCTCATTGACCCTTGACCTACATACACAGGTTAAGCCAATCATGAGAAAGGGTATTTAAGGTGGCCAGTGGCAATTTGTTCTCCTCTTTGCATCTTCTCTGGAGAGTGGAAACATGGGAGCCTCAAAACAACAGTTAAATGACCTGAAAAAGATTGTTCAACATCATAGTTTAGGGGAAGGATACAAAAAAAGCTCGAAAGACCTACAACATGATCTTGCTGCAGATGGTGTCACTGTGCATCATTCAATTATTCAGCGCACTTCGCACAGCAATTGAGGAAGCCTTTTTTGCACACATGTCACAGAGTTGCTTGAGGTGTGCTAAAGCACATTTGGACACGCCAGCTTCATTTTGGAATAAGGTTCTATAGACTTATGAAATTAAAATTGAGTTATTTTGGACAAAAGGGGTGGGATGCATGGTGGAAGAACACCACAGAATTCCAAAACAAACACTTGCTACCCACAGTAAAATTTGGTGGTGGTTCCATCATGCTCTAGGGCTGTGTAGCCAGTGCAGGTACTGGCAATCTTGTTCAAGATGAAGGTCGCATGGATTCCAGTCAGTACCAGCAGATTCTTGCGAACAATATTCAAGAATCAATGACAAAGGTGAAGTTCCGCCGGGGCTGGATTCTTCAACAAAACAACGACTCTAAACACTGCTCAAATTCTACTAAGGCATTCATGCAGAGGAACAAGTACAACGTACTGGAATGGCCATCTCAGTCCCCAGACCTGGATATTATTGAAAATCTGTGGTGTTGTGGTGTGATTTAAAGCAGGCTGTCCATGCTCGGAAACCATCAAACCTGACTAAACTGGAGATGTTTTGTAAACAAGAACGGTCAAAAATACCTTCAACCAGAATCTAGACCCTCATTGGAAGCTATAGGCAGTGTTTAGAGGCTGTTATTTCTGCAAAAGGAGGATCTAATAAATATTGATGTAATTTTTGTGTTGGGGTGCCCATATTTATGTACATGACTACTTTTGTTTAGGTAATTATTGCCCACTTTCTGTAAATCCTATAAACTTCATTTCACTTCTCAAATATCACTGTGCTTGTCTGTTATATATCATATCATATATCATAGCTGATCCGAACAACCAATGATTTATAAAGGAAAATCTTTAAAATGATCAGGGGTGCCCAAACTTTTTACACACGACTGTATGCAGCAATCTGGAATTAGAACTGTGTACTCTTGACACATCTCTAAAACAGCCATACCATATTAACTTTTTAACATTTGTCCTTCTTTATACCATTGTTGGTATTGTAGGTACTAACCAGTGTATACTCTGAGCACCCCATAAGGCCTATATTTTTGAAAATACTCTTCCCAAGTCATCTATCCATGATAATTTGGCCCTTGACAAAGTCAATCAGATCCTCATGCTCGCCCATTTTTCCTGCATCCAACATTAACCTTGCGAATTGACTCTACACTTGCTGCTTAATTTACCCCCCAAAATAAAAATACTTTGTTCATACCTTTGCTGTCATTCTGACCCTTGACCTGAGGCCCGTGTCAGTAGTAATAGCATAAAGGAAGTGGTCTGAGGAATTGTTGTCTGGCAGGAGGAATGTCCCCAAAGTCTTTTCCACCTGAGCATCGGCTTGATTACAAAACACCAACAGCACAGCATACGTAGCCAGTAATACCACAATTACAATACACACCATGGGGTTGGCACGGACACTGAAAAAAGACACCACGATTCATAACAAGCCCACACAATGAAGTATTTGATTATGATTGAATAAATACGAGCAGATAAACGTTACCTTATATATTCAGCAATGTCTGAAATATTGTGAATACTTTGGATCATCTGATGTTTAACAGAGAATGATGACAACTGATTGTAACTGAAAGATTATTTGGCCAGAAATACAGTTAATACGTTGCAGACATTTTCAAGTGAGACAGAATACAAGAACGCAAAGAGAGTTGAAAAGAGCAGGCTAAATTAAGATACAATTGTCATAGTAAAACACTGAACACACCAGTTTTACTTATTAACCTGGTGAATATAGAAATTATCCTTTTTTTTTTCCTCCCCAATCTTTCTTTCAGTATGACAATTAATTTCTCTTCCCACAAGCTAACTGCTCCCTATCACATGGCTTCTACCAAACAGGATGAGTAAAAGCTAGAACATGAAGCCAGCCAATACATCTTTTCAAACTACTGCTATTGCTATGCCAGCATACATGATCTCACAAATATCCACGGCTGGTTACAGTCCATCTGATTGACAGAGCTGCTCAGTGTTATCATTTCATAAATACATTTTTCAATTTAGTTTTCAATATAGAAATAGAGACTGTACCATATACCATAAGTATCACCAATACTGGTGTACCAGGAAGGAGGTGGGGCATCTAGGACTGCCATAACCCTGCCATGCCAATATATATAGCCATAACTAAATCTGTACATTAATATTTTATTAGCACCATGAAAAGCTAGCCTTCGTAACAGAATAAGACCCGACCTGCAGTTGATTTTGGTTGAGCTGAAACTCTGGAGCACAGAGCATCCATCAGTTTTCCAATCTTTCACACCATCCCAAACTAAACACTGAGTGGAATCAATACTCAGTCTGTAGTCTACTTCATCTGCTTTGTATTGATTTCTAGCATGTCTATCATAGTCGGCATTCAGCAGCATCACATATGCAATCCCAGCATCTATAATCCAAGTGAAACAAGACAATATTCAGTGTATGTGTATGTATGTATGCATATATATATATATATGACTTTCTAATGTATATCCTATCCTTCAAAAATGTTCTATAAAAATCTAGAGACCTTTTAGAGATGATGGGGGTAGAAAGATCTGAGCCACAAGTCCATTCCAATGATAGACCTCGCGTACATTGTACAAGGAAGGTGTTGGTTTGTGGTGTATTCTGTGACAGAAGAAAATAAATACTCTTCAAGTCTTTCTATGATAAAAGTACAAATAAATCTGAGAAATAATAGGGTTACCAACCTGAACAGCAGCAGGATGGGGAAAGCACGTCTTGATGGCCTACTAAACTCCACTCTAATCTGCACAGCCTGCTTCAGGGCCTCAGCAGTAATGTTGAACTCATGAGTGTTCACTTCAGATCGTGATAGTGTGAACTCTTTATCTGTGTTTTTCTTGGATGGAAATAGTTCTATTTTAGTTATTAATACAAAAATCTTGAGCAAAATCTACACCAATATCGGACGAACGTAACATTAATGCCAGTTACTATCAGGTCTCACATAACCAGTTGTAGGCATGCAGATTTCAGAACTGATGTGAAACGATTTTTTGGTTCCGCAATTTTTGACCAGAGGAAACGGTCAGAAACGTTTTTTTTGGTTCCCAGGATTCCCCTGCATTTATGCTGTACTATGTGGTATATTTCGGGAGAAACGGGCTTCCGTTTCCACGGTTGTAATATATCGGAAATGACCTGGAAACAGAACGATCATTTCTGTTTAATGCTCATGTCTGCAGTTGATACATGACAACTGTAGCTGAGGCTACTGTGGCCCTACCTCTGATTTTGGAGAAAGTTTGTCACACATATGGGCAGACAAAATTTGCACATGAAGACATGGTAGCTCGTTTAAAAAAAAACATGATGTAGTTGAATAGATTCAGCACTTGACCCAAAGCAAATTTCAACATAACATGAGTTAGCTCCCTGGCTCTAAAGTATTCTGCCCCAAGTTCCCAGAACCCTTACTCCCTTACTGGGTAATTAAATTGTCTGCCATCATTCCATTTACCTTGTTTAGCATCATGGTGAATCATGCACACATAAGGTTACACCCTGTTGGATGGTATTGCATCCATCAAAGGGACTATGCAGATACATATTCACCAACTCATTCATACCTAGGACAGTGGAACATACCCAACCCACACTAAGCCCTGCTTTTCAGAGAGAGGAGGAAACTAGAGAACCAAGAGGAACCCGTACAGATACAAGTTGAACATGAGAAATTGTACACAAGCTGTGAGGAAGCAGTGCATCCCAGTGTGCCACTACTTACTAGAACTGTATCTAAAACAAAACCTTCTACCTACATTGGTCCAAATTTTAAAATAATATCTGTTTGGAATAACATTGTTTAATCAATGACGTTGTCTTACCACTACAATTCTGCTCTTAAACTTAAAGAGGTTGGCCAAAATGGAAGAATATTAAAGCTTAAAGGCTTAACATGATGTCCAAGATGACAAACCTAATTGCATTACAGTGATCAGGGCACAATGTTTACATGTTACAGTACCTCGTGCCTGCTGAAATGCCCAGCCTGGCTTGAGCTGCCAAAAAACAGCCCAGTGTGGTCAAGATTGTAAACCAACTTTGCCAGCTAATTATCATGTTTGCCAGTTATTTACCACTTTTCTTATTTTCATTTATTAATTTCCTTTCTGAAAAGCTTTATTCTTTGTTAGCACTGCAAGGAGGCTGGAGCCCATCCAGTCCAACTCTGGCTGAAAGTACACCCTGACCAACTCAGTAAACCATAACAGGCCAAAAACACATACACACTCAATCATTCACACTCACATTTACATCTAGCGGCAGTTAAGAATATTCAGTTAGCCAAATGTCCATGTCTTTAGACTATGGGAGAAAACAGGAGCACCCAGAGAGCATTAAAATTCCACACAGAAATGGCCTCACTGGGCACAGGGCTCAAAACCAGTACCTTCTGTCTGTGAGGCAGATGTGCTAACTACTATGCCACTATGATACCCCCAAATGTATTTTCTGCATTGTGGTCTACCAGTTGGACCAGCTTTACCCATGATCTGGTTGCTGGTCAGTTTGAGCTTGTGGTTTTTTTTTTGTTGTTGTTGTTTTTTAACAGGAATGGTGTGTCTTAAATCATTTTGCTCACCAGTATGACAGAACTGAACTGGATATATTCTGGGGCAAATTTTTACAGAAAATTTTTGATTAGTGCAAAATGAAATAAGCAAATAGCCTACAGGACATCAAACATTCTGAGCATTCTGTGAAATATGTGAAAATTTGCAATCTAGATCACATCAATTCTTGGCATATTGCAGTCTTGAGAATATTGCAAATTATTTACGGTAATATCAAATATGTAAAATAGCATAAAAGTATACATTTCTCTCCTCTTGCTTCAGGAACTCAACGATAAGCGGGGTAGACAAGTGCCTCATTTTGATTTCTCTTTTGGTGCTGCAGTTGAAGAGTTTCATATCAGAAACACGTCCATTCACCTACAAATAACACCATACATGAGGGAAATTTTTAAATGCTAAATAATATTTTATTTACAAAATAACCTTGCAAAGAAAATTATTTATTCATTCATTCATTCGTTTGTTTGATTGCCAAACTGTTTAATCCTACTAGGGTCTCGGCCCCACTATAGTGAGGCTGAGCCTATCTTAACCAAATTTGGATAAAGGTGAGGTACTCCCTGAAAAGCTCATCATGCCATCACAGGGCCAGCACACAGACATTCACACTCACAGCCAGGGGCAATTTGACACAACAGACAGTTAATCTAATGTGCATGTCATAACTGGGAAAAAAAAACAGATTACCCAGAGGAAATCCATACAAACACAAGGAGAACATGCAAACACCAAATGGAAATACCCTCATTGAGACTGTGACTCAAACCCAGGACCTTCTTGCTATGTGGTGGATATGCGAGCCACTATTTTGGTGCCCCAAATTAAATTATGCCATTCTGAAAGTTTTATTATTAAAAACAGGTAAGAATTGTAAGAAATACAGCAGAAGAACATTTTACACTTTCACTATTACTTAGCCATTAATGAAACACAAAATTCATAAGCTGTTCACCAGATTTTATTTTAATTGGTTACCCCGCTACGTGACCGGTAGTACACACAAGTCTGGCTTAATCTAAACCTGTGAATAAATGATGGAAAATATGCTCTCTCCATTATCTGTAGAATCAGAAATGCAATTCTTGCCACCAGAAATGAAACTTAATCTACACAATTGTTTACAATGTAAAAATCTGAGGTTTACCTGTTGGGGTGATCTATCCCAGTGATACGGGTTCTTTCTATAGGATGTTATTAGAGTGATTAAGCAGGATTTTTTATCATCTTTGATTTTGAGTTTAATCACTGGGATATCAGGAACATAAAATGTGGTCAGATCAACATTTCTTCTAGTGATTGGAAAATCATGATTCTTCCACGCCACCAGTTTCATGAATGTAGCATTTACACCAAACTGAGGGTCTCCGCGGGACAGCATATACATCTAGAACAAAAACAGGTTAGGCTTTTACATATAATAACAACGATTATATAACTTTTAGCTGAACCTCAAGAGCTCACAGGTAGAATTTATAGATGGTAGTGGGATTTCTTCAAATATTTTTTGAATATTCAGGAACATTTTTGGATATATTTACAGCAGAGCTCTAAAACAGAGCACCATAGTAATGGAATATAAGGTAAATGGTTGCCCCCATGCCCATCTGGTGTTGCTCCCATGCCCATCTGGTGTAAGAAGGAGGTTATTTTTTCCATATGGAGGTTTGCGCACTTGTTTCTGGTTTTAACTAATTTGTGTGTCTTAAAGTTTATTTTTGCATCATTTACTGATCAAAAACCTCAATTGCATGATAAATGTATGACTTTCAATAACAAATTAACAGTGAATCTATTGTAAGGCCCCCTTCCCACATACAGGCATAGTACGGCGTATCAAAGGGGGATGCCCATCACTGGTCATCCCTGAGGATCCCGAGTACACCCCTGGGCATCTCTAGTAGCCGTGGCGGATACAGCGAAGCCGTGGCCACGACGTGAAAATTTCAAACTTTTTTGAAATATCCGGGAGTCTGCTCCTAGTAGACACACCCGAAGCACAGCCGGCAGACATCCGACATACATATGCCTACAGCTGGTGGCTAATCTGTCGCATATGTGAACAGCCGTGGCAGACACGTGGCGTGTGAAGACGTAGGATCCACGTTCATTCGCCGCTCTCCAAGGTACTGGACGTTCAAATCCTGCGCATACATGGTTACAAACAACATTTTTTTTTTCATAAAAGCCATATTCGTTTCAAAGATAACAGAGGATAACAGAGACGACGTCTTAACGCATATTAAACTGGGAAGAAGCAAGGCACGTTCAGTCTGTCGTTTGTAACCAATGAAAGCAGCGTCATGCGCAGCATTTGAACGTCCAGTAGTCCAGTACAGACTGCATTCGGTTCCGACAGACCGGTCGTAAAGCGATCTGGTTGTGTGTCGATCCATGTTGTGGGTACATGTATTTTGTTTATTTTTTAATCATTTTATTCGTTAATTTTCATTAATATTCGTTAATTTTTAGACTACTTTATATTCTTTTTGGGTACAGTATACTGTATTTTTTAGGTATAAATCAAAACATTGCATATTTTAAATGAGTTATTTACCAAACATGTATAGTACATATGAAAAATACTGTTCTGTACAGTAAAATAGAAAAAAAGAAGAAGAATTTTACATTTTCAAAACATAGATACAGTAAAAAAAATATTTGCCGCTTGTCCTTGGCTGTGGGTCGTCTTCAGCAAGGTTGGTGCTAGGTTGTTGATCATCGTCAATGTGGGTGCTAGGGGTAGCCGGAGGAGTTTTTTTTTATAAACATGCTTAGAGTTGTCTGAATGGTCCGTTTCTTCTTCTCATCGTAGATTTCATGATACGGCCGAAAAGCATCGAGGACCATTCTTTTAATTCTTACAAATCTCATAAAACACCCCTAAATCAATTATTATAAACATGACATTGTACTATATCAACATGTATTTCAAATAAATTGAATTAAAGCAATATACAGTAATTGCCAATGAATAAATTTTAATAAAATGGTGGCGGAGAAGGAGAAGGAGATCAGAATCAGAATCAGAATCGGTTTATTTGGCCAAGTATGTGCACACATACAAGGAATTTGACTACGTTATTATGTTGCTCTAAGGGAAGATGCTCCAAGATGCGATCTTTCTGCTGATAAATGGTTCCAATGGTTGACGGAGCCATTTGGAAGAAACGTGCAACGTTCACCTGCTTTTCACCAGCATCTATTTTTTTTATAATACCCATCTTCGTTTTAAACGAGATGGCTTTCCTCTTTTTCTGATTCTCACGTGTATCACCAGTAGGCTTTTGTGCTTCTGACCAACCATATCTGTGTACTGTACACAAAACAAATTCTTTTTGAGGTATCTGTCTGATATTTGCCTTACATTCACAAAAAGGGGATAAGATATTGAGGAACAGGAAAGAGAATGATGGTCAGGTGTCCACATACTGTATGTTTGGTCATATAGTGTAACTATTCAGGGATGAGTGACCCAAAATAATGAAGTAAAGATACTTAAATGGGAGAAAAGGGGCTAAAGCCTCAGAACATCAGAAAAAGAGAACATATTTCCTCCATGTTCATCCTGAACACCGGAACACCACATGGGTTTGTTCTTAGCCCCCTCCTCTTCTTTATCTTCACACACGACTGTTCCCCCACTCACATCAACAACAGCACTATCAAATTCACTGACGACACCACCGTCATAGGTTTGATAACAGATAATGAGTCAACCTACAGAAAGGAGGTTCAACATCTGTGGCGATGGTCTGGAACTGAACACATCCATAACCAATGAGATGATAATGGACTTCAGGAGATTGAAAGAAACTGAGTACTCTGCCCCCTACATTGATGGAGAGGAGGTAGGGAGGGTGGGTTTCTTCAAGTTTCTTGGAGTCCACACCTCTGCTGACTTCACCTGGACCACAAACATCTCCCACCAGGTGGGGAAAGCACAGCAATGGACGTACCTCCTCAGGGAGCTCTAAGAAGCCCACCTACCCCGACCCCGACTGATGAACTTTTACCACTCTGCCATAGAGAGCCTCCAGACCTACTGCTGTACAGTGTGGTTCAATAGTTGTGCTGCAGAGGACAGGAAGGCCTTGCAGCGAGTGGTGAGGATGGCAGAGCAGGTGATTGGAACTACAATACCCTCCCC
>JAQNCB010000026.1:17689242-17708170 GCA_030068295.1 Euristhmus nudiceps | reverse complement strand
AACAATATACTGCACTGAACATCCCCCCACCCCCACACACACACACACACACACTAAATCACTCTGTCCAAAAAGAAGACATTATTTGCGAATGGATGAATGGTCCCAACCTCCTACACATGATTACAGCACTGACCCCCCCCCCAAAAAAAAAAATTTAAAATAAAAATTAGTTCCATAAAGCAATGGCAGGACATACACCAAATAGAGGCAGCAAAAGTGTAAAATGTTTATTTATTTTTTTTTTTTATACTGTGCAACAGTCACAATACAATAGTTATTCATACAACCAAACAATAAGACAAATGAACACTGAACTGAACCTCTCTACGCAGGCCTAGGTTATAACCTTGGTGTTCTGGGGGATAGTCCCATGGTGCTTTATACTTTACATTACTGTAAAAATTATATATGCACAACAACTACAACTTATAATTTCTCTAATCCGTTTAAAAAGAATCGAATATATATTTTCTTTGATACAATGTCAATGCCAGCTGAATATAGCAGGAATGTTTAGTAGGCCTAACTAGGTAAGAAAGGCAAACTGAAGCCTTTATCATGTGTTTAAAAGAAAGTACACGCTTAAAATACAAGCAACACCTCCGGACTTGTTTGTTTGTTTGTTTGTTTGTTTGTTTTGTGGGGGAGTAAGTAAAAATGCATATAGAAAAGTAGACTCAGTCTGTTATGTGAACTGTTCTGGATGCTCAGCAACTCCCATAGCTTAGAGCCACACCGAGGCTATCGATCCCAAATTTACTCCAGCAATTGGATGAAATGTGCCACTTCCACTATGTTAAAAGTTACATGTGTAATAGAATAATGACAATAAAATGGCTACATTGACAATGGCATGGAAAACAGCTGGAAAATCTGGAGTTGACTTCGGCACGTTTAATTCAATCACCCCGAAGAAGCGGAGGATCCATTCAGAGAAGACTTTCGCATTTTGTTGCCGAACGGAAACTGCTGATTGGGGTTTCCCACAGAGGAGCCGTTGACTGGGTTGTTGATGTGGGGAAAATGAGGATGAGTGGACTGGACGGGTGCGCTTGGACTCGGTAGTGGCGATGACGTAGACGGCGCTCCAGCTGGACTGTTGGCCTGGTCACTCGCAGAGTCACTTTCTGAGCGGTTGGCGCTGCTCAGGCCATCCTGTGTGTGTGCGATCTTCATCTTTTTACAGCTGGGACGTACTCGATATTTCAAGGGTAGCGGCCCATTCTGACAGAACAAGAGAGAGCTCTCTGAGCGATGACACTTCACAAGCAGAATAAAAGGCAATAGCATTGCAGTCATTAAAAACAATCATTTGGAACATAATTGTGCAGGGACACTTGATTAGTAATCTAAATAAACTTAGTGAAAATTACTTTAAGGCTACTTACCCTTCTCCATGTGTAAATGTAAGCAATGTCCATTAACGTGTAGTAATCCTTTAGAGGCTCATCCTCATACATTACTTCAATCTAGGAGGAAATATTAAATTTCCATGTTAGGGAGAGATTTCATACATAAATTACTGGAAATGACACTGATCTCAGGAGTATTTCATTCTGAACTACAAGATTTATTGTTTCTATATTTATATTTGTCAATACGTGAAGAGCAGGTTACCTGGAAGGTACACGGTATGTCCATCTTACTTCTGAGAAATTTCCTCAAATGCATTACAGTCATGGCAGCAGGACACTGCAAGTACCTTTTGTTGTTTACCTTGGGGGAAGAATAAGAAGGGAAAGAGAGAAGAGAAAAGAAAAAAAAAAAAAAAAAAAAAAAAACACACATGACAAATTAAAAACACAGCACTACTAGAAAATTTATTTCATTTGCCAGAGTGAAATCATGATACGTAGACATCAGGAAACTTGAATCATTTAGTCTCTTTACCTCATCCTTCGGCTGTTTCTCCCCCTCGCCAACTTGCTGTTTGGCCCTGAAAAATTCAACAGAAAAATACTTTATGCATTGGAAATTTATTCATGCACGTCTTTGAAAAAGATTACAATTTATTTTTACAGCTTCAAAGTTCGTACTTGGGGTCAAAGAACTCGATTGACAGACTGATAATCTCATCATCCGTGATGATTCTCTTATCCTCATCAGCAACTTCACCACGATCTTCATTAGAACCATTTGCAGCTTAACAGAAAAAAAAAACGACAATAGATGTACTATTAATTTAAAAAGCAGAAATTAATATAGGAAATTCAACTGTGTGTCTAAGCCTCAAGAAATTCTAATGAATGACAGCATGTCCTGAGGTATTTAAAACGGTCACATGATTAATTTAAATTAAAAAAGGAGAGTTAAAAGATTTACCATCCACTGATGGATGTTCAGCATAGAAATCTCTTCTTCGTTTCATTTCATCTGCAAACAAGTGCGATTGCTTCATCAGAAAACAACATATGCACTGATCCATTTAAAGGCAAGGTGACCATGCTTTCTTGACATTTTTTTATTCAGTTATAAAACTGGGTACATGGTGATAAACACCATTTTTAATCATCATGATATTGACATAATGAACATGTAAAAGTCTGCTCAGAGAAAGGCAGCATTTAGTGTCTGCAATAAGACAAAGACTGTCTCATTCAGAATGTAGCATAAGGACCTCTGTCCTCCAAGAGTTCTGCTTAAATCTGAAAGCAGTGTCTAATAAACACCTTCATAAAAACTCATCCTGTGACTGCCATTATAAAACAGCATGTCAAACAGTAAGAAAACTTTCACATCCGAACATTAAAAATTAACCCCACAGTGTGCCTATCGTATTCTGATAATTATTCTGTCTTTTATAGCTATTTGCACCAGTCTAGTGCATTACTTACTTTTGAAAAGACCAGGGACCAACTTATACACAATGTCCTGCAGAGTTTTGTCAGACCTGAGACAAAACAAAAAAACCCACAGGCTTAGCGGAAACTATTCTTTACACAAGTACACAGCAACTGTACTGCAAGAGGGTCAATATCATAATCATGAACACTTATTTACATAAGAGTTCGCAACAACATGCCTAAAGTGAGGAAGTAGATATTTAAAAAAAACGTGTAAAACATGGATACAGAAATAAATGCATTACCTAATGTTGAGAAGAGGCTTTGTTTTGTGAACCTGGACATCACATATGGGACAGTATTTGCTGGTCGCCAGGTAGCGGACAATGCACATTTTACAAACTACAGAGATCACAGTGATTATGGTTGGTTAGGAAAGTATGCTGACGAAAGAACAATTAAAATCCCAGTCATTAGAATGAACTTGACACTTACATGAATGCAAGCATTCAATGATTGTGGTTGCATCTATGAAATATCCACCACATAACACACACATCAAATGTGGATTTAGCTCCGTGATCTTGATCCTTGTTGTGCGATGCATCGTCATGGAAGGTTAAGATCCTAAAGGGAAAAGAGCAAGCATGTGACCTACAATTACAACCAATAAGCATGCACGATATCACAAAGAGGATGTGCAGGAAACCTATTCATCACCCGCACCCCCCACCCCCCAATAAATTAAAATAAATAAATCCTCAGACCCTTCACAGTGCATTTCAAATCTCCTTAACTCAAAATCCGGCCATCTCGAGCGGTGCTCCATTTAAAGCGCGAGCGAATTTCAATTTTTTTTTAACCTCGACTTAATAAAAATACTCTAAAAATCGCGCGCTGTACGAGCGCGCGGAAACGCTTCTTGTTTCTATAGCAACTCCGATCTCGGCCACGTGGCACCAAATTAAGCGCAGTGGATTAAAACGTGTGAAAGGTGCGCACGCGCCATCCAACTCAATCCGTTACGCATGCGTCTATTTAAACGTAGCATGAAGATTGAATTGTTTATTTATTCCTGTGATTTTATTGCAACATGTTCAACCACACCTCTCCCTCAAGGTCATGGGCATTGACTCTACACGAGTCATTACAGGTTTAAAGAGATACTTTCTATAAGTATCTCTAAACCAGGTAGCCTACCACGGCACTGCTCACGAGAAACACACGGTTAACTAGTTCAGCATTGTGCTTTTGTAATGAGGTTCTCGGGACATGTAGGATAATACGTGGAATGAATCTAAACAGAAGCCGCTTCCGAGCTTGGTGCTTTCTCTGATTCTCTAATAACCAAACATCCTCCTGTGTGTATAAATGAGAAAATCCTTCATCTTACATTCGACGATGGCTGTATACATTTCCAGCCAAGACAAACTGCACACTTTCTCACATTTCGAAGCTCCAACAAGTTGCGATTGCAGTAATATTTCAATAGTAATTACGTGATTAGTTACTGCTGTAATTGCTGCTGTGCATTCCTCACCTTCCTCATGAATATGTTAGAGCCACATGCAGGCACCACCCTCAGGCATGATCACAATTAAACACCATCCTGAGAGGTGATCTTTCAGTTTGTGGTTAAAATATTCACAGGGAATGAATCAAAACTATTAAGAGTGAAGGCATCGCGCATGCTTCTGCACACTCAAGCTACCAGCTGCATCAACAACCGACAAAACTTTCTATTTCACTTTGACACTTTGAGAGAGATCCCCGTCTGATTTAAAGCAGTGTAATGGACGAGTAAAGATTTTCCCAGAACCCTGCAAATGCACAACGATCTCTCCACCCCCCAGGAACAGACATGACACGAGAGTCCAAAGGTTCACATAGCCTTTCAGACTCGAGAGAGAGAGATTTCATAATTAACAATTTAAAACCATTCATAAGTTGAATATGCCTTAAACATTCAACGTCCTTGTATACAAGGACGTTGAATGTTTAAGGCATATTCAACTTATGAATGGTTTTAAATTGTTAAGAACCGGCCAAAATTGATACCAGAGAAGAGCAGTGACTGACAGGGTCATTTGTTACGGCACCAGATTAAAATGTTAATTAGAAACCATCGTTTTATATAAGATCAGTTCATATACACAAATCCACACAGCCAGCTATGCTTCAGATGAGGAAATTAGCAACACTGGATGAATTCTAGTTCAAACAATACCTCCAGATTTATCAGATTACTATTTTACAGATTCACTTTCGTCTGTAATTCAGTGATAACTGAGCAAATTCACTGATCCCAGACAGGAACTGTAGCTGTACCTGCAGCAGTGTGGCCCCACCATTATTACCACACTGCCTGATCTAAAGAGTCTGTGTACACTAAGCATAAGCTCTGCAGAAATATGACACCCAGTAAGCGGTCTGGTGATAACATGGCCTAATCGCTACTGAAAAACAGCCCTAACAGACCAAAGAGGGATCCAACATCATGAGCTCAAAAGTTTCAGTTTTCATTTACCCGAGCCTACGTCACTGGAGGATAACCAGTGAAGCCATACCAGGCCCATGGTGAATTAAATCCTTCTGATACGATCATGATCCAAAACGTAGGCCTGCCATACGAGACTCAAAATAGCAGTTAATATTGCCTTTTATGGTTTTAATCTACACTTTTTTAGCTTGCTAAGAGCTGCACACTCATTGAACGGGTCTCTGGCTATAATTCATTCAAATAAGTCTGCATGTCCCACAAGTCTGTCACACAAAAAGAAAGCCAAAAGAGGAAAGAAGCCAGGAATGATTATCACAGGCTGGTGTATGATAAAGTCCTCAAAGCATTGAATACTGAATTAAAACTGTTCATTTTATTTTATGCGTTCCAGTCGTTTCACTTGTCTGTGGGTGGGTGTTACCTTGTGACCCTTTTTAAATGGGCTGTCCTGAGCAGAGGCAATATGCTTTCCACGACAGCCTGCACATTAATTAGTTAAAAAAAGAAAATAAAAATACATGCAATGACCAAGGTGAAGCAACATTTCAGTCACACACATACAAAAGAGCCGGTTCTCAGCTCAGACACGGGGGGACACAAAGTTCACCTTATTGATTACTGCTTGTACTCCAGATGCAGGTTTAAACGAGATAAACCCGAGCACGGATCTTCAGCAATAACCAACATTAAACGTAAATAAGTGATCTGGCCGTAGATTTCGGGGTCATGTGGCCGACAACGTGCAGTACGCACCAAGCATTTCCCCTCTCGGTGCAGAGGCCATAAGCTACATTTCTGATGAAACGAGTCATACAGAGATGAGTGTTCATCACATGCTCTCTGCACAAACAAGATGCGTGTATTTGTATGTGTAGTCAGCGTCGCCGAACACGCGGTCTCAAATGTGACCGCAGAAAAAGTGCACGCGCGATCACCCACTGACATTTTCCCACTTCAGGATGTGCGCGTGAACGTTGCACCATGACATTTCTTTGACCCCATGGGCTCAGAAGGACAAATGCCATCGTTGCATGGGTATGCCTTATATAAATGCATAATAAATAAGGCCATATAAACGTACCAAGGAACGCAGGAGAAATGATTCGGAACAAAAGACGGACATGCGCATGGAAAACATCACACAAGCACAAAACAGAGTGTGGGTATATGCAAGCATGCATGCATGGGGAAAAAGACCAAACCTATCTTGCATGATGCACCAGTACTGTTTATCATGCTAAATGTCCACCTCAGAGGGTGGAGGTAATGTTAAGGTGAGCAATGTTCAGGGTTTTGTGTGTAGTGTACACCAAACATCTGTTAAAATGCGTAAACACACGCACATGATAAAAGTTGATAAATTAATTATAACACATGCCCTTCACAACTGCATGCTATTGTATCATTAATCATTTTCCAATTTAATCCCACCACACATTTTAAACATGAGGAGCTTTTTATGAGAGCCTGCCTGACTCGCCGCCGCCAATTAGCCGAGCAGATGAATTTAAGTTGAAAAGACTAACAAAGCAGAATATTTTCCACACCAGCCTGGTCCCTTCGAGTCCCCAACCTGTTGAAGATTGTATATCTATAAAATCGAGTGATTGTATCATCAAACAGTCAGCAAAATATCACTTTGATCACAGGCTCGCGTGAATATTCCACTCGACACGCTGGCGAGCACGAGACAGCGGCTTCTAAACAGCAGCACTAAACCCAAGCACAAGCCATCGGCAACATGCCACAACACCACGACACACACCTCTCAGGACAAAATAATCCAATAAAGCCGAAAATACAGGCGTATCGGTCGGAGAAGAACTAAAAAGCGAAGCGCGTGCGTGGACACAGAGTTGGTTGTGTGAGCTCGAGCCCTTCTGTCTGTCAGCGGCTGCATCCAGCAAACCGCGGATCCATGTTCAGCTCACAAAACCCCGCACATTCAGGCAAAACACACAGTGTGCTGAAAACACATTGGTAAGAAATGATCCCAGAGGACACGAACCTGGCAGAGACCGGGGTGAATCCTCAACACTGGAGTTTAGACAATGAAAAGTTGCGAGTCGATCAGCAGAAAGCGAGCGCGAGCCAAGCGGCCATTTTGAAAAAGAGCTGCAGACGCTGTCAATTGCAATCAGACTCGTTGCTACAGCGCATTTTACTGGCAGGAAAAACGTTCCTTCCGGGTCTCTGAGGTAAATAATGATGGTTTCTTATATTGAAATCCACATGAGTGCAGCAAAAACCGTCCTTTCTCTCTGCTAAGATCCCCGAATCGCGTCTTTGTACGCCGCTGCGCTGATGGCTCGCTGGAAACTGACACCGTCCCCCAAAATGGCTTGCGGTTCGACCGCCCCGCGCGGTCACGTGACTCCTCTGCTTAAGGGCGGCCTGGGAATTAGAGCTACGGGTCGGTGCGTTCTCGCGTAGGATAAATAAGAATGGAAATTCAGTATGCTTCAGAAAATACTTGGGGGGGGGGGGCAATGCACGTGATTCTCACGTGTATCAGTTTTCGATGTTTGCTTTATGCAGAATAATTTAACCCGGTAAATGATTGTGTCAGACATTTCACATGTACGTTACACTGTGTCTGTGATTTCATGGAGACTGGGGTTGATTTAAATAAAAACACCACAAAAAAAAATCGCCGCAATATGCGAGCAATTTAAGCTTCACATTTGTGTGTATCGTTTTCGAGGCCTTGAAGAAGCACCGATGCAGCTAAATTCACGTGTCGGCAAATAAGTACCCCAGCGCTCATTACATTTGGTTCCGATTAAAACGCAGATAACCACAGAATGTTCATGTGGCCCGTCCGAACTTTTCTTGTACATTACATGGACTACACTTTCATGATCATTTCGGATTCCTTTAACGATAACCGTTCAACACTGTTGAACAGCCAATAAGCTGTTAATTGAGGAGTAAAGCGCATGAGCCCTGCAGCAGATGAGCATGAGGGCAGAATCAGAGAGTGCATTATTATTAGGGACGTGGAAGCGATGATAACTGCAGCCGTGCGTTACAGATGTACTAAAACCAAGAACAATAGCAGAAAGACTATAGGGGACATTAATGCGATCAGAATTATGAGTGCAGAACATGCTGATCTGGTGTAGTACATGTGTGCAAACATTAAAGCAGCTCAGACTGAAATAAGCAGGGGTACTGCAGTGCACGGTGTTCAGATAGAAACCCCGAAACATCATTCAGTGAACAATGACTGACTGTGACTTCAAGACTCTCGTGTATCGCTCTGAATCACGGCGTCTGACAAATGTGAATCTGAAGTTCGAGAGGGTGAGGGCACATTTTATATGATGTAATTCCCCCGATTAAGACCACAGCCTGCATTTTTTAACTTGGACTTGGTGTAGGCTCCATATTGTCCTGTTTGATTTTAATTGTTATGAGGAAACTCGAGCTTCATGTCTGTATGTTGATGGGACAAAATGAACAGGTTGTCTCTAAAGAGCACTTTCAGAACGCACAGTCAGGAATCTTCAGCTCATCTCGTCTTCTTTACTGATGAACTGATCTAAAGGAAAGTGTGTACCTGATGCATTTGTTGCTTTTATAGACTCACAAGCCTAAATTCTAACCCTTAAAATGCTTGTCGTCTTTAAAATTCTTATTTTTATGAACGACCGCACAACCAAAAAGTTAAATGCCCATAAATATGCAATGTACACTTGGCAACAACACACAAACAAACACCTTAACCGTTTTTTATTGTCAACACAAACGTACAAAAAGAAGCCATCGCACATGAAATCTGCAGGACAAGGCTGACATCATGCTCCATGTTACAATGCAGATCAGAACAATATCAGTTCAAAGCGTCAGATCTGGGTGGCTCTCTCCACACTCTTCGCTGCATCTTTCATCTTCCCCACCAAATCCTAAAAAGGGGTTTAAAAAAAGGACTATTGTTAATCAGCCACTCATACACAATAATTTCAACAAGGCCATCCAGGAAAAAAAAATATTGCATTACATCACCGACTTAACCTGCTGCAGCTCACTTTAATTCAATGCAAACGTTGCTTTTTTGACGTGACGGGCACTCCCATTCAAGAAGCCCTCTTTCCTCTCAACTCTGCTTACCTTAGATTACAGCGACGCATCTACATCAACATTTCAATCCAAATAAAATCTTTAAACATCACGAGTTGGATGCACAACTGGAGATGAAATATACCCCAAAAATAACAGGCCAGATATTTTACTCATTTATTTGTGTTATCAAATATCCTTTAACTATAAACTGGTGTAAAAGGGCAATCAAAGCGGCCAAATGCAGTTCAATTATTCCAGATGTTCAAATTAACAATTTGCGTGTTTGCGTAATTAATTTGCATAATGATTTGGTTTACACGCGCGAGACTGTTTGATAACCTTCTTAAAAAATAAAATACACGTGACATTCTGCGTATGGCGATTAAATTGATGAGCAAAACACGTGACAAAAACGCCATCAAATGTGAAGGCGAAAGCTCTGGATGGGGCACGAGCTGGGACAGTCCCGGACCACAGTGAGTCCTGAAATCGAGAATTTATTCAAATGTGTGATATTTTTTTATTTATATTAAATTCATTTGTATTTTTATGACGAGCAAGTGTTACCTTAAATCTCATTTTACCGTTGAGGCTTTATTATAGGCTCTATTTATATGTGCATTTTATTTGTAGTTCAATGAATAAATCCTCCTTTGTAACTTAAGTCATCAACAAGAAGGTGCTACATGTGTGGCTCTTTTCAAATCCTCCCCCACACAGGGTTTAAATGTCTGGATCAGCGAGATTACTCTAAAACCTGGAACATTTTAAATCTTAAGTTAAATAAAATAACTTTTTTCCCTTTTTAACACATATTAAAAGTGCTTTAAAGCTGAGATTGTATGAGTAACAACTGTAAAATATTTATTTTATGCCAGTACCCTGATTACAATAAAGTGATTACAGAAAGTGAACAGGATTACCCCTATGATCAGGTGATAGATAGTTGACTTAAAATCCATGGGTTGGTTTGCAGCTGTACGCATTCTACAGAGCACGAAGGAATGTGAATCCAAGTCAAAACCAAGTAAAATAGAACAAAAAGTTATCACCTCGGTTGTCTTTTTTTTTTTTTTTTTTTTTTTTTTTTTTTTTAATAAATTTCTTAAACACATTCACAGTAAACCCAAAGAACATTGGTCTGAAAATGTGTATTAAGCACTAAACATGCACAAAAGAATGCATATGCTTCAAATATTATTAAATTTTACATATGTAAATGTTATTATACTTAAGATAATACCTGAAGTTGCTCCAACGTGCAGCTAAAATTGAGCTGAGATGAAGCCCTGTTGTCACCACTCTGAAAAAACAATTCAAGCAAAGAGAATAAAACAGACAAACAAATTAATTTCATGCAGATCTCAGCACCTGTAACCAGAAGGTTTCAAGTTTGAATCCCAAAGTGCCATCCTTAATCCTAAAATTAGATGGATTAACTTCTAATTTCAGACTTGCGCATATATATATATATATATATATGACACATACATACATATATATTCTGGATGTATATTTGTGCGTATATATATATATATATATATATATATATAAAATCTCATTTTCTAAAATTTCTTTATCGAGACTTTATCTCACTCATACTTGTATGGAGCAACTGCATGCACACAATTTCATCCGGGATCAATAAGGATAAAAAAATTCAGATTCGGATTAAAGCCAAATAAAGGTAAATATAGGTTTAGATGACACATACCTCAGTGTTGAAGGAAATCAGATATGACGGCTGATTGACTTTGTGCACGTGGCTGTTCTAACAAAAGCAATGTGCATGATTCAGTCATATGTCATTCAACACAAGCTGTATCTTAATTTTTTTGTGTTCAAAAACCAGATGTCTTACCTTTATACAATAGTCTAAACGCCAAGAAACATCTGTTATGTGAGGGGGGCATCTATCAATGCTAAGAAACAAAACAAATGAAAAAAAAAATTAATGACTGCCTTCTTGGTACCTCCTATTTCACACATTTTTTGTTTAGTGGACCATGAAAGGCTATTAAAAAACATGAGATTAAAACTTATATTTGTCATGAACAAAACATAGTGACCCACCTCGACAACAGTGTTTCCAGGTTAGTTTTGCTTTTCTAAATGTAAAATAAAAGGCAATGTTATAAACATGTTCATTCAGAAACCCCTCAGCATACAACAACAGACTCTGGAGAAGGTTATGACCTGATAGCGTCCATAAAACACGTCCACTCTCTCGCTGTCAAATCTGAGATCTTCAAGGCACGAGCTGTTAGAACAAATAAGACTTGAATGCATAGTCATCTTTGCACACAGAAAACCCCAGAAATAGGTATAACATTAATAGATTACCATATAGTTGACTTGTCTGCATTCTGTTTTACTCCTTCCAGGATAAAGGTTGTCGCTGCAATGTGGCAGTGTTTCAGGAGAGCTTGGTCGAGGTTCTTTAGTTCTGGGAAATCTAAGGGGATCAAAATGAGTTGACACGGTGTATCAAGACGTTATGACATCTAAATAACATTTATGCCAAAGCTTCCCAATCTTGCTTTTGAAGAGTATGTAGGCATGTGCAAACAGCCATCCACCCTATGGCACATAGCTTCAGTTTCAATTTGATGGAAGATCAGCAGAGTAATCTTTCAAATCATGGTATGACTGTTCATGTCATTTGACTATATTCATGCAAAATCTGATGGAGATTGACCAAGCAGCAGGTCATTTTTTTTACTAACTTTACACTGATATGCTGCATGGACTAAGATGGTTTATGGATGAAATTAGCATAAAAAAAGCACAAAATCCATAATAATCACTCAACTGTGATTTTCATGTCCAAGCTCTTTCAAGTTTTAGTAATCTAGTTCAATCCAACAACATGTTTTTTTTTTTTTTTTCCTGACCCACCTACTACACATGCTGCACATTTTAGTGTTTTCAATCCTCTAACACACCCCTTTCATCAAATCAGTTTATTCACATCCCTTCTTGGACTCGCGTTGGGGTGCAACTCAATAAAATATGCAAGAAAGGAGGCACTTCAGTCTGAACTGGGTTTGGGAACCTGTTGTGCTTTCAGCATACAAATCAAGCCAGATAATGAACCAACTCCTTCCTTATAAATAAACCTTGACCCAACACAGCCTCGTGTAATACATGTCCAATCCCTGCACTGCAGCCCATGCTGTGCATCTCGCGCTGCAGGCTGAGTGGGTTCAGGGTTCCTGCAGAGTAATGCTGGAAGAATAGGCTACGTGTTAGCATGCTAGCATAGCCGCTCGCATGGGAAGCGAAAAGACGGAAAAGAGACATGCGTTCGCCGGTTCACCCCGACACTGCACTGTATTACAGTGTCCTAAGCACTGCGCTCAGTACCGTAACGGAAATAAACTGATGTTAGCAAGCAGAACGTGAGATTGCGTATTTCACTTCATGCCCGTTTTCAGGCAGAAGTTGACGAGGATAAAGAAGGGAATCGGCGGATGTTACCGGAAATGTTGCCGCTTGGAAACTCCAGCAGGCTGCGAAAGGACGCTTCAGTAAAAACAGTGAATGATTTTAGGTCCAAATATCCTGGATCGGCGAGGGCTTGAAGCCCCTTCACCACCGACTCTGACAACTCCATTTTGTACGGAGACGCCAAAGCGACCCTTGTGATCACGTGATCCGGTCAGCTGATCTGAGACAGGTTCCGCGTTATTTTCTGCCTGTGAATGTTAAAGGAGCTTTAAAAAATATGGTAGAATAATAGCATGGGATTATATTTGCACATAAAAAGCCCAGAGTTTAATTATAGCCGGCTCTAATGTTGTCTAATTCACAGAGAAGCTCCAAAGTGAAATTGTGCAGCAGTTATTCCATCACCGACAGAAGTCACGTGCGAATTTAACCCTAAAACATTCATGTGAGATTGCATGAGTGATATTATGTCTGGAATATACTAACCTATAGAACCCTGTTCATGGAGAAGCCCCTGTCCTGCACATTTTTTTCCTTGTTTCTAGCATCCATATTAACTCAGAAGATAATTAACAGCTTTTCTGCGACAGAGAAAATAAAAGGGTAAAATCCTCCAGGACCAGAGCTGGGATCCTGAAAGTTGTGGAAAGATGTGCATTATTTATCCACAGCAGCCTGCAGTGAAACAGAGCACCTGGACATTGAATATGAAACACGTTTTGCACTCTGAAGCAACGTGTCCGTGATGTAGTTCCTCCGATCTGTGCATTTCTGCTTCCCTGGCTCTAACATGATTCAGCACATCAGTTCATTAACAGCTCTTCCTCTTGGGCTGAAGAAAAGTGTGTGTATAAGAGCAGGAAACACTGAAATCTGCAGGATACTGGGATTCCTCTGACACGATGGTTTTTTTTCCAGATCGCCTACAATTACAACTCGTTCGAGTGATGTCTGGGGTTTCGGGTCATTCTTTTGTAAGCAATTCAGCTTGATCAGATCCTCCCGAGTTTTCTCTGCATTGTGCGTACCAAACCGACATGGCGTGCTGAT
Source organism: Euristhmus nudiceps (assembly GCA_030068295.1). Taxonomy (NCBI): domain Eukaryota; kingdom Metazoa; phylum Chordata; class Actinopteri; order Siluriformes; family Plotosidae; genus Euristhmus; species Euristhmus nudiceps. The sequence continues at coordinate 17,694,319 of JAQNCB010000026.1, read as the reverse complement.
AAATTGTCCTGTTCCACCATACCTAGCCAAAAATAAACGCCATTGAAGACAGGTCCCATTGTTGTTTATGTTGACACTCGGAACAGCAACGCACTAACGTGAAAAAGATTGATTTAACACCATCTGTAGACTAGAATTGTGATTCTGAGCGGCATTATTAAAATAGGTGATTAATTGTATTTTTTTCTTCCATCCTGTTTAACACAAAAGTCTTTCAGTAGTTTGACGGGTGACCTGAGATCGGCACGTCTGATGGTTTTCTAATAGGACTCAGAGGTCTTAAATGTGTCTTTGGTGGAGACATTGTGGTCTTTAGATTAGACTGTCACCGGATGGGGATTCAATGGAACTCATTAATCACTACTCATTAATGTTCACACGGTGTCATATTTTTAAACTCTGTATTTTTGTTGTGTATTGTTGTTTTTGTCTGTGCTATTGTATTTTTTTCAGGGAGCCGAAGACCAGTTATATCACATATAGTCACAATGAATTAATTATGAGCTCATTCATCAGTAAAATCAGACAGAATTGGATTTGTAAATGAAAAAAAAATGATCTCAACACTCAGTGCTTCTTCAAATGTGCTTTAAAGGAGTACGTACACTAACTTCATCCGAACCCACCTGTGTTCTGTGTAGAGAGGTCACCCATTCAAAGATCTCAAACATCACCCTGGATCCAACACATTCTTTGACTCGATCAGTTTTGTTATTTGGTGGAATGAGTTGTATTTCTAGCAAGGAAAACACTTAAATACGCAGGAGACTGTGTACTCCATGATCAGGGCTGGGGAACGTGTACTATATTACGGGTGTAACCTGAGATCATGTGTTTCTCAGCCCTGAACCTGTTCTCACACCTTCCCGTGTTAATCATTGCTTCGAGCCTTCAAAACAAGGAATCGTTGACCCATCTGCGACGAAGCCAGCCCATCAAGTAATGTAGTATTTTTTCTTATTTAGGGGTTGATTAAAGTGGTATGTAATTGAAGGGATGAAGAAACTGTAGCAGTTTTTAAATTGCACGTCTTTTTAATGTGTTTTTGTGGGGAGGTTTAGGTTAAATGAATGATCATGGCAAGGAAACGTTTGGAGCGACGGACGCATAATAAATCATGTGTTGTCCGTTAATAGATCTTCCCTTCTGGGGAATTCCTCAATCCCTTTGCTCAGTTGTTGAGTTGTTGCTAGCCCATTTTAGCCTTTTTTATTTTTAAGATTCACGGACAAATATTTATTGAAGTTTCACAAGGTGTGAGTAAACTCTGTCATTTGAATTTGTAATACATTTTCAGTCATGACTGTGTGTGAAAGGCCTAAAACGATTCCTGATTTCGTGTGAAGTCGGAAGAGGAGCTAAAACTTTAAACTTCGCTTCTAACTTTAACCATCCTCAGGTTTGCAAATGCATGGCCTCACTTGAGCACAATGATTGTGAGCTGCTGTTTGTGCTGTTTTATTAATTTTTGTTTCAATGTCTTACAATGAGCACTACAATCACTACAATACTAAATCTCAGCACACTGTTAGCTATCTTTGTTAACCCTAGAACGGTTACCAGGGTGGAATTCACCCGGTGTAATTGGGGTGGTTGTGTAACTCATACGTCTGGCAGCATGAGTATAAGTATGTTATAAGTATGTAATAACATACTTATAACATACTTATAAGTATGGTATATTTAATTTAGGGTAAAATTCTCCCGGGTTTCCCTTCCACGTTAGCAAATTAGAGGGTAACCATAGGGTAAAAACCCTGTTTTAAATGTGTGTACTGTACAAATTATACACGACTTGATATTATCTGAATTGTACTCATTCGTCCAAGCATGCTGAACTTATATTATATATATATATATATATATATATATATACATACTGCCATGTATTTATGTCTTATGTAGACATAAAGCTTATGTCTTATTTACATTGACTCGTTCATTCAGCTTCAATAAGCGCTTTATCCTGGTTAGTGCTCAAGGTCGCAGTGCACCGCAGTCTATCCTGGGCCCAGGCCAGGTCTATCTATAGCAATTTGTATTACATTTTCTTACAGTTGACTCCTCCTGTTGTGTGAAGGTTGTGGTCTGCATTGCTCATTGTGTTCATTGTTCTTTTTACTGTTCTGCACATGACTTACACGTGCAGCATTTGCATATTTTGCATCCGATGGTATGAACGACAGTAAAATCAGTTTCACCTGTGTCAATCTGTTTTATTGAAATCGTCAAGTATAAGCTACATGTATACACTGTCATCTAGTCCTCTCCCAAAGAATGAAACCAAAGCGTCTCAAGAGAAATGCAAAACTGATTACATGCTTAAAGAAAAATGTGGTATCCGGATTTTAATACCAAATATAAAACACGTAGTAATAGACTGCTCTCTGCTTTATCCAAGGAAGTATTTTCCAGACACACACACACACACACACACACACACACACACACACACACACACACACACAAAACGTATATCATATATTTTTTCTCCCGTAGCAATGGATCTTTATATTTAAACAGGAAGATTTGCCAGGTCGTACTTTAAAGAGGAATAAGCTAAATAGAATGAATTAGCTGGTCCCGAGTACATGAATGTACTCAGATCTTATACTTCTTATCATCAGATGATTTTAGTAAAGTATGAGCCTCGCACATAAAAAACTGCTCAGTCCTCTTCTTCTGCCATTTAAAGGGGTCCGTTAAGCAGATTCAAATACTTTTTTGTTCTTTTCTCTGTAAGTTGTAAAAAAAAAACCTCTCCTTATTAAATGTATTACTGAGTTCTAGTTATTGATCTATTTGACTGCTCATCTCAGGAGCTAAAACAATAAATGTTAACTTGTATCCAATCGATATTTTAGTAGAAACACGTTCTGTGAGTTGAAAGTTGGGATCAAAAGCAATTTATGTATACATAAACGTATTGTGTTCCTGTATGCAAAAAAAATGTAAGATCTCTTGATATAAAGTCGCCTATATTAACCCCAATTACCTTCCTATTACTGGGCTATATCAGAAAAATCTAATCTCACGAGCTAAACATTTGAAAGTAGTTTTTGTTGGAGTACAATTTACACAAAGTCGTTAAATAACAAATCCACAGTGAACGGTGACTGTTGTAAAAGACATCATTTCGGTTGTCGATGATGAGCGAGAAATTAAATCACAGGTTTGTTTGGCGCCAGAGACCCGCAGAAATTCCAATCCTCATTTTTACAACTTTACAATTTTGCTGCACTTCTTATCTAAATTGTCATTTGAAAAGTCATGAAGAAAATTATTATTATTATTATTATTATTATTATTATTATTATTATTATTATTATTATTATTTATTGTAAATCAAACTATTCTTTGTAACAAGCATTTCAATCTATAAATAAGAATATGGATTAAATCAGCTTGCTGTTTCCTCGTCACCGTACCCATTGTTCCTATTGTTCCCAGGCTTACCCTCTTTCATTCATGCAATATGTTGTTTTCCCATCAGGTTCCCAACCCATGAGTCCTGGACCGGAGGAGTCATTGTTCTGCACATTTTAGTGCTTTCCGTGATCTAACACACCCAACTCAGCAAGAGCTTTTCATCAGTTATTTAGTTGAATCAATTGGATTGGGTGCAGAGAAAACACGTGTACAGGACAGGAGCGAACCTGTGCCCTAACCTCGCCAAAACAGGCAAGATATAGTCCCGATATTCAGAATTCCTTTAACTGAAGCTAATAAAAAAGGGATGATGCATACGTGAATAAATGAATACGGGCTATTTTTATATTTATGTAGAATATTCTGAGGGTTATACCACAACAATCACTATAAAAATAGCGAACGGATTTTAATTGTAATTTATGGTCCTCATAAAAATACGAAATAAACGTAGCATACATCACTTCTTTTTTTGCAATTTTTAACTTGCAGCTTAATACTACTTTTTTTTTAATACTAGTGGTATTTGTTAAGGAAAGTGAGACTTGGTGTCTTCAGCACGAGAGTTTGTGCTTTCTGGTTCTGGACACTCTTTCCAAAAATTAAAAAGAAACCTTTCCACAGAAACCATCACCAGATCCATTCTTTCTAGAAATGTTAGTGAAATAGCACGCTTTATATGTATTACTGACACGCAGCTCTGGGATTGAGCTGTTCCAGAGAGGAGCGTTTATATAGCCTGTACACTGGTTATAAACTAGATGTTTCAATCGGAAACATATAGGTCAGTGTTGTCATATGAAATTAGTAGGATCTAACCTGTCCTGGGGCCTAATTACAGCAGTGAACACCATTTCGGTCAAAAGAAATATTCGGTGCTTATGGTGGTGTGACGTTATATTTCAAACTCATGTGCACTGCATAAAGTTGCAACACGACTAATGCAAACCCCATTTATTTAGGTTACAACAAGATTTTTGTCACTAAGTGTGACTGAAAAAATAAAGCAACGAAAGCAGACTAATCAATGTAGAAATAAATAAATAAATGAATGAATAAATAAATAAACCTGCCCGCTCAGAACAGAAACAAAGTGCTTAATAAAAAAGGTTTAAATATTTTAAAAATTTTAAAAGTTTAAATAATAAATATTCTGGCCTTTTTTGAATAATTGGAATTATTTATTTACTTTTGGTTGTTTGTATTGTTATGAATCCAGTCCAACTGCTCAGCAATGGCAGCATTATTTGCACCACTATTTCGTTTCTCTCTCTCTGTTTCTCTCTCTCTCTCTCTCTCTCTCTCTCTCTCTCTCTGTGTGTGTGTGCGTTTCTGTCTGTCTGTCTGTCTGTTTCTTTCCGTGTCTGTCTGTCTCTGTCTGTCTCTCTCTCTTTTTCTGTTTGTCAGTCTGTCTGTCTGTCTCTCTCTCTCTTTATCTCTCTCTCTGTCTGTCACTATATCGTCTCTCTGTCTCTGTCTCTGTCTGTCTGTCTGTCTGTCTCTCTCTCTCTGTCTCTGTCTCGTCTCTCTCTCTCTCTGTTTGCCACTATTTCGTCTCTCTCTCTCTGTCTATCTGTCTGTCTGTCTCTCTCTGTCTCTCTCTCTCTCTCTCTCTCTCTCTCTCTCTCTCTATGTCTCTCTCTGAGTA
>JAQNCB010000026.1:17546131-17561163 GCA_030068295.1 Euristhmus nudiceps | reverse complement strand
AAATAGTTTTCACCACTTTTAACCCACATCCCTTAAGACTTCTGTAATTATTTTCTTTATTTTTTAATTTATTAACCATGACTTAAAATCTCTATTAGGATTATGGTGTACTTTTATGTCTGTAATCATCAGTGGAATACTCAGGTCTTAAGAATACTAGCCTTTATCAAGCTTACTTTCGCTTATAAAGATTAAAAAAAATTATAAATAAATAAATAATTTTCCCCCCAGATTTTTCATCACTCTGGATCATTTCTTACTGTTGGAAATGTAAACAACATGAATGGCGCTGGGCACACACGAGTGCCGTTCCCTTTGTTGCACTTGTGCAAATCACAATACTTTCTTTTTCAGCGTTCAAAATGATAAAAGTCCGTTTCCACAACCGACTACAGCACAATGCGCACCTGGCATTGTATTTACACCGGTGTATTTCAGGCTTAAAGCGAAGTTAGAGTTGAATTCTTCAAGACTAAAGGTATGGCGCCATAGACAAGCGAGTTACCGAGGCATGAGTTTGGGAGCCATGAACTCTGACCGACACGTTTTCGCGCATGCGCACTCGAAATGCGCAATTGGCTTATTCAGACAGTTCCTTTCTTACAGTCTCGTCCAAAAGACTAATTGTGATATTTTTACTGCATACTGAAGACGTTTGGGTTCGAGATCAGAACTGAAACTTTAATTTCCTACATATCGACATGGTAAAATATGACACCTTTAGTTGCAAAGCATCCGATTTTTCAGTGAGCAAAAGCAGTGGAAGAGCCATTGGAATTTTTTTTTTCAGTAAATGACAGTGAACACTTGCAGTTTTTGTTAGATATACCCTGCATCGATATGCCAACACAATATCATCACCAAATAGTTTAATTCTTCTATTGTGGTGATGCTTCTCCAGATTTGTAGCACAGCTTCGTTCAGTTGTTGCTAGTTTTGTGGTGGTTATACTTGCACTGTACACTTCAAGAGGCAAAATTGTTGATGCTCAGCTGGATTAAGGTCTGGTGACTGAACTAGCCAATGTAAAACATTCCATTTTTCCTCCACTGAAAAAGTATTTAGTTGTTAACAGTGCGTTTTGGTCCATTGTCATGCTGCATGATTAAGTACCATATAATTACACTGCATGCAGTTCATCATAAACTGGAGAACACCTGAATTCCTTTTTGTGCAAGAATAATGATTAGTGCACCCATTACAGAACCAGCTGTGTAAGCCCAAGCTATGACACTACCTCTACCATGCTTCACTGTTGAGCTCGTATGTTTTGGATCATAGCCAGATCCTTTCTTCGACCATACTTCGGCCTTTCAATCACTTTGCTGCAGGTTAATCCTGGTTACAGAACTTTTGGGGCTCATCTCTGTATTAATTTGTAAATTCTGTGCTGAGGAGAAATTTGGATCTTGTGGTGTGGCTTCTATTTCTGTTCTCAAAGTCTTCTTCTAAAAGGTGGATGGTGATACCTTTGCCAATGTTCTGAGGAAGTTGTTAGGCAATTTCACTGACTTGTTTTTGGTATGCTATCTTCACACCTATGAAAATGTTTTTGTTTTTCTTCACTGATCTCTGATGACTAGTTAACCAAGTATTTCTTTCTTTTTCAGGACACTCCAAACTGTTGTATTCATTCTACCCAATTAAACTGTTACAAACAAAAAATGATAAAAGTCAGAGCTCAAATCAGCAGTAGACATTCATTAACTGTTAATTAGTTATTAACTGTTTAAAGAACAAGTAAAATAGGTCATACCTGGGCAAAAAGAAACACCTGTCCAGCAAGTTATCCAATATTTCAGATCACTTGAAAAATGGGTGGGTTTAAAAAGAGGTGCAAGTTCTAGGTTGGGAAATCTATATATAAATGTCAGGAAATTAAAGTTTAAACACTAATGTTGAGTAATTAGAAGTACTGTCGTGGTAATTTGTGGACATTCTGTTTTATGTATTGTGTCTGACTTAAGTTCACTCGACTAATGTTCAGAATTTTGTTGTTTATCTGCCGTGATAAATGGATTTGATTCAATTGCTTATGGCAAAAACAATTGCAAAAGTCTGTTCAAAAACAAAGAAAACATCACTCTGTATGGGTGTTTTAGTGGATACTATGTGTAACACAAAAAAAAACCTAAAATGAGATTTTTATGGTGTACCGGTACATTTCCAAAAATTTAACCATAGCACTGAGGCAGGTCAGGAAAGCTCTGTGCTTTCAGCTGGTGAACAGCTCGGTGTAGATAACACTGTCTGCTCTGTTCACCCTAGTCTATTCAGAAATTAAAGGGGACAGTGCTTGAAAATGTCTATTATATTCTACCAGAAACACAAGAAAAACAAACCAAAACAAGATGTCTATGGTTTATTTTTACATTATCAATGACTGCTCAAGTGACCGAGACAAACTGTGACCAATTTTGATGTCAGAATTATATCCTCGAAATAATGATATATAATTATTTATATATTATTATTTCAGGCCAGGCATGGGTCTTCAGCCTTGGGCGGCAGCATGCTTAGTTACAATCACGAAGAAAGTGTTGGTGTCAGGAAGAGCATCCAGCCGTGAAACCCCCAACTTCCACATAGTCATGGTAGTTATGTTCTGGAGAACCTTCACTCCTGCAACCTTACAGTCGACATGACCAAGGACAGGGATGAATGGCGACAGCAAGTTCGGGCTACCACCTGACCATCCAACCCTCTCGTTAGGGGAAGAAAGGACTCTAAAACGCATGATGATTAATACCCTGAGATGGTGGACCAATCAGGTTACGCCATCCCCATGTAATCTATATAGTAATTTGCATTATCCACCTCGTAAAGTTGGGACAATGCTTAAATTAAAATGGTGGACAAAAGCCTCATGATTTGCCACTGCTTCTAAAATCCTAAAACTTAAACTGCCATCAAAAAAATAAATACAAAAGAGGGTTACACAATATGGCCTCTGCATTGTTCAATGTAAAAAAGCACCCCCCCCCCCAAAAAAAGAAATCATAATATAGAGCACATCACAGCTATCAAACTTTTTAAAAAAACATTTTAAAACCACAAAAACCCAATTTAGTTTGCTTATACTTTAGTGTTGTATATACACCAAAACAATTGTTCCCCTTAGACTCCGAGAATATCAAAGAACAGCCCCAAAGACAGAACATCTCACGGGACTATTTAGCAAGACTCACTCCACTTTTAACGAAAAACTGTTTATTTTTTTCCATATAATTATGGTATAATAAATAAGTGAAGAGACAGACATTTCATTTTCTATTCACTCTTTCAGATTTTCAGTTGGTAGAACATTTACGCTGTGGTACAGTTGCTTTTTAATCGTCTGAATATCAATCAAATCCTTTGAGCAGTCGTTTACAAACTTCAACACTTCTGTGGGATTTTAACCCAAATTCTCTTAACAGACCTGTAGCTCATTTGTGTTTGTGGGAAATTTTAGTATTCCCTGGAAAATTTAGCTTGGCCTACAAAAACATTTTACACAGAACATGGAAGCGTACTGCAATCAGCACCACTCAAATTTACATTTAGTCAGATTACCACTAAAGCACACCATAACCTCACATTTAACCACATCGTCAACCATGAGTGAAGACAGCAGTGAGACAACACACTTTTACAAGTTGGTGTGCAGTTTTTTCATTGATGTAAAAACAACAGGCTTCATACTGTAAGCTTGGTCAGGCAGGCAGATGTGCAGTATTCAACGTAGCAGGTGATAATGTCTCCTTGTAATATTAATTAACAGAGTAATATTTTTTCCTGCTGGAAAAATTCAGCTTCGTTTGACCTACCATATGCCAAAACACAAAAAAACCTGGTCAAGTAGACAGAAAAACAATTTTTAATTCTAATTCAGGACCACAGATAAGTTTTTTGAAGAAAGTACCACAACAGAGACAAAACCATAAACCACATAATCAATTTATTCAAGTCAAAGGGACGTTTTGGCAGTTGGACAGGCCAAGCTAGGGTGAATATTTTAGACCGGAAAATCTGAAGAAACATTTAAGTTAAGCATGAATAACTGGTCAATGTGAATCATGTTTATAAGATTGTGCTGTTTCATTTGTCTGGGTGGTCTTGTTTTCTGTTAAGGCAGGAGCATCTGTGCTCCTTTGGAAAAGTAAAACTCTGCATAATGTTCAAGCAATCAGCAACAGTGATGTTTTGTTCTTGTTTATAAATTACAGGAAGTCAAACCGTGTCCATCAGCAGGTTTGTGTGGCATTACTGGAGAGCTGAATAAATCTTCAGGCCAATATTTATAGAAAGGATGGAAAGTGTCTTGGCTGATCATCTCCATTTGGAATAACTGGGACTTTGTACCCATTTGAGTTTCCACCAAAAAGTTCCTTCAGGCTGGAACTACTGTACCCTCATCATTCAAATGTAGCTGAGTAGGTAGACAGCTTGCACGAACAGTTTATTTTCAGAAAAGTATCATCATGCAACAACTCGATCAATTTTTGTTGTTTTTTTTTTTTTACTGACACAGTTTACAAGACGCTGTTGCTTCCTAACTAGAGTTCCCTTTTCCCCCAAAAGTGATCTGGGTCACTCCACAATAAGTGGGGCAAATGTGTTGGACAGGACCTCAAAAATGAAACTAGGACTTTCCCAAATATTTCCGACATGACAAACTATCATCCACACGTACCCCTTCCATGAGACAGAAAAGACAAAATCAAGGAATTGGTGGTCATCCCTAAGAACATCATGTAGACTAAGCTTTGGATGCAACAAGTTCTACAATGGAGGACACGAAATACCAAGAACGGCTCCATGGTTTCCCGAAAGTAGTCAAGGCATGCACTGAATGTTGTTTCCAAATTGTAAATGGGAACTGGGATTGCCTGCTGACATAGTGCTTTATGTGGACATAATGTACAACGCGAGAGACCAAAATAATGTCTGTCCTGGCATCCTGATAAATTCAAAGGGCAAACAAGATACAGTGCAACACAGATCATGGAATGCTAACCATAAAAATAGAGATGTTAACTTTAAAAATAGAAACCAGACAGTCTTGGGTCAATTCTCTATGGCAGGTTCTCCAGTAACTGGTGCCACCTTTCATGCTTGGGCTTGTGCTTCGATGTTTTCTTTATCCCTTATCTATCACAAAGTCTATTTTAGTTAGAAACACTTATTTATACAAACAGAATCAGACGAATACAGTTTTTGTGATCAATAAAAATTACTATCATTGTATTTGGTTGATTCGTTATCAAGGAAATCTGACAGACATTTTTCCCACTTACCAAATCCCATTATAAACCCCTTGTTGCTCGTCAATCGTCATTTCTGTCCATCAAGAACAGTGACAATAGCAGCCTCCCATTCATAAATCACTCAGTGTCATAATAAATATATACAATCTCGATATTGATATCAAAATAAAGATACTGATTACTAGTCATGGATTTGATCATTAGCAAAGAAATTTATCCATTGAAATAGATTACTATTGTCTATCTTCAGCCCATCAGCTGATGGTCCATGATGCAATCTCCGTGCCAATTTTTGACATGTCCCCTGTCGGATGTTCAACAACCATTCTTGCAAACTTCCGCAAATCAGCAGCGCTCACTGGTAGAGGTTTGTATTCTTTCACATATTTACATAAAAATAAGCTGTGAATTTGTCTGTTAGAAAGTCTGACAATAGACTAAGTTGACGATAGCAATCTATATGAAATTCTGTTTACTGGGTTTTTCTCAGGTCTCCATATGAGTCAAAAGTTAACTTGCAGTCATTGCATTCAGGAAGTACACATAGAGATACATCAAACAAAAATATTTTACGTACCGAACTGCACAATGTGCTTAACAAAAGAGGTCAAACAGTAAGGACCTCATTTAATAAATTAAAACAAAAAGCTTTAAACACAGAAGAAAAACAACAGATAATACAAGACTGGACAATAGCAATCTATGTGGGAATAAAGTGGCGCCGGTTTATGGAGAACCTGTCCTATGTGTTAACTACAGTTCTTGGAGTTGGAAGCTGACGGGACACCAGTAGTTACACCCACAATGCTAAGTTCTTGTGTGTACTATGAAAAAAATAATAATAATAATAAAAATCTGGAGAACGTTCCTAAAGGCATCACATTAAGGAACTTCAACACTTTCTACAAAAGTTCTCAGAAAGGTTTTTTAGAAAACATTTCCATGTCAGGAATTGTAAAATGATGCATCTTTGTTTGTGTAACAATTCAAGTACTTTCGTGAAAGCCAGTTTGAACTTTCATCAAAATTTGTGTTGAGTGCTACTTTATCCAATACACATGTGGAATTAACCATTAGGGTAGAAATTTGCAAAGAATTGTTTAATTGGCTTGGTTAATTTTTAAGGATTTAACAACACAACATGCTATTTTTCCACTTAGTGTGGAGCGACCCATCTACATCTGAATGATCAAATATGGATAGAATTTTGGTTGACGCAGCCAATCACTTAACACATAATCATATCAAACTTCCTGAAAGTATGGATGCTTCAAAACTTACCACCCGTGCTGCTCGCTCCTGAGATTCACATTTTCTGCAGAACCAGGGACCAGTTGGGACCTGGACAATTCCATAACAAGCTAAAGAGGAAAGACATACATTTAGTCTAACAGTAAAAGAACAAGGCAGCAAATAGCTTTTTGGTTTTTAAAACATTAAATTGAAGATGTGCGGATAATGTATTTATGATAAAAAGACACCAAAACACTCCGTTCATTCACATGATGTTAGAGAAAGTTAATTTGCGTTAGCATGGATGGAACACTAGTCCACTGGCCTGCGGCAAGTAAAATGTCTGTAGAATAAGTGAAATTAGCAAGCGAGTCATTGTGCTGGCAACCTGATAAATCCAATGGGGAAACAAGATAGAGTTGCTGAACAGTAAATATGAAGGACGAGTAAACTCAATTTCACTAGTTCTGCTGACTAGCTTATTTTTGCGAAATTCCACCCCTGTGTTAGTCTTTCAAAACAGATGTAAACATGTTAGCACAACTGGTATGATACTAAACAAACTTTCTCAAAATCAGACTAGCTGAACGAGATAGTTCAGGCCATAGTACAGCTTTGGTCTCACAAACAAGTTAAGAGCATTTTCACAGTTTCATAGAGCAACCAGTCCAAAGGGGTCAAAAACAAAGGTTTTTAATTTGCTGTTTTTTGTAATTAGTTATTTTCATAAATATTCAATGTTATAAATACTTTCAGAATTATGGCTATAACATTATTTTCTTGGAAGTTGTTGCCTCCGAAAGTATGCATGTCCAAAACAATAAAACGTCTTTAAAAAAATATTCATTTGTAAATAGCAACAAGATTTCAAAAGTTAAAATCAATTCCATTCTATATGTATGTTCTATAAAATATTTAGCAAATGGATATTGTGGTGAGTTTTGATTGGTAGCTAAATCTTTTGTTTTAATTTTCTGATGGCATAAACCTAGATTTCAGGGTGGACACTTTTGGACGGACACATTTTCACATGCCCGTGTAATCAATATTTCAGAATCAGGTTGAGATATGTTTTACTCTAAAGTTACACACCTAGACGTACTTTATAAAAAAAGTGTATTTGATTGGAAAAAGATACATTTCTTATCACAAGAGACAGAAAAGTCAGAGTGGACAATTTGAAAGGACACTTTCTCGCCTGTGTTCAGATCTGCCTTGCGCAGAACAAATCAGAGAGATTGCCACCAATGATCGCCAAATAGGACTGCTTCAGGTAGCTCTGAAGATTGTTCTATGATGGGGGACAGCTGGCTGGAGGGAAGGAATTGGGAAATTACCAAATTAGTAAGAGAACAGCAAAACTAGCCCCCGATAAAGCTTTATATGGATTGGATTACTTATCTGAATAAGTCATCTCAGTAATATTTCATGGTCTGCATGTGTTTGCACTACAGTTGCGGTTAACACATCCGTCTGACAGAAAGAAGGTCCCGGGTTTGGCGAGGAAGTTTCTGTGTGGAGTTTGCAAGTTACTAACTGTATCAAAGGACACCCATGTCACTCACTGTCTATGGTGAGAGGCATGTAAAAGAACCATTGCTGATTTGCCAACAGCAAAGCCATCAGCATGTTTCTGCCCTGTAATGGCCTGGTGAGCTGTCCAGTGTGTACTCTGCCCTCACCCAGAATCGACAGAGATGGGCGCCAGCCTCCCTGCGACCCTAATTAGGAAGCTGTTCAGAAAATGAATGACAGAGTTTGCATGTTTCTCCATATTTGCATGAGTTTCCTCCTGCGTACTCTGGATTCCTCCCACATTCAAACAATTACACTAACTGGCTGTTCCAAGTTATCCATACATGTGAGTGTGAATGGTTGTGTGCATAGTGACCCTGTGATTGCCTGGTGAGCTGTTCATGGTGTAACATGGTGGCTGGAGGCAGCCAAGACCGACTCCAGCCCCTCCGTGCCCTAGCAAGGTGAAACAGCTCAGCAAATAAAGTGAATGAAAATGTCTGTAAAGATTACAACACTTTCGAGGCATCTCAATTTGTGTACTTGAGCAATTATTCTTGATTCTCATTCACACTGAAGTATGCCAACATGCAGGGTACTATTAATAAATGACTGATGTAATCAAAATGCAAAAAAATTTTAGTGTATAATGCTGAAAATATTTTATTAATTAGTTATCATCAGTTTATCAAGTTCGTCATTAATTTATCATCTAATTTAATGTTTAGGGCGATGTGCAAAATGACAATTGTGATTCACTTTAAAACTGACTACTCAGAAGACTGATACATCGAACATTCTATTTTTTTATTATTATTTATTTTATTTTTTTAAAAATGATGTGCTCGTCTGGCGCCCTGCCCAGAGTTCTATCCTGCTTCAGGCTTCTTGTTCCAGGATAAACTCCAGTACCTGCCACAAAATAGAAAACGGTAGAACAGGAAAAGGATGGAAATATAGATGGATGGGTTCTATAAGTACAGGGCTGCTCTCTGTCCCCACCCCTCAAAAACTGGTGACGACATCTCGTCATTTGGTAATGGTTTGGTTATGCAAAGTGAGACATCACACAAATCACCGCTCACTGTCAATTTGTATAAAATCTGTGGCTGTTAAAGGAAGTACAACAAACGTATTTCAGCATCTCAGACTGAGGCACATAGCCAAGTGGCAGGAGTGTGGCGCTCTGAAATATGCAAGCTAGCAGCAGCCTCTTAACGCCTACTGTTAAGCAGTTAACAGTGGTGTCCGTTTCACGTTCCTCTCCACGCGATAAGAAGGGATCCCAGTAAAAAGGGCCCTTAGACATAACTCCATGAGGAATAACACTACTGAACAGACATATTGGATAAAACTCCAATGAAGTATGAACTACACAATGGCACAACTGGATTGATTCATTATATTAGGGTGGTAGACATTATTACAAAGTAATGTCAAAATTTGATCGGTTTGTTATCTCAGGATGGTAGACATTAGTGGATACTACACGATAATAGTGCAATCTGATTGATTCAATAGCTCACATGGAAGGCATCACTATTACTTCATGGAAATAGCATGATCCGATTGGTTCGCCATCTCAGGAGGATTGTGAAATCTATTATATAAATTAAACCATGAACTCGTTTTAGCGTCTCGATACTGAAATTCAGCAAAAACCAATGATATCCAGCAGAAAAACAAGTTTCAGTGAGATTAGGGATCTTTCTGTTTCTTGTTTTACATACAAGGAAGTGCAAAGAGACTACTGAATAAATATTTCATTATAGTTTTCAATTTGTTTTTGAGGGCTCAAGTAACACAAAGATTCTCTAAAATAGTGATATTTTGATACGACTTGGTAAGACCAGGGTATAAAACTTGAAAAGCAACATCTATAACTCCATCATTCATTTCGATTCTACACATGTGTACAGAGCACGTGCACACACGTGACATCACAGGAAGCCAAGTGGTGTGAAGAGAATAAAACACTCTGGTGTGGAAGTGCGAGAGAGTAAAGCTGTACTAACTCCAAGCATGCTGAGATACACAGAGCCCAAAATAACTGACCTACTAACCCATCTCGCGCTGCTTTATCACTCGGGTAAAGGATTCTAGTAAAGAATTCCCACTTTAGAACACCAACACACCGGTTACATCAAGTAAAGCAACAAAAACACTTACTCTTCTCTAATATTAACAATTCACTATTAGAGTCAGCTGTTACATAACCAGAGTCCGATATACTGTGAAATGTACAATCCTTTAATGGACAGATTAGATAACCCTTGAGTGACAGGAGGGTCACTGTTTATATATAGTTACGTCACATTTATCCACAAAAGTTCATTATTATAGCGGCCAAGTTCGATTTACCAGTAAACTAGCAAGATAGCTACACTGGTACATACGAAACAATGTAGCGAAATGAAATCCCTGAAAGTCTGATCACCTCGTTACATGTACCATCGTTGTCACTTAAAAAAAAGCTTGATTATTTTGTCATCAAAACATGTGGCAATCCACGGACAACATGCATTTTTCTCCACGCGTATTCGAACTAGTCCCGCCTACTCCGCTATGATTGGTTAAGATCGGTCTATCCCCTACTTTATGATTGGTTACAAGCAGAACTAGCTTCCCAGACAAACCAACCAGTGCGATTGGCCGGAATATGGGTGGAGGGGAAAAAATACACCGTCCTAGCTAACACTTTAGCTTAGCATAAGAATTAGCTTAGCAAACACGGATTAAGCACGACGCAATCACAACGTAAGGTTTAAACTGGAATGACTTTCACATATTTAGGTCTTACATTACAGTTATTAAAGGCTGAAAGTATAATTTGTACCTTGGTGCACGGCGACATTACAGCCGTGTCCGTCGCAGTAAACCAGCGGGTTTTCGGCCCAGCCTCTCTCATCAGAGCAAACACAGCAACCTCCAATCATCTCCTTCATATTAGCGGCCAAATAGTCGCTAAATCCTCTCCAGACACACTAATGAAGTCCCCGAACGTTTATATTGCGTCCTCGTTACGAATATCCAAGATCCATTCCGGTGAAAAGTCCATATTTAATGTGGTCTCCTTCACATCAGCGTCCGAAGGGTCGTGGGATCCCGACGAGAAAAGGAGGAGAAAAAGCACGTCCAAACCGCCAGTAGCAAGTTTTAGTCCGTGTATCTAATTCCAGTGTCGACGAAAAGTCATTCCTGGTCGTGTTTACAGTCGAAATTGCTATTTTTGTTTTGTTCAACACACAAACCCGAAGGCTCTCGGGAAGTAAAAGCACGAAGTACGCATGCGCAGAACGAGCAACGCGAGACCAACTGATTGGTGGCATCAGCAGACCTGGAAGTGCACGAGGGCCCAAATACACCACGAATATCTTCATCCCGACTCCGTCTAGTCTTTATTTACTCCATTCACTGCCTTGTAATCAGCTCTGCTTTCGTCTTTAGCTTTTTTCTGTTGATATTGTATAAAACAAACGCATACTGGAACCTTACACATTCTCTATATAAATATGTATTCAGTCTATTATATTATATGAATATATAATATGAAATGTTTAAATTTAGATTTGTATTAGTTTTTCTTTGATTAGTGTATAAAAGAATGTACAAAACCGAATCTGGATGTATGCTCTTCTTAATAATTATTTAATCTATATTTGTCATTATGATATTATCAACCTCTGTATTGATAGTGTTGATTTAATTTGAGGTTTGATGTAATTATGCTGTGGTGATGACCATACTGAACACATCGGTGAACATCAATCAATCCTGTTCTTGGAAAGCTGCCTGATATACAATCGAGTTTCTGCCCATTTCCCAGGGACTGATTTGGATAATCAGGTACACTGATAATCTGGAGCAGGTGTTCTGGCTTATCCTCAGTGTTTCACAAATACCTAAATAGTTAATCAGGTAATGTCCTGAGAAAATTATCAAAAATGGAATTCATCCCACAGTAAACATATACTTTACAAAAAAAACTGATTCAGATTAAGTTTCTTGGTAAATCATGTATCTCTCTCTCCCTCTCTGAGCTGTGATGTTTCAGCCAGTTGACTATTTAGATCAGGTTACAGCAGGACTTACTGGGTTTCATCTGAACAGAACTGTTATCACGCATTTTGGCTTTTACACATGCACAAGTCTATTTTGTCAGGTTTTGACCTTGTCAATAGACGGTACAAAAAATATCAGAACGATAAATTTGATTGACCTTGACACTTGCAAGGTTTTTGCTCCGCAACCCTCAACAAACTTCTGGAGCCTTGTTGAATTACTATGTTTTAGCAAGACAAAATTTCTGGGAATATGCGGAACTGTTGTCATTCACAGATAGTATTGGCTGTAGTTAGCTGCTCAAGCTATCATGATTTAATTGGGTGACGTTCCAGCCAACAACTTGAGGTGAAATAGTGAAGTTATAGAAGCTATGGCAAAGTCTTGCAAATGTATTGCTACTCAACAGACACATTTATGTTTTGAAAGGACATTTGGGAGCTAGGCCAAAATTATTTAAAAACATTTTAAAACCCACACATCTTATTCGCTTTTATTAAAATTAAGTTAAATTCCAGTGACTGACATGAGACAGAACAAAAGTAAGCAGTATGTCAGAAGTTATGTTAGAACAAAAGAACCAGATGTTCGACTTCAGCTCATAGAAATGCAGCACAGTCTCCAGACTAAAACCCCGTCAAGGTGGATCAGGATAGATTCAACAAAAGTGTGAAGGCAAAACAACCAACAACGGCAATACATTCGTGGGAACTTCTGCATCAGTGTTGGGAAGAAACATCCATAACAATATTTGAGCTTTACTGTTAAAAGAATGCCACAAGTGTGTTAAGTTATGCCATGTGCAAAAGGTGGCAGCTTTGATGAGTCAAAAATCTAGAATCATTCATTCATTTTCTGAATCACTTAATTCTAATTAGGGTCACGGGGAGGCTGGCGCCCATCTCAGCCATCTCTGGGTGAGGGCAGGGTACACCCTGGACAGCTCGCCAGGCCATCGCAGGGCCGACACGCACACAACCATTCACACACACTCATGCCTTAGAGAGATTTGGAACAGCCAATTAGCCTACTGTACATGTTTTTGGACAGTGGGAGGAAACCGAATACATGGAGGAAACTCACACAAACACGGGGAGAACATGCAAACTCCACACAGAAATGCCCAGGGAATCGAACCCAGGCCTTCTTGCTGTGAGGCAAATGTGCTAACCACGATGCCGCTAAATCTAGAATCAATTGTAGGGGGAAAAAAGAAAATTCCACAACTAGTTGTTTTACTTCAGCTGAGACATTAAACTGCCTACAATTTCAAGAAAAGCTGAAAAATATGGGGTGTTCTAAAACCTTTGTTCGGTATTGTACATATCTACTGTATGTCTAGCATCACAATTAAGGAGAGACTAAAGCCTGGTTTATATCATGCCTGACATATATATAAATATATAGTTTTTAATCCGAGTTGTGGCTGTGTTTAGTAGCCAGATTCACATCACCGTCAAAACATGATGGTATGTGGGCCAGAAAAAAGTGGTAACTGTGGGCAAACTCTGGGCCATCACTCATTTACTGTGGTAAATCTCAGTGAACTGGCCTGGCACTGCTCTGTACACTAAACCTGCTATTAAAATATCTTCTTAAGAGATTGACATAGGGTTTCGGTCCTCTAAAAATTATGGGTTATTTCAGTTAAATCTCGTGGGCCATTTTTAAGTTGAACACCCTGCTCCATTATGTTACCACCTAACATACTGACATTATAAATCCCTTGGTTTGAAAAAAGTGAATTCCTTTATTTCTTTAAATAAAGACGTCATAATGTGAGAGACGCCTAATGTTATCACATTAAAAGAACAACATCCATCCATGTTAACCAACATCATTACAGCATTGTATTATGTAATAAAATGTTCACTGCCAAGAGCATTACTCTAACTTACATGAGAATTCTTGTGTTCCTGGTGCTATTTTGATATACATACACACAGCTCGCCAGACCGTCACAGGGCCGACACGCACATCCATTCACACTCACATCTCGGGCACCCTTGCCGAACCCGGGATTTTAACCCAGGATCTTTGTTGTGAGACAGACATGCTCACCAATACAATACACCATCATGTTTCTCAAAAAAAAAAAAAAAACTAAACCAAGTTTTTTTGTTGTTTTTTTTACATATTTAACTCTGACAGAGGCAGATCATGTAATCTCTGGATTCTGAGAATAAGTACTGTGTAGATAATGATGTCTTATTAAATTAGTTCACAGTTTTACTACATGGAATCCTAAGTAAACCGTCCTGTGTAATGGTATGTTTACACAAGGAAAACAAACTGAAATGAGATTTTTATGGTTCATTTTTCAATCTTAAAGAGTAATAATGATTGATGCCACCTGCTCTAGGAGACCATGACACATTGTGAGTGTCTGTCATTTTAATTCAAGCATCATGTTAATGTTTTTTAATCCCTTGATCCATCAGACTGTATTGTTCCAGTGTAGCATATAGTAATTTAATTTAACCTTATAAATCATAATTTGTAAAGCAGAAAGACACATTGAACCATGTTGTCTTTTTAAAGCATTTTCACAAAACATTTTTTACTTCGATTCAATATAAAAAAATTTAAAAAACGGTACAATGATCATTCCTTCATTCCTGAAAATATGAAAACAATATGAACTCACTGGAATCAGTTTTGCAAGATAGTATAGTGGATGAAATTCTGCTCATCAAAGCTGTCGTTCAGCTTCAGACTGATCCGGCCATGGTGCTGAAAATAGCAGAACAGGATGTCCTTCATACCATTGGCTATCACATTGTACAACAATGCAACATTTTTCACATTGATCTGCACTATATTTATTATTTTTTTACTTTTCTTACGCACCATCACACATTTTACTTACAGTTGCTTTCTGATCTCAACAACATATGATCGTTTTGGACAAGGACCTTTTAGAACAGGACTTTTTGCTCACAGTTTCTAAGCTTTTTTCTGGCATCAGAAACC
>JAQNCB010000026.1:17405226-17416891 GCA_030068295.1 Euristhmus nudiceps | reverse complement strand
ACACACACACACACACACACACACACACACACACACACACAACTGAAAATTGCCAAATTTAAATACAAACATGATTCCAATATTAGAGAACTAAATAAATACAAAACAATAAGAATATGGTGCCTAGCTTCTATAATAATTGCTCGTTTGAATAGATGTGCTATATCTGTGATGAAGGTGGTGGTATTGCATTATATGACCAAAGCATTTTTTGCTAGCATGTTGGGTGTAATCTAGCCTGCTATACCAACACCACAATGGTTACAGTACTGCCCTGAAAGACTGCATGGTAATATCAGATCTGATCTGATGTGTTCCTATCCAAATCAATGCTTTTTACGCTGGCACTACAGCTGATGTTGTCTTAACTGTCACGTGAATGACGACGCAAATTGTAGAAGTGTGATGATTAAGATCATAACGTTTATGCTACATGTAATTGATTCCTGAAATGAAACCATTTTAATCCGTGCACAGCTCAGGCTTGCTTGTGATTCAATGTTATACAGGCTTTAATAATAATAATAATAATAATATAAATATTTATAGCATAAACAAAAGCTACTACTGTATATATTCTTTTTACATCATACCAGTCTGTCAGATTTTGTGCAAGAAATCCCTCTATAATTTGACAGAAAACTCAACTTTGAGGGTTTTTAAAAAATGGCAAGAATACGCCTTTAAAACAATTTGATAATAATAACAAGAACAAGAACTGATACACAAGCAAGGACATGATCATTGAACTGATTTCAAATCAAATTCTCCCCATCAAGTTAGTTTCAAAACCCCTCTCTGTCAGCAGTATGTTCAGTAGCTACAGGCTGACATAGAACACAATGCAAAGTTTAGCACAGGCACCTCAGAATATCATCAGTACCCATGGCAGCAGGAGGACCGAGGTGGCTTATTTAACACAAGCCAACTTTTATGACGAACAGTTATTCACCGAAGGCTACGTGGACATCGCTGAATAGTTCTGTCTCAGGAAATATTGCATTTAGCAACAGCCACTGAGCCTGACGCAAATAACTGTAGCATATACTACACGGGAACATAAGAACCAAACTAAAATCACAATTGTGTTTAAACATTTTAACCATGATAGAGGCAGGTCCGGTGAGCTCTGCAAGCTCCAAGTAGAGCTAACTGTTGTGTAGCCAACGGTGTGTTTATAAACTCATTCAAGTTTTAGTACACACACACACACACACACACACACACACACACTACACAGAAGCACAAGTAAACTAAAACATGAACATACACAGTGAGTGTTCAAGCATTATCCACTCAGTACTATAAACAATTATTGAATAAGGCCTTGTATGATATAGAGAATCATTCAGATCAAAGTCGTTTTATATACGTACATGAATAACACCCTCCAAGATCTGAATAATTCTCCATAGCACACAAAATCCAAATTCTATAACTGTTTTGTACTGTTAAATTTTTTCAACTAACCTGATGTCAATAATGGATAAGTCATCTTGTAGAATAATATGACTAAGTATTTGATGGCTTTCCACCCACCAGAAACAAGAAAATATTTAGAATTAATAAGAATAGCTTCTAGGCTCTGGATAGCCGACCAATCAGATTACACCATTCCCATGTAGTATATACTCATTCAGTTTACTTCATGAGAGTTTGATGGAACTGTAAGTCCCTCAAAATGCATATTCACTCCGTATAATCTCCACCTCACTGGTAGTTCATTTGCATTAAACCAATATGAAGAGAATTTCTGCATCTTTCCTGCTACTAAGAAAAGAATCTCAAGATAAGATGAATTAATCATTAATAAACCTTTATAAAATATTTTTTCCCTATAGATGACTATGGTTGGCTAATGTCATTATTGGACAATGGAATGTCATCCATCCTTCCTCAGATCAGGATTGAACTTGTGATCTCATGATGACCACAAGTTGAAGTTTTGCATTGCATGTTCAATTCTGTTCTTTTTCTCAGTACTGGGAAATATCCCATCTGTGATAAGTGCACACACACACACCCGCAACAGCTATGGTGCATAATATTCAACTACCTGCTCCTAATACGCTGTTGTGACAATATGACCATATGAAAAAACACCTGCTCCTACAGTACGAGGCAGCGGAGTATAATGGTTTGAAAAATTAACAAAAAAAAAAAAAAAAAAAAAAAAGGAAGAACGTTATAACGTTAGTGCATCATCTCTACACTACAGGTGTTCACGGTGATAGCATGATCAACACGGCGAAAGCATGATCAACACGGCGAAGACAAGAAACCGATAAAAGAGAGGGCTCTGCAAAGGGTGTGCGATGTCAATATACGGCATCAACATGAGAAAAAAATTAAGTTGCTTTACTTTTTAACAAGTTGGTTGCTACTTGTGCAACTGTACTGCTACTCACAGTAACAGGACACTGACTGGATGTTCAATCTATTCCTCCAACTGATTTTTCCTTTTATCCTTCACGGTAAGTAACTTGATTTTAGAAACACTGAATTAAAAAAATAATAATTTTCAGAAATATTATCAGCCAAATATTTGAAAACTGCAAAATCATGATGCACACTATACATCTTTTCCATATCGCACACCCAGTCAGGTTGTCCAACATCACACAGATGCTACCATGTCTTTGTGATGGCGTGCAATGTGCTGGTTTTTCTCTGATGGCCTGCGGAAGCCTTTGGAGCAGAAATCGCAGCGGTGTGGATAATCCTTGGTGTGGATGGAGATGACGTGTCTCTTAAAGCCAGAGGCGTCTCCTGTGCTGTAATCGCAATACTGACACTGATACACCCTGCGCTCCCTGTGCACTTTGGCCAAAACCTTTTTCCCGCCATGTGCACCCAGAACAAACGCCTTCTTCAGCCCCTTTTTGTCTGAGAACGGTGTCTGTTGTTGCGTTTCTTTGGTGTGGACAGACAGGATGTGGCGGCTGAGTACAAACGGATCTCCGATCCTGAAATTGCAGTGGCGACACTGGTGCAGTTTTTTGGCCTTGTGAGCGGCCGAGTGCTTTTTGAGCTCGGAGGGCCGGTGGAAGCCTTTTCCACACGTGCTGCACTTATGTGGATATTCTTTAGTGTGAACAGAAATGATGTGGCGTTTCAGGTCGCTGGAGTTGGAACTGCGATGCTCACAGTGCACGCACTGGTGGCTCTTGGCTTCCTCCTCATGTGCGAGTGCGTGCTGCTGAAGCTCCTCAGGGTCGGCGAAGGTCTGGAAGCAGCGCTCGCACTTGTGGGGAGTCTCTTTGCTGTGCTTCGTTTTCACGTGGGTCTTCAGGTTGGATGAATCGGCCGATTTGTAGCTGCAGTACAAGCACGAATACGGCTTTTCCCCAGTGTGAGTTCTCATATGTTTTTTGAGCTCAGAGGGGTGACGGAAGCCCTTCCCGCACTCCACGCAGATGTGAGGGAAGTTTTTGCTGTGCACGGCCAGTAAGTGCCGGTTAAGAAGTCCCTGCTCAGCCGTTTCATAATCGCAGAACTTGCAGCTGTGCATTTTTGTAGCAGGTGGTGGAATCTGCAGCTTTGGCTCTCGGTAATGGTGCTGGAGTCGGTGGGAGAACAGTACCGCCTGCTGGTGGAACTCTTTGCCACACACCTCACACTCAAACGGCGCGCTCTTGCTGCTCAGTGTGTGGATCTCCATGTGATTATGAAGACTGACTTTCTTGTTGGTAGTGAAGTCACAGTCTGTACACTGATACTTCTTCTTGTTTATGACATCCTGGTGATGATTCTTAGCATGACGCTTCAGGAAACCTCGCGATTTAAATTTCTTTCCACACAACATGCATGGATACACTGTGAGAGGCTGGCCATACGGGCCGATGATGATGGCTATAAGATAAATATAAAGAGAACTTGTTAGGAAAAGCAGTTTAAGGTTAGAATAGAATTCAGAGTCACACAACAATAGAACCAAGAGGCAATGTTTATTTATATATATATATATATATATATATATATATATATATATATACACACACAGGAGGTGGCAAACAGATGTGCTTTACGCTTCACTGAAAGTCAAGAGTCATCCTGGCAGAGAGCCATCAATTCCAAACGAGACCTTCCCAAGGGGAATCCATCCACCAAATACGGTTATCATATGCAATTTCCTTCCTAAAATGTTAAGCCTTAAGAAGCCCAATATAGAAAATTCACTTACTTGACTGCTAGGACCTTGAAATAAGGTCAAGGGCACCCATAAACAATCCCAACAGAGACCTTCCAGCAAGGAACCCATCCACCAATTTTGGTGATTCTGTATCATTTCATTTCAAAGTTATTGCATTAACAGGAAATTTTCAAGCCCAAAATAGAAAGTGACCTTGAAACAAGGTCAAGGTGACCCATATACAATCCCACAATATTTGTCCCTGAGGGGGACCAATATACCAAATTTGGTGATTCTGTGTCATTTCCATACAGTTATCACACTAAAAATTTGTAAGGACGAATGGAACCCATTTCTATAGCTCCTACTACGCCAACCTTTGGTGATGGTGCAAGTTTAAAAAACAAACAAAAAAAACAGAACAGGCATTTTAGCACTTCCAGAAAAGTCCTGTGTTCTGATTGCAGCAGATATAATGCGAAACATTCTAGAAATCCATTGTCTCGCCTACACATGGCGGAGTTTCGTGAGTGTGGCATGAGGCAGCAGAGAGTATTGGGGTACGGAATGACAGAATTTGTTTTTATTACTTTTACTTGACAAAAGATGAAACAGTACTTCCAATTCAACTGAAGTTTTTTTTCCCCACAACTACCTGTACTTTTAATTGAGTAAAGAATGTGTGAACACCTGTAGATGAAAATGTTACTGATGTCAGATCACAAACAGACAGTCACACAAACATCTCCACATCAGCCTTGCACTACCTGTCTGAATGTGACGTTTCTCCGTGTGCTTCTTGTTCTTGCTTTTGATTCGCTGGTGGTTGATTTTCTCCATAACTTCGCACTCTTCGACATGCAACACTGCACTAGCTGCTCCATTCCTGTTCTCATAGCTTTCAGCCTCCTGCCCATCTGACAGGTTTACACAGGAAATATTTCAGTCAGAAAAGATTCAAGTAGCATTAGGTTATGATCTGAGGGAATACACAGGATAAGGCAAGAAGAAAAACAATCTAGCACTGTTTTCCTAATTATAAAAAAATGTAGCCTATAATAAATATGGTAGAACCCATGACTGTTTAGTTCGTACAATGTAAATACAGTTGAATTTTCATAGCGCAGAGTAAAATATAGATATTCTGCTATCCATGTACTTTCACACGATCTGTAGAAGTTACTTAACCATATGCTAGCAAGACAAGCTGCAAGTCTCACAATGTATCTCAATTTGTGTACTTCTGTTAGTACACTTCCTTGCAATACACTCTGTATGTACTTGTGAAGTGCGTGGAGTTCCACAATGTGGTGTTGCACTCACTGGAAATAACAATAGCAACATTTAACTGTGACTTTTGCCAAAAAATATCTGCCCCTCTTTTGTTTATCACATAAGAATAAATACATGTCTAAACTTGTGTGATTAAATAATTCATGCAAAGTAGAAATCAGGCTGCCCTCATTATCAACAGCATGCTCTCCTCCAATTAGCCGAAAACAGGTTGGTAGAGCCTCCCCTTCTGCTACATCGCCAAGATAGTGATATTGATAGTGAAGACACCATCTTATTCACTGTTGATAGTGAAGACACTGATACTTGTCAGTGTGAATGCGCAAATCCACTCAAAACAGCAGGTTGAAGTGTGGAAATACACAAACCGAGGCACATGGTTAAGTGACTAACGAGATTATACATCATATCCATGGCCTGGTTGTCCTGCAACAGTGACCACTTGGCTTGAACTATTTCCAAATTTAAAATAAGACTTCGCCCTGCGATGGCCTGGCCAGCTGTCCAGTGTGTACTCTGCCCTTGCTCAGAGTCGGCTGAGATGGGTGCCAGCCTCCCTGCGACCCTAATTAGGATTAAGCGGTTCCGAATATGAAAGAATGATAAAGCAAGACTGCACAAGAGCTATTTACATATCTACATGTGCTTTTATATCTGCTATGCAATGGAGTTGCTTTTGTTTATAATCTAGAAATTACCATATGCAGCTGCCCAAGCTACAGGCATGAAGTCCTTGCTAATTGAAGTGTTATCGAATGGCCGCTGGTGATTGGCAGGCTCCTCACCCCCCACGACTACCTCCATGTACACCTCATCAGTTATCTTGGCCATATCTGTGAAGAAACAAATGCACATTAAGATATCAGATTCACCTGTTACCCATAAAAGTAGATTAAATTCCCTCCAGAAGTACTGGAGCAGCAATGCTATACCTTTTGCTGTGTACTGAAGATATATGGATTTGAGATCGAAATATTATTGCAAGACGACATGGGAAGAGCAGCTTTCATTTCCTGATATTTTAAATACTAAAAAAAAATACTAAAAAGTGTAGAACATGGTACCTTTTACACTCTTTCAATCATCAAAAATATGGGAACATGAGACTGACATGTGTTTCTCCAGGTACCCTGTTAGACTGATTGTTTAAGCGATCAAAAATACCCAATGGCGACTCCTGAACGCAGAAGAGCCTCAAAAGTTCTGGAACCAAGATTAACCTCTAGCGAAGTGATAAAAAGGTCAAAGTGTGGAGGCAGAGAGAGAGAGAGAGAAGATCAATTCGTGATCCAAAACACATGAGCTCATCAGTGATGTATGGTGGAAGTTGCATCAGAGCTTGGGTTTGCATGGCTGCTTCTGTCACAGTCTCACTCATCTTAATTGGTTATGTAACTCATGATGGAAGCAGCAGAAAGAATTTAGATGTGTACAGAGAAATGTATCCAATCTAGATGGGATATGAAGCAGGAAAATGACCCAAAACATATTGCTAACACAAAAGACTCTGTCAGTGGAAAAAATCGGAAGGTTTTCGACTGGCCAAATCAATCACCTGACCTTGACCCAAGAGTATACAATGGTGAAAGCTACAAAACAAACAAAAAAGGAACAGAACAAAAAAAGCTACTCAAGGTCTGAAAAAGCATCAAAAAGAAAACAACAGATTGGTGAAATCGTTTGACTTCCTACTGCCATTGCAAGCAGGGGCTATGCAACTAAATAAGGTTTCATTTGCTTTAAGACCATTTTAATATTTTCTGCTCAACTAAAAATCTGCAAACGATGGTGTTATGCTCTTATACGACTTTCTCACCGATGCGATGACTCCCGAGGAAACTCGAGGAAGAACACGCTGCGGTGTAGATGCAGAAAACATTTTTCCCCCTAATCCCTTCAAAGGCATGATTCTGCAGCAAAAGCTGAGGTGAAGATTCACAGACTTTTAGATCATGGGAAAAAAACTGTATGGTCATTGTGAGCATCGTATGGTACCACCAGTGCTTGCGATGTTTACACATTGTTCACAGGGCTCATACTGTGCTTGCTGTGGCATCACGTTGTCACGCGGAAATTACCGTATTTTCCCTATACGTCGCTCTGGAGTACAAGTCGAATCATCCAAAAATGGCATAATAAAGAAAAAAAAAAACTAGAGTATAGGTCGCAGTAGAGTATAGGTCACATTTTGGGGGCAGTGTTGTTTAAATGATTTTGTTAACACACCTTTTTTTGTATGACAACAACATGACGAAGATGAACTAAAAATGGATCTTTGGCGACTAAAACATGACGTGACGAGACGAGGCATAACGAAAATGTTGGAGTGTGAGACGCTCACAGTGCGTCTCTGCCTACTCTGCGCTTAACACAGAGCGGGGAGGAAAAACAAAAGCTGCAGGCTCACCTTCACACACAGGAGCATATAATTCCACTGAAACATTAGACTGTCGGCTCAAACATGTTAAAACAGACTCTTCATTTCAATCTACAGTTTATGATATGCTTTATATCTTGCGTGAGGAGTCATTCAGCTTAGCATTAGCATTTAGCCTGTTATTTTCCTGTCTCAGACACCGATGGAGAGAAAGTTCGCTGTGATGTGGTCTCACTGCACTTTTCAGCCACTGAAATCCTCTCTTTTTAATCCTGTTAATGATTTTAATCCTCTGTGTTTAATACTCCCATTTAAAACGTTCACAATAAATGCGCTGTCTTTCTGGATCATTGGAAATTTGAGTCAGCCTTCTCAACAGCACTAAACGTTTCCTGTGTTGCCAGTGATAAAAATAATCAAAAACTGAAATGTGGTTGCCAGTGTAAAAAAATAATAATAAAAAAAAATTATATAATAATGTGTTAATAATTTATCATACAAGTCGCTCTGGAGTACAAGTCGCCCCCCTGGCCAAACAATGAAAAAAGTGCGACTTATAGTCCGGAAAATACGGTATGCGTTTTCGGTCTTTCCCCAGAAATGTGGCAAAAAATATCAAACGTTAGAATTTCCCGCAAGTAGCTGAAGAAGGCTGCAGTACTGACAGGTCTCTGTGGTAACCTGCAATACATAAGACGACAACCACATGTTGCTCTGCAGTGTTCTATGGAAGCATTTCTGAAAAATTCTGTGGGTCAAGTTGTGTTGCTGAGAAAAGGGTATAAAATCTGATCAAATGAAATGAAATTAAGTTGAAATGAAACCTAAACATTCTGATCTATTACCTCATACAGCGCTGGATATAATAGCTGGAAAATGTATCATATAAATTTGTTTCATATCAATCATGGGAATACAGTCGCTCCCCAACTTATGAACAAGTTACGTTCCGAACGGCCGTTCGTGAGGTGAATTTGTTGGTTAGTTGTTGGTATGTGTATAAGTAACCTGTGTAAGTAACGTGCCACATTGACCATTTTCTCACCAGAATCAAGTTTCTTTATAATCGCCATCTTCGTTTCAAATGAGATGGCTTGCCTCTTTCTTTCACTTTCGCTTTTCACCAACCATATTGGATTAGGGATGTACGAACAAAGGAACGATAAAACACAAGACTTCAATGACGACGTCTGAACACTCGGGTAACACACGACGAAATGGGCAGAGGAGAGTGATGCTGTGCGGAAGGTTTGTTTACGATCGCAGCACCGGGCGTTGGTATCAGCGGCGCTAAGACGTACTACACAGAAAAGGCACTAAATACAAAATCAGACTTACAGGCAACTCTGCTCGTATCTCCGAATGTTCGTAAAAGGAAAGTTCGTAATTTGGGAAGTGTCTATCGTATGATCTGATTGGTACATGATGTACATGGATTAAAATACTATCCTGAATGGATACTACTTCAAACAAAATGATACGATGGATACACATGACGAACACAGTTCATCACAAACACTTGGAGCAGGTAGCATCACCAGTTTCATGTTTTAAACATGGAAGAATAAACAAAAATCTTGTACTAGTTTGTTTTTATATTCCTATGTAATATACACTGCCACTCAACTCAACAGTCCTCTCTACGATATTCCATCTCAGGGACTATTCAGCTACATTCACTTTGCCTCGAGAGAATAACTCTTAATTATGAATCATTTCATTACTTTATTAAACATTTGACCAGTTTTTAATAGTTACCAAGAAATTAGTTGTATTATCTCCATCTATATATCATATTTTGAGTGCAAACTAAAATGCCTAATGTATAAAGAAAAAAGACCCAAAAAACCAAGAACCACCACCCTTGCTGTTCCAATACTTTGGAAGGGGACTGTGCATAAAAACCTGGCCAGCCTACAGGACTCACTCATATCTTCCTGATTCTGATTGGCTTCGCCCACAGGCATGAGAACCATTTTGTCACTGAGTGCAGATGGGTCCATCAACTCCACGCTTTCGTCCACGTCAATATCAGCGTCTCCGATGTCCACAGTGCCACCTGCAAAATACGTAACGGAAATGATGAAGGAGCCTGGACTCAATTAATGGAAACACTGGCACGAATTAGAAAGCAGCGTTTTGGATTTTAATATCACATCCCCTGAGCGAACAGAAGCCTGTCTCACCCAGGTCCTCATCTCCTGAGTCAGCCTTCAGGATATAAACCTTGATGACCTCTTGACCCTCTTCATCCTCCTTTTCTACATCATCCTGCTCCTCTAAAGTGCCCTCATTTGTAACTTTAGCGTCCTTGTCTGACACAATCTTCCCAGGTTCTTCCACTGGGAAAAACAAAGAAAAGGGAAGTGAGTGTTTATCACTGTTTGCATGCATCACCGCATTGTAGTGGCTTCTTTAGCTTTGTTAACAAATCATAAAAGCTGACAGTTCCTTTTGCTTCATATAAGCATTTATTTTGGTAAAACTGAAACACGTGATATCACATTAATGAACTCGGAGCACTCACAGGAAATCATGAGGTAGTTTTCACACCCGTCAGGGTCCTCCTGCACCTGTGAGGAATTCAAGACATCCTCCAGAGCTATCCCCGGTGACATCACACACGTTCCCACAGTGATTGTGCCCAGGCCTTCCTCATCCTCCTCCTCCTCCTCATTGTCCTGAACATACTCAGCCACAACGTCTCCGATGGCATCCTGGATAACCAGCTCCTCTGGGGAAAAACTGTGCACTGCTATACCATCATCCTCCACTTCAGAGACCAGTACTGTCTCATGTAATTCCACTGCCACCTCATCCTCCTCGGCTTCACCATCCCCACCTGGAGCACAAACAGTTCAGCTGCTGCTTTATCAACCCATTTTATTTAAAAAGGTATTATCTGCACTTGGCTGCTCTTCTTCAGGTATATCCTGCACTTCATATTTACCTGACCCATGGAAGATGATCTTGGGCTGGTGGGAATGGGGAGAAAGGGTCGTCACATCCTCATCCATCGACCCCCTTGCTCATAATATTGTAACTCCTGCCAGTGCACAACACCAAAGAAAACACCAATCAAAAATCCTCACTGCTGCGATAGGCTGAACTTTACTACTGTGCGCTCTTGATTTTGTCAAAACACACAGTACATGATATTAAATCACCCGGCTAAACTTGAATGATAAACAAATTATATATAGTATATAGAATTCAGTTTCAGAATCTTAAAAAAAAAAAAAAGACTTCTCTGCTATTAGATGCTTTTTGGGTGGGTCTGCGAAAGGTGCTAAAATATCATGTCCACTCAGAGCAAAGGTGCAGATTTTAAAGTTTGTTTATTCCCTTTGAACTTCACCTGCATTAGGGATGCATTCAGCATATGTGCTGGCTGCTAAAGGCAGTGTTATATGGTCAAATTGCATAGACAATCTTTGTAACATGTCACTGGGGGTGATTTTCAACGCAACTTTATGTGCAACACCGCAGAACCGTGAAAAAAAGGGAGGGGTGGAGAGAACACAGGACAAGTTCTCCAGTAACTGGTGCCACTTTATTCCCACATAGATTGCTATCGTCAACTTAGTCTATAGTCAAGACTTTCTGACAGACAAATTCACAGCTTATTTTTACATAAATTAATGAAAGAATACAAACCTCTACCAGCGAGAGTCGCCAATTTGCGGAAGTTTACAAGAATGGCGCATGCGTGTTATTGAACATGCGACAGGGGGCGTGTCAAAAATTAGCACGGAGATTGCTATCGTCATGGATCATCAGCTGACAGACTGACGATAGACAACAATATTAATCTATTTCAGTGGATACATTTCTTTGCTAATGATCAAATCCATGACTAGTAA
>JAQNCB010000026.1:17332903-17344582 GCA_030068295.1 Euristhmus nudiceps | reverse complement strand
GGTGACTATGGGGTGGGGGGGGGGGGGGGGGTGTCGATCCTACTTCGCGGAAATTCGGTCTTTGCGGGGGTCTCCACCCCCTATTAACCGCGAAAAGTGAGAGATCCCTGTATCCCAAAAGCAGTAAGGGTTCTGTTCAGGATACTTGATCTTCCATGCCAACATGGCACACCCTCTTGATGGACTTTGGGGTATTGTTATGCTGGAACAGGTGTGGGATCTTGGGTTGCAGTGAAGGTAAATCTTGGTGCTACACCACATTTTACACAGCATTAATAGATTGGAGTCGGCTAGTGTACAGATGTGATAGTCAAGTGCCCACATAGCTTTGACCATTTATTACACAGATTTGACTGGAGACTTTAACAGTTGGGCCAGGATTGAAGGTCAGGGATTTCCAACACCAAAACCACTATTTTATTTCACTTAATACTTGTGTTGTTTTTATCTACCCAGAGAGGTGGATGTGGTTTTGAAATACCTCAAGGAACAACAAGGTGCTGAAAGGATTGGAGTGGTCGGGTTCTGTTGGGGTGGAGTGGCAACACACTATATAGCCCTTGAATATCCTGAAGTCAAGGCTGGAGTTTCAGTCTATGGTAACTCTCTCATAGGCTTTTATATAAAGTAAGGGTGTACTCACATGTAAGCGATATAGAGCAAAATAGTGCCACTTTTCTCAGTTGTTTTTGATTTCAGCTGGCCTAAAAAATGTGCGGTCTCATAGAAAACCTTCGGTTTAGGTTATCATTGAGGATCCGGGACGCTGCACTGGCTGTGTCATGTACAGGATTGAACCTGCCCTTAAAATAAAACAAATCCAAGCGCTTTCTTTAATTATGTTTTGTGCTTTTTTTTTTCTCTGTGTGCTTTACATGTCGCCTCCATTTGATCATCTGTAGTGCAGTGTGTATGGTTGAACTGTGGACAGCTGCTATTTCAGCCTGCATTGTTGGATGTGTGTAGAGCGGGGAGCTGTGTGTAAAAACCTGCGGCTTTCTCTGTGATTCGTTCATTCCATGTTAAATTGGAGCATTATTACCTGTTACAGATTTTTATTAATTAAACCTGGGGATTTATTTTTTTTATTTTTGACATGCCTAACAGACTAGTTCAGCTTTCAAACTCGTGCTGATTAGGAAAATCCCGTTTTATGTCAGGGAAGAGATTGTGCAAAATCAGAGGTGTACTGGTTATTCAAGGAAAAGTAAATAAAAACAAAAATACAGCAATAGATTACTGCATAGCCGATACATATGTCCCCTGAAGTACATCCCAAAGAGTCAGATCAGAGTGCAAACGGAACAGATCTCAGATGCGGTTCCTCTGTCTGTTGTGAAAAGCAGCTTGAGCAGCGAGTACACTGACACTAGAACCATCATTTATATTTAGAAATAGATATTTTTATAATATGTGAGTGAGATGGGAAGATGCATGTTCGCGTAGAAAATATGCAGATCTTTTTTGAACACGAAAGTGTAGGCACCACAGGACTCGTACTGGCTGCCTCTATATGGAAGGGGTGGATTTGCGTGACGTGTCGTCATTGCGTGGGTTTTTCTTTGTCAAAAGGGGCAGTTTTGCAGATGCTCAAAAATCAGCCACTTGAGCCATTCAAAAACAAGCAAAAAGGACAAAACTGCTTCAAAATTTTCCGAAATTTTGAGCAGGTCCTAAACTTTTTCCAAAACCACGAACACGGACCGTTTACCTCAAATTCGACTGACTACCTCCAAAAATGTATTCAATTGCCTTTGAATTAAAATTTGCTTGGACATTCAGCCATGATTGTTTACATGTGAACTAGGCTTAAAGTATGTATGTATGTATGTATGTATGTATGTATGTATGAACGTTGCACAGTAAAGTGGAGGTTTATTTGAACTTTTAAAGATTATTCCATACACTGACATATCAAAAATCATTGTAAGCACATTTACAGTGGTGTTTAATCTCAAACCCTTTGAAATGCCCATGGGTGCAAACAAAGAAGAAATTTGGCAGCAGAGGGGTAAACTGTAAATATGTTTAAATACAGCATGTAATGAGTTGAATTGCCAAGACATGGCCCTGTGTAACCTGCTCTAGTAGGTGATTATCATGTTTAACCATAGAAAATATTTTGCAGGGATCATTCGAGAGCGAGAAGATCATTACAATCTCAGAAGTCCGACACTCTTCATCTTTGGTGAAAAAGACACCGTGATACCACTTGACCAGGTAAGTCAACAGAAATGATATAAAACTCGCAAATTGTAACATATGTTGCTATTGGATTTATCTTTTGATTTTTTTTTTTTTTAAAAAGGTGGCATCACTTCAGGCAAAACTGACGGACAACTGCACAGTTGATTTCACCGTGAAGGTTTTCCCCAACCAGACTCACGGATTTGTGCATCGTAAGCGAGAAGACATCAATCCAACAGATCGTCCATTCATTCAAGAGGCCCGGGAGGATATGATCAAGTGGTTAAATAAGTACATGCAAATTTAACCTGGTGTAGATTCAGACATAAAGTAAAAGTTTTTAAAAGTTGCACTCTTTACCTAAATTTTCTTGATGATCTAAAACATGCTTGTAGTGTGAACATCAACTGTAAGATTACTGTAATGGAATTCATGACTTAAATACAACCCAGTCTCATAAATGTGCATGGCTCACTAGCAACAGTTTAACTTAAAAGGTGGAGAGAATTCCAGAATAAGTTTGTTTCCTGTATAAGTAAGCAGATAAAAGTTTGACTAAATTTAAATAGTGGCATTTGGTTTACCTTTGGAACCTGTTGCTGTTGACTTTCAATATGAAGTCCAAAGAGCTGTCATTGCCAGTAAAACAAAAAATCATTAAGCTGAAAAATGAAAACAAATCAATCCGAGAGATAGCAAAAACATTAGGTGTTGCCAAATCAACTATTTGGTCCATTGTTAAAAAGGCAGAACACACTGGTGATCTCATGAACAACCACAGGTCTGGAAGACCACGGAAAACAACTGAGGGAGAAGACCGGAGAATTCTTTCGCTAGTCAAGAAAAACCCCTTCACAACAGTTGGCCAGATCAAGACCACCCTCCAGGAGGTTGGCGTGTCTGTGTCAGAGTCAACAATCAAGAGAAGACTTCACCAGAGTAAATATTGTTGGTCTACTGTAACCACCAGGGAGAGGAGGACCAAAAGAAGAAATAATGCTAAAAAGCCTGCAAGTCCCGAAACATCCTATGAAGAGACAACACAAGAATCTACTTTACCTGAATCAGGGGAAGAACCAAGTAAAGAGAAGGGTGAGAACTGCTCATGACCTGAGTCCTGTCTCCTCTGAGCAGATTGGTGGAGGTAGCGTTACGGTGTGGGGATGTATGGCTGCCAGTGGAACTGGTTCCCGGCCTATTCATTGACGTGACTGCTGACAGTTGGAGCAGGATGGTTTCTGAAGTGTATAGAGCTTTATTATTAGATTCAGCCAAATGCTTCTAAACCCATTGGATGGTGCTTCAGAGTACAAATGGACAGTGAACTCTAATGCATATTTTCAAAGCAGCCCAAGACATTTTCAGCCAACAAATGGAAGTTCTATTCTGTTTGTTTGACATTACAGTATAGAAGTTTATTCTCCAAGAGTGGCATGTACCACAGCAGCTTGCCAAAGAACACAATTTCTTAAAGAACAATACATCGTGCTTATTTGTTTCGAGTAACAACGCTGTGGAATATCCGCAATTTATTTGCGCTCATTTATTGGATTATAATAATTATGAACCATCTGCCTACACAAGACTCACCTTCCGCCCCTTTTTGTTGATGTTAATACAAAGATGCCGCTTGCCATGTTTCTGGTAAACCAGTGACCAGTGTGTTCTTTTGCTGAAGATCCCCCCCCATTGTTGACAAGTTGTTGCAAACTGATTCTGGAGATTCCTTCCTTAAATGGTAAATAAATCGCATATGTTCAAGTAATGGTACTCCTTAATAGAACAGCATTAAAGCTAAAGAAACAAAGTCCTGACCCTATATGGTTCTGGATTCTGGCCATGGCCACCGTTTTTGACACCGTATACATTTGAGGCAGTATGTCTTCATGTTTCTGCATCAGATGTTCATGCTGCATTGCTTTTAGCTGTCAGCAAAAAAAAGAAATAAAACTGGAGCGGATTCCCCCCACTGTTCTCATCATGATTCCTGTGTACAGACGCGCCCCAACTTACGAAAGAGTTACGTTCCGAATGTCTGTTTGTTAAGTGAATTTGTTCGTAAGTTGTTGGTATGTGTATAAGTAACCTGTGTAAGTAACATGCCACATTTTCTCACCAGCATCAAGTTTCTTTATAATCGCCACCTTCGTTTCAAATGAGATTTTTCTTTCACTTTCGCTTTTCACCCACCATATTGGATTAGGGATGTATGAACAAAGGAACAATAAAACACAAGACTTCACTGATGACGTCTGAACACTTGGGTAACACACGAGGAAATTGGCAGAGGAGAGTGATGCTGGGCGGAAGGTTTGTTTACGATCGCAGCGCCAGGCTTTGGTATCGGCGGCGGTAAGACATACTACACAGAAAAGGCGCTCAATACAAAATCTGACTTGCAGGCAACTATGTTTGTAAAACCAAAGTTTGTAAGTTGGGGAGCGTCTGTATTTTTCCCTAAGCATACCTTGAGTTACTGATGGCTGGTCATTGTGCTGTACCCTATTCAAGTAGAGAGTGAACCGATGAACAGACAAGTTAACTTTTACAGAATGGAACAGGTTTTGGATGTCACTCTGACACTACACAAACCCACATCAAATGTGGCTGTGAGATGTGCGGAAATACTGGGTACAGAGGAATTTTTAAGGAAATAAGACGAGCCGTGGGATTACAGCACGGTTTTGTAAGCCTGCGTTAACGTCTGCAGTTGTCCATATTAATGATGGTGTCCTCATATCGTATATATTTTTAGACATGGTGTAATGCTTTCATTTAGAACGAGTAACTTTTGTAGTTCTCTGCAGACATGGGTTTAGACAAAAGTATGTGAACACTTCACCACCAAGACTGTTTGGGCCATCTTCATACAGTTCATATAAAGCGTGATGCATATCACTGAATAGGCTTTTGTTGAATGCTAGAGTACTATGGTTTTCCTTCAGAATTAAACAAAACAAATGTGCTTAGTGAGAGGGGCCTGCACAGATTTTTGAACTCAACCAATGAGCAATGGGATAAACTGGACCTGCTACCATGACCCAGGCCACATTCTAAAATCTACTGGAAAACTTTCCCAGAAAATTGAGGGTACTGTATTGGCAACAAGGGAAGTAAATGGAATGTGCCGTGATTTTTGAACGTATGGGTATTATGGTCAGGTGTTCACATACTTAATATGTATACCAGATATGTGATAATCCACTATGTGATTGTTTCAGTCTTGAAACTAAACTTTGTTTGTTTAGAGAATGTGACTATCCTGATACTTAATTGCATTATATTCCTTGTTTGGTTTATATCCTAAAGTTATTTAAATTGGCACAGAGTGTTTTTATTATTGTACTAAAACTATAACTGGATTGCAGAAATCTGAGAGTTTTGTAACTTAAAAACTCAAATCACAACTTTGGGAAAAGCCATTATAATAAATGATGTAAAAATTATTTATTGGCTAATACTTGGCTGTTTTCACCATTGGGAAAAAAATCGTCTAACAGTTATTACCCTGACACCGTCTTCACTTTGCATAAATACAGATAATGAGTATTCAATTTCACTATACAACGCCTACAGGTATATCCTGTGTATACATGTATTGTAATTATTGAGTATATTGTAATGCCAAAGTCAGGTTCTAGTAAAGACAAGGCATTAAATGAGCCCTACACTTTGAAAGTACTGCTAGATGTTATGCTTGAGCTAGAATAGCAGGGAGAAAATGTAGGTAAAAGTAATAAGGATTCTTACAGCCTAGAATTTAAAATGAGTAATGATTGTGTCAAACCTGACCCACTGTGATGCAATTCCCTTTTAAGTAAAAAGAAAAACTCTACCACTGTATTTGCATATCATTTACACTGTCTATTTTTGTTACGTAAACAGTGCTCATTTTTGCTCCCCACGTTTATTAATATGGGACCAAGTTTTAACAAATTGCATGCTTCCAAACAGGAGTCTTTTTATTTTCATTACTTTGGGGCAGCCCTTGCCTAAGCGTTAGAGAAGTGGTTTTGGGACTGAAAGGTCACATATTTGATTCTCAAGCCAGCAGGAAAAAGTAGGGCAGAGAACTGAACCTTCCCTTTTGCTACCTTCATGGCTGAAGTGCCCTTGAACAAGGCTCCTAACCCCGAACTGCCCTCCAGGTGCCCCAATGTGTGAGGCAGCCCAGTGTTCAGTGTGTGCGCTCACTTTGGATGGGTTAAATTAGTGCTTCTCAAATAGTGGGGCTCACCCCATTGGGGGAGCGGTGTGATGCTGGAAGGGGGCATGCGTGACCCTGGGGAGCATGCTTTTTCTTGCTGTACTGTACTACAATTAAATGTAATTGCACATCCACTACAGTAGTTGGCAGTGGCACTCTCATTGTCACTCTATGGTGGGGGATTTTTGTAGCGAGCAAGCAATGTGAAGTGAAAAGAGAAAAAAATGCTAAAGTCTTTCTTTGTTGTAAGTTGAACTTTTTTTTTTGTTTTTAATGTTAAGGATACACTGTTATGCAGGGGTGGGTGTGTAGCCAAAAATTGAGAAGTACTGGGTTAAATGCAGAGGAAATAATTCTCCTTCTGGTGTTAATACAGCAAATCAACAATCTTGTTTAGCTTTCTCCATCTTGTTACTTGTTAATGCAATAACCTTAGAAGGAAATGGCATAGGATCACCAACTTTGGTGGATGGTTTCCCCTCAGGAAGGGCTTGGTTGAAACTTTACAGGAGGTAACAGTCAACTTGGTAAATCTTTCTATATTGGTATATTATAAAATGGTCCTTTTAACATGGACCATATGCTTATGTTGAAAGTACCCTGAACACATTCTTCAGCAAGACTGGCTTTGAAGAAAAAAACACTTCATTTTGCCCTGACCATGGACCTGTTGGACCAATCTAACAGTTCATCTGCTGGTTAGTCAAGACTCTGTATAAATCGGTTTGATGGACGTGTGGTGTGTTTATCACAAATTAAATTGCGGCTTATGTTGGGAGGAACAATTACTTGAGTACCCCACTGCAGTCATTAAATTTCACAAGTGATTCCAAACATAAGTTTTCAACATTTTAATGGTCGTTCCTGCCCTTCACAGTGAACGAGTGCTGTATGAAATGATAAATAACACCAAACAATGACACCGCTATCAGAGTGCACGAGATGTGATCAGTCCTGAGATTCGCCAGGATTTCTGATGTCATCAATTTTCAGGATCATCTTCACCACTTGGGTTGCTAGAGAAATCTGCTGCTTCTTTCCGATGAGGGTCTCAATCACATGCTGCTGCTTCATATCTATAAAGGAAAATATTATTGATCAGTGACCAATAATCACAAATGGTTAATATGATTGATTAATGAGCAAAAAAACTAGTTGGCTCCTCTGCTTTAATATCAGTTCAAACTGAGTACAGAAACAAAAAGGGAGTATTTTATTGAACTAATAGAAAAATTCTTGACTTAAAAACAAAACTCTAGAAGAGTAAAAAGTAAAAAATTTGATAAGGCATGAGGGTAAGAATTGTTCCTCTAGTTTTGAAGAATTATTTTTTCACCAAAAGAACCTGCTGCTGGTTTGTTTACATTCTTTATAATTTGTTTATACAATTTTTGTAAGCTTTTTATTTTTTTTAACTTAACAATCCAGTGAAAATGGATAAAACATTACACACAATATCTTATGACTCAATGTATTTATATTAAAATTAGGCCATTTTTATATTCCTTGTTTCACAGATCCACCCGAGTTAATATTTGTGATTTTATTAAAATGAATAAATAAAATTGGCAAAAATGTCTTATTCCTGCTGCTCTTAACTTGCTGAATTAATTTTAAAACTGGAACACTTCTACGCCAAGCCAGTCCTTTCATCACCCTCCCACAGCAGTCACTGTAACTACATCTGTGTATGTCTACCCATTGGAAGTGTCACCACGCACAGCCACTGTTTCCAATCCAGCGTTGTACACAATGTGTGCGTTTACAAAGATTTGGTGAGCAAGACTATCAGAAGTGTACTAACGTGTAACAGAACTGGTTCATACACTTTTTCCCTTTCTCTCTCTCTTTAAAAAAAAAAAAAAAAAAAGTAGAGACTTCACATTTAATCTACATGTGGATATTCCCCATCCTGAGCTGATGGCAGCAGCATCCAGTCAGGTGCAGTCACTTTTAATCCCATCCTCAGGGGCGGGGTAAATGAGGAGGCCTTTTTTTGAATGATAAGGAAACTGTGACAGTGTTTGTCACTGGTCTGTTTTAAGCAGAGGTTTTAACAGAATATACACAGTATGAAAAGTACTAGGATAGACTATAGTATTAAAATTATTAAATGTTTAAATCAAAGCACTAAAAATAAAATACCTGTTCTTAAAATTATTTTTTTCTCTCCTGTCTTGGGTTCACATAAAAATCCACCAAACAACGAATAATAAAAAAATGGCCATAATGTTTTTTTTAAGCCAATAGTCAGGATCAAAATATTTGGAAAAAAATGTGAACAATGATTAAATCTAAAATTTAACCGCTATTATAATTTATTTTATTATTATGAATTTATTTTTTTTTTTTACACACAGTATTCAAACACCATTACGTATAATCAGGGTATAAAATTTTCCCTTTTAAACAGCTTTATCAAAGCAGAGAGGAGAAACTCTACATACCATTAGTGGACAGACGCAGACAGTCGATTCCCAGGGCAGAGTTGTTTTCTTTGACTTGCCGAGCTCTGACCTCTGTCATGGTCTGAATGGGGTTCAGCCCGCTGTTCTCGGCTAATGCCATGGGAATGACTTCTAATGCATCAGCAAATGCCCGCATGGCATACTGTTCCAGGGAGGGGCACTGTTGAGGAAAAGAAACCAATTTAAAATAGTCCGGTTACAGATATGGCGTGATCATAACTTGAGTGAAAAAGACAGAACTGAGATGGTGTGACTGAACTGTACCTTATCAGCAGCTTCATTAACGGCAAGAGCACAGGAAATCTCAGATGCACCGCCACCATAAACAATGCGGTTATCTTTAACCAGGTTTCGGATGACACACAGAGCATCGTGGAGTGCTCTCTTAGCCTCTTCAATAATCTGGTATACCACAAATATTGGGGAGATTTTAAAAAGATGCACTCATGCCTGCATAGCTTATTATTCTTCTTTGCCATTACACACTGTTGGGATGAGCCAAAACAATTTGCCTACAAACGCTCACCATTTTGTTTCCACCACGGATGAAGATGGTAACGGCTCTTGAGTTCTTGCACTCCTCAATGATAAGCATGCGGTCTTTGGTTGTACCAAAGCAGATTTCCCGCACAACACCAGCAGTGCCCAATTTTTCTGGAGTCAGCTCACAGAATCTGGGCACAATGCGACCACCGGTGGCAATGGCGATCAGCTAAATTGGATAATTACAGTAGTTAATAGGGGAGGAAATCACACGTTACCTCACGATGTGATGCGTGTTCCATGATACTGATATGGTGATAATCAATGCCCTGCTAGATTATTCAAAGATGCAACAGGATATTTGTCAAACTGATGAATGACTAAGTGTAGGATCTATCTTTATTCACTGCATTTTTTTTTTGCCAGTTTCACAGAATGACAGATTGAGATGAAAAAAATTAGCAAACTGTACATAGTTATGGCAAATGCCCTCTTTTTTTTTTTTTTTTTATAAACCAAAGCTGTAAGGTAAACTTTCTCTTCTGTCTTGTTAACTTCCATTCAAGTTTCTCTTCAAAGGAGAAGCTCCCCTCATTTAGAGACATGAGGTAGCAATGCTGGGGACCAGGAATAAAACCGTCCAATAGCTATATTCAGAGGACCTTACTTTATAAATTCAAAAATACCACATTTTTTTTTTACCAGCAAATCGATTCTCTCACAACGCCTAAACCGATGAATATATGGCCTTATCAATCTTTTGACACCAAGTAGCCATTATCAGTAATGTAAACAAGGACTTGAAAAAACTACAACTCCATCAGTATCTGTACAATTACACCATCAGAATTTGACTTGCCTCAATCTCAGGTCCTCCGACCCAGCGCACAGCAGGAAGCTCGTTCTGCAGCAGCAAGTGATTCGCCTCATCATCGAAGCCCCACTGGCAAATGGCAAGATTAGCACCGTTCTCCTTTACCTGGTGGCAGAGACATTGACAAAATGTCGATTAAAATAAGAGATTTTTATCAGTGTTGCATGAACAATGAAAATCTGTTTGGCAGCTTTTTTGTTTAGCAGCAATTTCAAAAAGAAACTAAGGGACTACACCAAGTACAAATCCATTGATAATTGAGTACAATGATTACTACTATTATTACAAATGTTACTACTGCACCTGTGAATATAACAGATTTCAATTTCTTATTTTCACCTTTAAAGTTTTAGTGCCTGCATTATATTTATGTTAATCACAGAGTTACGTGATGACCCCATGATTCCACTCATTCCATATGAATGTACCAACTACTATTTATTTATACATTTATTTTATATTATCTCTGTATTTATGTTCACTTCATGGCATGTTAAATGTTGGAGATAAGCCACTTCCTGTTACAGGAGCTAGTCATGACCCCGCTTTCATCATCAAGTTAATAAGAATAATAAATGCAGATGCAACTTAAAATACTATCTTCTCCTTACTCAAGACTTTAAGCGACAAATTTACCTCTAACTGTTACAAAGAAAGAACAAACTCTGCTTCCATACAAGTTCCTCAAACGCTTCCTTACAGAAACTGCTCAGCTTGTGCCCACAATCTATATAACAATCTCACAATGCACCCATTTAGATGCGGACACTGTTTAGTGATTACAAACCTACAGATTC
Organism: Euristhmus nudiceps; assembly: GCA_030068295.1. NCBI lineage: Eukaryota > Metazoa > Chordata > Actinopteri > Siluriformes > Plotosidae > Euristhmus > Euristhmus nudiceps. The sequence goes on along the minus strand of JAQNCB010000026.1, from coordinate 17,333,566 downwards.
ACCAGTTCCTCTGGAAGAGGGAAGACACTGACCTGCTTAATCATTTCCAGGAATTTATCCTTTTCATACTTCTGTAGAGCTTTATAGTCTTCCACTGAGGTCACATCCAGCTTATGCTTGGTTTTAGGCTTGGGTGGCTCAAACGGGCATGTCAGGATGGCAATTTTTGTGTCCCTTAAGACCTGAAATAAGAATTGTGTAACAAAAGCCTCCATTATACTGGGTGCACACCAAGGCAAAAGACTGTGTAGCATGTACACAGTCATGTTCCATCTAAATCTGTCCAATCCAATCAGTATCAACATTCCAGTTAATCTTACTCAAAGGTGTTGAGCAGGGCTGAGGTCAGAGATGTCTGCAGGCCACTTAAAGCAAAGCATAACCCTAATTCAAAAACTGAATGAATGTTTCCTCGGGACTTTTCCCTCACATTACAACATGGGAAAAAATGTGTATGTATTCTGTAATTATTATATTAGTAAAAATACCGCTAAAAATTCAGCCCGTGTGCGCTGACACGTTTTCCCATGATGCCTCGCTTCTGTGACGTCAAGATCGCCCCAACACACACAGAGTAGGTTTGTGGCGATGAAATGTAGCCACTTTGCTGAACGTTGGCGCAGTTGCGGATGTTTTTTGCCATTGGGGATAACAAAAAAGGAT
>JAQNCB010000026.1:16914442-16925288 GCA_030068295.1 Euristhmus nudiceps | reverse complement strand
TCCTCTGGTATGTCTCCATTCCTCTGTTCCCTAGGTTATGAACCACCTCTGTTCCCAGATCAGGAGGAGGAGATTGCGGTCCCTTCCATCCAAGCCCATATGCGCTGCTGCCATGGCACTTGGAGGCGTGCCCGTGCTGCTCTACTCCGTGCCTCATCCAAGACGCCACCGCACCGTGCCTCCCTGCTATGCCAAAGGACAAAAAGGTATGGCTCCTCTCTAAGGATTTGCCACTCCAGGTGGAGTCCAGGAAGCTTGCTCCCAGGTACATTGGTCCTTTTGAGACTGAGGCTCTTATCAATCCCTGTGCTGTCCGGTTAAAACTCCCAACATCGTTTCACAGAATTCACCCCATGTTCCATGTATCCCAGTTGAAGCCTGTTCGTTCAAGTGCTCTCTCTACTCCTGTGGTCCCGCCTATACTGTGCGACGCATCCTGGACGTTTGCCGCCGGGGACATGGCGTCCATTACCTGGTCGACTGAGAGGGCTATGGTCTGGAGGACCGCTGTTGGGTCTCTGGGTGGGACATCCTGGACCCATCGCTCATCAGGGATTTTCATCGTCTCCACCCTAACCGGCCACCGGGGGCCCCAAGAGGTGCCCATTGAGGAGGGGGTACTGTCACGCCCTCTGCTCCAAGCCCTTCTCTTCCTGCGTGTCTGAGAGAGTAGTTCACTGATTGACTAATTCGGAGTTGGGGCCTCACAGCTGCCACTCGTTGGATCCTCAGCTCCTGTCTACTTAAGCGCCTGGTTCACAATCAGTCAGCGCTGGATTATAGAACCAGCTACTATGTTAGTTCTGCTCCAGCTTTTGCAGTTTACTTCTTGTTTGCTCTGTTCCAGTGCCATTGCCTGTCAGTTCCTGAACCTTGGTGTCTTCTGTCCAGGATTACACGCTTTGCTCTCCAGCCTGCTCACTCCTCCTGATAACTACTCTCCTGCCGGTCCTGCTCCACCTGACCTCTCCTGTCTTGTCTTGTGCTACACAAACTCTCAGTACACTGTCAACTGCATCTTACACTTTCTCTGCTTAATGAGTCCACACAACTGGCCCTGACAATAAAGTTAAGCTTTAAAAACCCAATGGTAAATAAAGTTATTTTAGAGCAGTGGTGTCAAAGTCATTTCATCTAAGAGGCCACTCTATACTTCGTCCGATATCAAATGGGCTGGTCCAAAGAAATCAGCTTAGTGAGGAAGAAAACATTAACAACTCCTCATGCATGTGTTTAGGTTTCTGCATTCATCTGAAAGGTACAAATAAAAAATCTCAAAGGAATGATTTTGTATGTATTCAGCTCCTTAGCAGGAAACCCCTAAATTAGTTCTAGTTCAAAGAGATATGGTTACAGTGGAAAATTATTGGATTGTTAATAATATTAATTACACATCACTAGCACATTTTGGCAGCATTTGAGTCTATGGTTATGAGTTTATTGCTCTAATGTTCTCTATAGTCAAATAATGAAAAAAAACCCCCACATTTTTTCCTTTAACCTTTCAATTAAATTGCAGTCCTCAAGATTTTTATTTGGAACATGCATGTTAAAATAAGTTCGTAATGGAATTTAGAACCATTATAGTGCCCCAGCCGGACTCACAGACTACATGTTTAACATCTGATTTTGGAACAGCTTGAAATAGAACTTGATTTCAGAGTCTGATGGTGCATGTGGCATACTTTAAATAATAAAATAACCAAATGAACAAGTTGGGTAGTGATGGCCTGGTAGGGTGCTGGATTACTCACCCCAATGTCAGGGGGCTCAAGCCCCACTATTACAGAGTTGTCATTGCTGTCCCACCAGTACAGCTAACTGAGGTATCAAAGGCCGACCATGTCTCTTACTGTCTGTGGTAAGAGGAATTTAAAAGAAGCATTGCTGTCTTTCATAAAGATTAGGCAATATAGCCGTCAGCATGTTTCTTCCCTGCAGTGGCCTGGTGACCTGTCCAGATTGTACTCTGCAATCACCCAGTGTTGGCTGAGATGGGTGCCAGCCTCCCCGCAACTCTAATTAGGATTAAGTGGTTCAGAAAATGAATGAATATTTATTTATTTATTTATTTCCCCACACCTGTTATGATTGTTTTTCATGTTTCATGTTCAGGGTTATGTCTTTTTTTATTCATTTTGGTTTTCTCTAGTTTTTCAGAGTTATTATTTCCTTACCATGCTTTATGTTCAGGGTTGAGTCTTTTTCTTTGTTTTGCCATGTGGTTTTGTCTTGTCCCCTTTGGCTTTCTGCACAGTCATTGTGCTCACACCCTTAATTAGTCCTCATGACCTTCACCTGTTCCCTGTTTAGTGTGTCAATTGCCTCCACCTATTTAAGCCCTTTCACTGCAATGTTTCCTTGTCAGAAGGTTGATCCAGTGTCTCCTGTATTTACCTTGCATTTTTCTTTGTATCGTGTTATTGTTTCGTTACAGTGTTTGGTCCCTCCTATTTCAGTATTTTGTGTTTCCCTTCCTAGATTTTTTTGCTACTGGTTTCACGTTTTTGATATCCTGTATATCACCCCTGCCTGCTTAACTGTCCTGATATTTGATTATGTTTGTGGATGTGGCTATTTTTGATGTTCTTTGATCTCGTACCCTGACTTCAGTAAACAGACGTTTTGGATTCTGTCTCTGGTGTATGGTTCCTGACAGCAACCGTCACAGTACATTCTGACCGCCATGGAACCAGTGAGGGAATCCAGTCTACACACAGTGGCAGACCAGGCCACCGCGCTGCAGTCCCAACAGCAGTAGCTATCTGTCATCATGCAACACCTCCAGACCCTGAAGCATCAGATGGTGGATCTGTTTTCGGCTAAAACAGCTAGGCCACCCTCACCCACCACCTGGCCTGCAGCTATTCCCTCTCCCACTACCAACCACGATCCCCGCCTACCACCCCCGGAGAAGTATGACTTTGAGCCTGGAGCGTGCCAGGCATTCCTAACACAGTGCAGGTTAATCTTCAGCCTCCAAGCAGCTACCTTTCCAACCAAGCAAGCCCGAGGGGACTACATTATTACGCAGTTCACCGGAAGGGCCAAGCAGTGGGCCACCACTGCCTGGGAGGCTGGTCTTCCCTGCCTACAGTCGTCTGAACTCCTTGAGAAAGATATGAGGCACATTTTCGACTACTCCAGGCACAGGAACGATGGTGGGCTGGGACCTCCTACGCATCTGCCAAGGTAACTGGTCTGTCTCAGACTACGCTATTGACTTTCAGACTCTGTCTACTAATAGCGGGCGGCAGAAGAGTGCATTGTTCCTGAACGGACATACCTTCCTGAACGGACTTGCCGAGGCGATCAAGGATAAACTCCTCGCCCGTGAGCTGCCAGAAGAACTGGAGGCCCTAATCAACCTTGTCATTCTCATGGAAGTGTGTCTAGAGGAGCGCAAACGAATAAAGCACTCCCGAGTGAACTCTGACCTTCCTGGCATGGCCCAAGTTAAATGGGAGCTTTGTGTCCACACCTCCATGACACCTAGGGTGGCTCCTGAGGGGAGGCCATGCAGATTAATTGAACCAGACTGACCAAGGAGGAATGGGTGTGCAGGTCCAGGGATCATGCCTGCTTCTACTGTGGGAAGACTGGTTACATTTGTTTCCCAGTGCCCGACAAAAGCCAATGCCCCACTAGTGAAACATTGAGCACTAGGGGGCATAATTCCTGTGGAAATCTCCTTGACAAAGCACACCTCTGTGCCCATCAGCTTGGAGTGGGATGGATTGTTTAAGCAAACCACTGCGCTAGTGAACTCGGGGGGCTGAGCTTAGCTTCATCGACGCTCAGACAGCACGCCAGTGGGGATCCCCCTGGAGAATGTTTCATGCCCACGTGTGACCAAGTCTGTCAAGGATCAGCCAAGGATTGGCCACATCACACAATCCACTGCCCCATCAGACTGCGAGTGTCAGGCAATAACCAGGAAATTATCAAACTGAAGCTCATTGACTCCCCTCACTCTCAGGTCATACTGGGCCAGCCTTGGCTAAACAGAACTCCAAGATCAACTGGACTACCCATGAAGTCAAGGACTGGAGCCTTAACGGCTCACACTCCTGCCTTACCTATGTTCATGTTCCCTCCCCCGCAGAGATCTTGGACCTGGCAAAGGTTCCAAAGTTTACCATGACCTCAGAGAGGTGTTCTCCAAAGCTTGTGCCATGCATCTACCTCCTAATCACTCCTACAACTGTGCCATTGATCTCAAGCCAGGTACTTTACCCCAATAGAGGCCGCCTGTTTTCCCTGTCCCATTCCAAGACCCAGGCCATGTGAATCCCTCGCCACCAGTATTATCCACCCATCCTCCTCTCCCACAGGGGCAGGGTTCGTCTTCGTGGTCAAGGAAGATGGATCCTTTTGCCCGCGCATCGACGACAGAGGCCTCAATGAGATTACCGTCAGGAATCACTCCCCCTTGCCACTCAAGAGCACCGTTTTCAAGCTTCTCTAAGGGAGCCAGCGTGTTTATCAAGCTAGATGTATGCAATACCTACCACCTGGTCCATATTTGCAAGGGGGAAGAGTGGAAATCAGCTTTTAACACCCCCATGGGCCACTGAGAATATCTGGTTCTTCCCGATGGGCTTACCAACACTCCAGCAGTATTCCAGGATCTGGTCAATGACATCTTAAGGGACATGATCAAAAAAATTTGTCTTTCTGTAACTTGATGACATTCTCTTCTTCTCAAAAACCCTGGAGGATCACGTCAAGCAGGTATGCCAAGTCCTTAAGTGCATTTTAGAGAACTGTCAATCTTTCAAGGCCGAGAAGTGCTAGTTCTCTATCCCCACCATGACTTTCCTGAGGTTCGTCATTTCAGCAGGGTTCATCAGCATGGATCCCTCCAAAGTGAAGGCAATCACTGATTGGTCCAGACTCACAGACCGCAAGTCATTGCAACATTTTCTGGGATTTACTAATTTCAGGTTCATTCGCAATTATAGCTCTGTTGCTGCCATCTCACAGCACTGACGTCTATCAAGCTCAGGTTCCAGTGGCATGATGCAGCAGAGAACATTTTTATTGCTCTCAAGTTGTGGTTGACCACAGCCCCCGTTTTCACCATCTCTAACCCCGAGGCACAATTTATTGCGGATTCAATGCATCTAACATTGGCATTGGAGCCATTCTTTCCCAAAGAGCAGAGAAGCATAATAAAGTCCGCCCATGTGCCTTCTATTCTCGTTGCTTTACCCCACTGAACAGAATAATGATGTAGGCAACCGTGAGCTACTGGTTGTCAACCTGGTGTTGGAGGAGTGGAGACAGTGGCTGAAAGATGCCAAACTCCTGTTTCTCATCTGGACGGATCACAAGAATTTGGAGTACCTATGGGCAGTGAAGAGACACAACCCTCATGAGGCCAGGTGGGCATTGTTCTTTGCTTTAACCTCCAACTAGCTTATCGTATAGGCAGCAAGAATGTCAAACCAGATGCACTTTATCACATGTTTGTGCCTGCAGAGAAGGAATCTGGTACAGACCCCATTATGCTGCAGCAAGTATTCACCAACGCCATAACCCTAGACATTGAGAGTGAGGTGAGAGAGGTCCTCAGTGACTCGGCCACACGGAGTTCCTGTTCCACAAACTGTCTGTTTGTCCTCGCACACAAACGCTCTCAGGTTTTGGAGTGGGGACATTTTCTCCAGATTCTCCTGTCACCCAGGTATGAACTGCACCCTTGACTACATCACACATTGCTTCAGGTGGCCTGAGATGCGCAAGGACATCTGGGACTATATCTCCGCCTGCTCAGTGCATGCCCAATCCAAAGTATCTCACCAGCCCCCCAAGGTCTATTCCAACCTCAAACCACACCCCATCATCCCTGGTCTCACATTTCACTAGACTTCATCACCGGATTGCACCTTCCCATCACCACAATACCATCCTGACTGTGGTTGACTGCTTCTCCAAAGCTGTTTATCTTGTTCCCATCACCAAACTCCCCACTGCTCAGGAAACTGCATCCCTACTCATTCAGCAGGTTGTATGTCTCCATGGCATCCACATGTATATTGTCTCTGACTGAGGGCCTCAATTCACTGCGAAATTTTGGAAAGCCTTCTACACTTCTCTTGGCACTTCAGTCAGCCTCACATCAGGTTTCCACCCTCAGTCCAATGGCCAGACTGACTGGGCCAATCAATATATTGAAACGGTGCTCAGGTGTTTCTGCTCCAAGAACCCAGCCTCCTGGAGTCAGAAACAACCATGGACCCAGTATGCCATGAACTCTCAGACCTCCAAGCTGTCGCCCTTCGAGTGTTGCCTGGGATACCAACCACCTCTGTTTCCCAACCAGGAGGGAGAGGTGGTTGTCCCGTCCACCCATGCACACCTGGAAGACGACACACAGCACACCCCAACTCCCATTTACCGAGTGGGTCAGAGGGTTTGGCTGTCATCCAAGGACATTTCTGCAAGGGGGGGCACCCGCAAGTTGTTTCTTAGATTCCCCGGCCCCTTTACCATAGAACGGATCATTAGCCCAACTGCCTTCCACCTCAGACTGCCCCTAACCATGCGCAGAATTCACCCCATGTTCCATGTCTCTCAAATCAAGCCAGTTGTTATCCACTCGCTGTGTCCACGCTCTGACCCGCCTCCACCCCCTGTGTCATTGATTGGTGATGAGACCTTTACGGTCCGTGCCATCCTGGACTGCCAATGGTGGGGCCTGGGTCATCAAGACTTTTTTGACTGGGCAGGCTATGGCCCTGAGCACAGAAGATGGGTCCCTTCATGCTTCTTTCTCGATAATCAACTCAGAGACTATCACACTCAACATCCCAGACCCAGCCATGACAGAAACCGTCACAACACCAATCTTAGAAGAATAGCAGTTTCTGGAACATTCATTTGAAGCTAAAATATGTTTCAAGTGAACAGTACCTTTAGGTTAAGTAGATATTCTCTATTTTCCCTAGATGGGAAGGTGAGTGGTTGTATATCTGTGCTGCAATGCATGTAATACTGTGCTGCAATATGACTGGCTGATGAGATACTTGCAAGAATACGCATATGTACTTGTGTTCCCATTAAAGTGCTGGAATGTAAAGGAGCCCAGAGCATTCAAACAGAATTATAAGAGGTAACAGGGCAAGAGAATACGACATTGCAAAGAAGTGAACAGGACAGAAAGGTTAAACTGATATAGCTCAGCAGGACTCAGTGTTCATATTTGCACAGCAAATAAAAAGGGATTTCAAAAAGAAATCATATAAACCCTGAATGTGTATTTGGGATTTGTTCTGATTTACTCGGCCACTGAAAACACGTCATAGCTAACACTTCAGCAGATAAGAGACCACTGTCGAGTATGGGAAGTCTTATACTCGAGTTTAAAACTAATTCTACTGATGCATTAAAAAATTGGGGAATTAGAGTATTATTTTCTCAATTAAAAAAATAACAACATTAATTTGAGACATGCAATTGATCTAGAGTTGAAGTACTTTGGAAATGTGATGTAAAACAGACCTAACCCTAATTTTTAATGTTCATCTATTATCTGTACTCCTTATTCAACAGGGTAGCAAGAAATCTAGTGTGAATCTGAGGTGATTTTAGGTGAGAAAAAGGGGTTATTTAATTAGGTGACTCTGAATAGGCAACTTAAAGTAGCCAGTGGACCTAAAGGCCTTCTCAGAACAGCTGTATTAATGCTGAGATTTGATTAGACACAGTTGTAACTAATTAGGTGACTTAGGAAGACAGTTGGTAGTGCTGGAATTTATTTATGGGTACTAGAGTAAAGGGGGCTGAATACAAATGCACATTACACTTTTCAGATTTTCATTTGTAAAAATAAATAAAATAAATTGAAAACCATGTATAATTTTACTTCCACTTCACAATTATGGGCCACTTTGTGTTGTTCTATTACATAAAATCCTTAAAACACACATTATGTTTATTGTAATGTGACAAAATGTGGAAAAGTTCAAGGGATATAAATACTTTTGCAAGCGACCATAAGCAACCCAGTCTTCATTAACTCCAAAACATTTAGTGTAGGATTAATTCATGGAGCATGGAAAAGGCAATACAGTTCTGTTTACATTAGAAGGCACATCCATGATTAGCTATATTCATACTAATCCACCCACACACTGTTATGTAATTGAAGAACCTTAACTTTTCTAACCTTAAAAATGTACAGTGATCCTAGAGTATACACAAAACATTTACCTCTGATTTCCCTCGACTGAAACAGGCACCTTTGGTGAATTCATCACAATGCCACTCTGCCTCCTAGAGAGAGAGGGGGGGGGGACATCCATAAATACACTAAATACAACACATCAGTACATCCAGAGGAACAAGTATTTATGTACACAGAATCAGTGACTTTCAGGGTTGCCCTTAAGTCAGTTTAATATACTGTATATCTATTCAGGTATTGTATAGCATGCCTGTCAATGTTCAAGTGTAAAATGCCTAAAACATTTCATTAATTCTAGATAATACCAGATTTCACCCACTGCATACATAAGCACACGGGATCGATCTATCTATCTATCTATCTATCTATCTATTTACTTTATCTTACCTTTTTTTGTTTGTGTGTGTGTGTCTTAGAATCCCTAGTGTTTTATTGTGACCATATTTACGTCACCTGGAAATTTCATGGATTCCCTAGGTTTTCTGAAAAAAATAAATTTGGACTTGGGAAAGTTTAATACAGGGTGATCCAAAAATAATAATAATCATTTTCAAGGTAAATAAAAATAATGTTAAATATAATCAAATTATTACTTGCACACAAGACCGGGGAGGCAGCTGAAAGAGCTATGATGTACACAGGTTAAAAATCATTGAAAGCGATTCTTGATCTTCTTGAGCTGGTGATCTTGTGATGTTGGATGGCCGGCCTGTTCCCCTGACATAGCCTCTTGTGATTTTTTTTTCTGTGGGACTACCTAAATCACAAGTGTATACTCATTGACTCCAAACTCTTAAAGCTCATATGATTGTTACTCAGCAGGAGATAGCCGCCATTCCACCAGACATGACCCAATGTGCCATGGCAGTCTTGAGGAATTGCCTCCAATCTGTATAGACAATGATTACTACTGTTGGGTGGATGTCATCTTTAAATTATGGTGCATAAAAAAATGCATTGAATGAAGTGCAAATAATAATTTTTATTGATTATCTTTACCATTTTTTTTCATTTACCTTTAAAATGTGGGAGGTTTTTCTGAGTCACTCTGTCCAACAAAGATAAGAATTTTTTATTTCATTTTCATTTTTTATTTATTTAATACATTTCTCTAACAATTTAACTATCCTACACATTACTGGATTTCACATTTTGCCAGTAACAGGAATACAAAAATATAGAGAGACAGTAAGATCCTGAATGAGAAAACAAGCTGCAGCAATAATGAGAAAATACTCTATGAGATGACACAAGAAAGGAACTTTCAGAGGAACTTTGATCACACTACCATTCTTCCTCCTGTAGAAGTAAACATACCAAATGTCTCACTTGGTTGCATTATGATAATGGATACCTCCCATGGCTTGGCATCTAAAATACAACTGGAGCTTAGTGTTATTTTGAATCACTTCTGATCTTTATCGATTGATGGAATGTTAATAATCTTGGGGAAATTTCTGCTAAGTGCTAATGCTAGCATGAAGCAAAAAGCTTTTTAGATCAGTTGTCGTAAGGAAGATGGATGCGAAGAAACATTACTAAACCAGTACTATTAGATTATTAGAATTTTCAGTCTTGATGCAGAGCTGTCTGGACAAAATGGAAATTAATGAAACTTTCTCCTTTCAAGAAATATATAGCAACAAACCACCAAATATCATAATTGAGAATTGAGAGCATGATATTTAATTAGTAGCAATGGCTGATTTCTTTCCAGCCCAGACTGTTTATTTGCATAGTCTTTAGCTGACATTTTTTTAGATACTACTTTACAGGCACATCCATAAATAAACAGTTCCCCAGAATGCATATATAAGATATGATGTGGAATGTAATAAACATGACAGAGGTGCACTATCTTCTCATTGTCCATTTCTCTTTTTTTTCTGGATGAGAATCAACAAATAAATAGGCTTGACAAGTGTTATGTATTCAAAGTACAAATTAGTATGTATTTTAAATATTACAAATTTAAGATTTGTTTGGATTGAATGAAAGTGTTTATTTTTTTTTACTGTGCCTGCTGTTCAGAAGATACAGGAGTTGAGTACAGGATTTTAAACATTTGATTTAAAAAAATGAAACAAGTCTGATCTGTCTTTCAGTAAGCAGGCAACATTGAGTATATCTGTGCTATTAGAAGAAACCATAGCGGTTTCATTATTGTAACACAGAGTTTGTGGAATCTTTAGCCTTCCCATTTAATATTTTATCCAGCTGCCACATCCACAAAATTAAATAATCGTATTAAGGCTTTAAGGCTAACGCAGAAAAGTGCCTGTATAATGACAGGTGGGATAGCTTAGAAGCCGAGCTTAACTCCTTTAATCTTCTCATATCCTGAAAATAATTGTATGATAAGCTAGCACAAAACAAGATCTATTTATGTCAGCAGAGATCCTTATCTCTTCACATTATTTCTAGAATAACTTAATAAAGAAGCATCCCTATGAGAGACAACTCCTATAATTTTTATAAAACATTAAAAATCCCCCGCAATACATGATAAACAAACAACAACTAATATTGTGCTGAATATTCAGTTTTCATATCTTATTTGTAACATATATAGGTAAATATACAGCATAGAATGGTGGTGTGCAGCATGGCTCTGGTGGTGAGGAAGACAAAGAGGACAAAGGCAGAACAGAGGAC
>JAQNCB010000026.1:16887158-16898765 GCA_030068295.1 Euristhmus nudiceps | reverse complement strand
TTGACAGTGGGGCTTGAACCCCCAACCCTGGGATCAGCAATCCAGCACCTTACCACCAGGCCACCGCTGCCCCCAATAAAAAGTATCACTTGCTGCATTTTTTAGCATTTGTAGTTACAATGAATGCTATGGACTGTCTCTCATATATGTTCGATCCTAATATCACCAACAGTAACCATTAACTTACTTCTCTTTCTCAAAAAAATAAAAAAAACTTGTCATGTTAGTTTCAAAACAGACAGAAAAAGGTTATGTGGATCTTTTGGCCATTGCCATTTAGAATTAATTGTTAACCATTGCTAAGTTGCTATTAAAGAATCTATTGCATGGCTCATGTCAATACTCACAGCATTCAGAGGCCTATTATTTCTTTATTGTTGTATGGAGCACATCATTAGCAGAAGTAATACTTTTATTCTGAAATCAATAAAGTAATTTTTTAATCTATATTTTGTGTCAAAGCATATTATTACACATACATAATAATTCTTCGAAAGCTGGTAATCATCACCAAATTAACCCTTTTAAAATGCTTCATGTCCTGGTAATTCTGTTGGGATTTATTTCACAATAATATTTCTCTCCATCCCTGTTTTAATCAATGATTTTTCACCAATCAGACTAAAGAATTTAACAGTCCTAATGGATTAGACACTTTCAATTGTTAACTTATTGGTTAGTACTCTCACTTCAAAGAAAGAAAGTATTGAGTTTGAGCCCCGTGGTAGGCAAGGGTATTTCTAGGTAGTGTTTGCAATACTTGCAAGGTTTCCCTTCCACAGTACAAATAAATGCACATCAGGCTAACTGGCTATTTCAGATTGCCCCTGGGTGTGAACTGTTGCAACTATGGCAACACTGGTGCATGCCAATCCCAAGCCCTGATAAATTGAGATGTTTTGGGAAAGATCTGTCAACCTTTAACGTTGACAGATCTTTATCTTCAAGATAAGGATCTTAAAAATCTTTAATCTTTATCTTTAACGTTACCAAGAGTCAGATTCAAATGAACTTATAGAATACAAGAATAAATGTATGCAGTGTATGTATTATATTGCATGTACGTATTATATGGGAATGGTCATAACTCAATTTTATTTATTAAAAAAAAGGGGAGGGCGGAACAATGCTAAAAGATTTATCTGTTATATTAACTTATTATCAAACCAGCTTTTATGAAAAAAAAAACATCAGTGGATAAAGTGTTATCAAAAAGAATAAATTGTTTGTTGTATCTGGTACGAGACCACATTAACACATTACCAAGTGTGAAAAATGCATAACTGAGATGCGACTCCAATAAAACATTAAGACATAGGCATTGGAATATGATTAACAAAAGAAAAAATAACTACATAGCTGGAAGGGAATGTGCATCCAAATGCACACTATGCGTAAGGCAGTCATTTTTTTGATCTGGATGTAAATAGATTTTTATCTTTTTTTTTTTTTTAAGTACTTTTAAATTGTGACAACTAGGATCACAAGTTTCATACATTTCAAATCTAGGCACCTTCTGATAAAGAATGCATTCATGCCAGGAGAAAATTTAGCACTGAAATGTAAACTCACAGGTGGGTAAACAGAATGAAAAATAATACAGAATACCTCTAATGGGTCATAACTCACTGGTTTATAGCTGTGAGGTTTTCGTTAAAAATCTCAGTGGAGATTAGTTAGCAGCACAGAACTCACCAGACAGCCCTTTCTTTACATGTTAAACTCAAAGCTCATATGAATCCATGTGCAATACCTTCTCTGTTTTGTCCAACTTTTTCAGACAAAATGGTTCACTGAAACCTCCATTTTAACCTTGCATTCAAAGAATATAACCCAAGTACAGGCACAGCTTTGGATCGACTAAATGTCATCTTCCTCTCTGCAGACTGCTTCACCGATCTGAACTGTATTTCTTAATACTGCCAGGGTTTCTACTAGAGAACAGGAGCCAGAGTAGATTATGATATCAGGCCTCTGACTCAATCGATACAAGTGTGAACTCTAGAAATTCATTTCGACCTGGCAGACACACAGGGCAAAATCACAGATGTCACTGCAATAAAGTGAACTGTGTTTTAGTACAATTAATTAAAAGCTTCACCTGTTAATGGATGATCATTATATTCGTTCATTGTCTAAGCCTATATATAAGTATATATTGATATTTTTGGTGATCTCATTTTCGTTGAGGTAAGCCATTTTCAACTTACGTTGGCTCTTACTCAAAACTTTACCTTGTGACCTAACCCATACTAAGCTAGAGAAGGTCAGAATTTTTTTCTTTTCAATTTATTTTCAACTCTCTAAATAAAGACTACCATGTTTCTACAGCAATTGCAGCAAAACAGCTATGCATAAGATCCATCACAAACCAAATTTTGGCAAGGATGTAAGTGCCATTCCCAATCCCATGATCTGCAAAGTTGAAATATATCAGGTTTGCTTCGAAAATAATTCTAAAAATACCATTTGGCAGACCCCCAGTGAAGCTAACTTCATTATCAAAGACAAGCCATGTCTCTCACTGTCAGTGGTGAAAGGTAGGTAAAAGAACCATTACTGACTTTCTTAAAGAATAGGCTGCATTGCCATCAGTGTGGTTCTGCCCTGCAATGGCGCTGTCCAGGGGTACTCTCCGTTCACACAAAGTCGGTGCCAGTCACCCCACAACCTTAATTAGGATTAAGCAGTTCAGAAAATGAATGAATGAATGAATGAACGAACATTTGGCAGAAATGGAAAGAGGGATGGAAGTGAGCTGCTTTGGCAGAGGTTTGCACTCTATGTGTGCTTCTAGTGTGTGTTTTGTCCATTGTGTGTTAGTAGAAACAAGTTGGCTACCAGAGAAAGAGAACTGAAGAGTGTCGAGGTGTGTGTGTGTGTGTGTGTGTGTGTGTGTGTGTGTGTGTGGGGCTGAACTAGTAAAGTCACTGAAAAGTGTAAAAATTGAAGAAGGTAAAAATAACCCTCACCTGTGAGTCATTGCAAGCCTGTTTCCCAACTCCTCACTTTGCCCACAAACCAGGAAGTGTTACAGTAATAAATGTAATTTAAAGACTGGATTGAGTAAATGTTTGTAAATCCATTAACTATATGCAAAAGTTTGTTTTCCTGCTAAAAACAGAAATATGTATACAGGGAAGTGCAAGATCTAGTCAAAGTGCAAGTTTCATGTTCCTGTGGGTTGTGGCCAGAAAAGTGTGTACAAAAGATAATTACAATATCGGGATCCTTATGCCATGGGCAGAGAACATGGGGCTGAGAATAATTATAGACAGCAAAGTAGTACTGCTGGCTACCCATGCTCTCATATTTGAAAGAAGGTTACAAACCACCTTGACAGATCCTCCCTGTTCATGAACAGTTACTTCCATTAGGCCATCAAGCCAATTAGCTCATCTGCCAGAGGGCTCTTCAGACTAGATTAATATTTCATATCAAAGCTGTCCTTTTCATCTTTCATCTTGCTCATTCCACTCAACTGTTTTATATGTGATATGTTGCATTTTACTCTTGTGTACAAGACTACTTTTCTTTTGTGCACACTAAGCCTCTGCTATTTCATTAACAGAGGCTTAGGAATAAACTTACAAAGATCACAATCGATCATTGAAACTACAAAATATAATATTTTTGCAGCCACTAGACATAATTATTAGTAGAGATCCTGGTGTAATCTGTTTTACTGCTGCTGCCCTACACATATTATAATATAATGTAACAAACAACTATGTGCTTCCTGTAATATAATATGCATTGTTTTCTTGCTACTTCTTGTCTTCTGGGACTCTGGGGTTCTATGTCTTCGACTTTAAACAGTTTAAGGCAGACCTGGGCATCATAGAGCCTGCAGGCCACATCCGGCCCGTTGGTCTTTTTAATCTGGCCCGCCAATGATTGATTGGTACTGAATTCATGTTTGATGTGAATGATTGATTGCATTCATTTCACTTTGGATTGTAATGACTGCATTTCAACACCAGGTGGCACATTGCAAAGAGTGCATAGACAGCAATATTTTATGTCGTGAGAGCAAGAATAAAGTTGAAAAAAATTAGCTTACCATGTAGGACAGTGAGTCGGCGTATTGAACTAATTGACAAACACTTAACAAGAAAGCTCAGCAAAAAGCTGATTTTTATCAGAGGGATTAATGAAAACTTTGAGATAACGGGGGAGTTTTTGGCTATGGAATCCCTGAAAGGAAAAACACAGGGAGAAGATCTATAGAACAGCATGTCAGCGGTCATAAAGAGGCACAAGTTACCTTCGCCGACATTACCACAGATGGATCACCAAATCTGACGGGGGAAAAAACGTTGGGCTGCTCAAAAGAATCCAGGACAGGGTAAAAGAGGACAACCCTGAGCAGGAGGCAATTTTCCTACACTGCATAATTCACCAGGAAGCACTGTGTGAATCTATGTTGCAGCTTGACCATGGAGTGAAGCCAATTGTGAAACTCATTAACTTTATTCGAGAGAGGGGACTTCACCATCATCAGTTTATTCATTTTCTTGAAGTAACTGAGGCTGATCACAGGGACTTGCTTTACCGTTCTAATGTCCGCTGGTTAATTTTGGGGAAAGTATATCAACGAGTGTGGGAGGTCATACAGAAGATTATTTCATTTTTGGAGCTACTTGAGAACACTGAATGACACAGATTGGCTTTGTGATTTAGATTTTACTATGGACATACTGACACACAAACAAGCTGAATGTGAGGCAACAAGGGAAAAACCAGTTTGTGCATGAAATGCAAGCAAACATCAGAGCCTTGAAAACCAGGTTAGTTTTATTTTCAAAGCAAATGTCAGACAAGTCATTCACTCATGTCCTTGCACTAGCTACATTAAAAGAGGATCCGCAACATGTGAAAAAGGAGTTTGCATATGCTGTGTGTGCTTGCGTGGGTTTCCTACGGGTACTCTGGTTTCCTCCCACTGTCCTAAAACATGCACAGTAGGCCAATTGGCTGTTCCAAATCTCCCTTAGGTGTGAATGGTTGTGTGTGTGTCGGCCCTGCAATGGCCTGGTGAGCTGTCCAGGGAGTACCCCACCCTCACCCAAAGTCGGCTGAGATGGGCGCCAGCATCCCTGCGACCCTAATTTGGATTAAGCGGTTCAGAAAATGAATTAATGAATGAATGAATTTAGTTCAGCCTATTGGTGCGGGCCGCCACAACATTTCCTGTTTCTCGTGTGGCCCCTTGGGTAAATTAATTACCCACCCCTGGTTTAAGGCATGGACCATATCTGAATCCTTTGATCAAGAAGTATGAGGCTTTGTGAAGGAAGGTGATCTCATAATGTATAGGCATTTAGATTACAAAAAGGGTTACATATTTTTAATTCTGTAAAGAAAATCCAATGTAAAATAGGTGCTATAAAATAAAATATTAATTAATAAGGCACAGTTCTTCTTTCCAGAAAGATATCTAAAGTTAAAATGTTTTATTTCATGCATCATTTTGGCAGCACTGTAGATCTTGATATGTAAAGTCTAGCGAAAAAAAAAAAATACAGCAGAACTTGCTGGGTCAGAACTGATAAATAACAAGCTTGTTTTTGAAAAAGGATTATGCATACTCTGTGGAATACCAATATTTGAAGCCAACAGTCAGTTCTCCACATATGTTTGGATGGTTCATATATAAGGGTGGACCACTAAGCTATACCCTGCGATGGACTTGCGTTCCACCCAGGAGGAGTTGAACTCCTAGTGGCGTCATGCTACAGAAACCGGGGATAAGCACCGGCCCTGATGAGCAACTGAGCTCGGGTGTAAAAGCCCACAGATCTTACTAAGCTATACTCTGTGTGTGTGTGTGTGTGTGTGTGTGTGTGTGTGTGTGTGTGTGTGTGTGTGTGCGCATATATGTGTGGGATATCAAATGTCTCTCACTGTCTATGGTGAGAAGCATGCAAAAGAACCGTCGCTGACTTTCATCAAAAGTAGGCTACATAGCCGTCAGCATGTTTCTGCCCTGCGATGGCCTAGAAAGCTGTCCAGGGTGTACTCTTCCCTTGCCCAGAGTCGGCTACGATGGGCTACGGCCTCCCAGCGACCCTAATTAGGATTCAGAGTTCAACAAAATGCATAAATTAATATATAGATAGATAGATCCGGAGTGCTCACTGGCCCAATACTTGAAGTCATCAACCACTATATTTGGGCTCCCTAGTCATGTGATTAGCAAGCAAATACAAGTGGCTAAGATGGTGACACAAGATAAGTGCTCCATGGTGGCATAATGGCTATCACTTTTACATCCTTCCCTGCTCAGGCGTTTCTATATGAGGTTTGCATATTCTCCCTGTGCTTGCACGTGTTTCCTCCATGTGCTCAGGATTTCTGCCACAGTCCCAAGACATGCACAGTAGGCATCAAGGTGTGAATGTAAGAGTACATGGTTGTGTATGCCTCACCAGATCATTGCAGGACCAACAGACACACACAATCATTTATTCTTGCATCTGAAGGAATTTCTAACAACATATTACCTTAACGTGCATGCCGTTCAAAGTGTGGAAGGAAACTGGAGTACCTGGAGGAAACCCATGCATGCACGTGGAGAACATGGTAACGCCACACAAAAACACCCAAGTAATAAAACCCAGGATCTTCTTGCTGTGAGGCAGATGTGCTAACCACTACGCCACCATCCCGACCCATCAAAACAACAGGCTGCCCAGATTGTCCTCTTATTAACGAGGCAGGTAGCATTCCTCAAGTCGCATCCAAGAAAGAAATCATCCAAGCAGCAAGTGTAAGGATTTAACCTAATATTAACAACTGGATTTGATAGGCAATATTTGCTTTTAACTAAGGTTAAGAGCTCCTAACTAGCCAATAAGAATGTGCACTAGTGAGTTTGTTACTGGCTAGTTAACCAGTTAAAATCTGACTGCAGTCTATTTTGCATTTACCGCATTACATTTTGCATGGCACTTGTGAGTAGTAAAGAATGTCATACCTGTATATAGATGAAGGACATGCTGGTTGTCCCAGCTAGCTATTGAATAGTTTTCCTGCTCGTTAAAGATTTGATTACCCCATGCACAAGTTGGTATGCCACATGATGATAGCTGGTTAGTTAGCCATCTCATATTTTGCATACTGTACATCAAAAATAATAGCAGTAGTTTAGTTTTTGGCACACTTATTGTTTCACTAAAATTTTGAGCATTCAAGGATTTTTAGTGAAGCAGCATGATAGGCTGTGTAAGAAAGTTAATAGATGGATCTCCAAGGCCTGACACATGTCGTCACAGTTGTTCATTTGCACCAGTTTATCAGTATGATATAATGTGACTTATATGGGAAAATTTTGTTTACATATTAAATGTGCAAATAAATAAATAGATATTTATTCAAGCATCTAAAAAAAAAAAAAATCAATAAATTAAAAAAAAAATATTACATTTTAAAAATGAAAACCACCTGAGAGTATAATGAAGGCAAACTTTGCTTTTTGGAATATTTGAATTGTATTTCATGATTTCATTATTTCAAAATTCATGAGTTTTTATGCCAGTCAATGCGGCCTGGGAAATTCTAATGGATCTTAAAAGCATTACCGAAATTATCATTCGCAAACATTCTTTAAATGTTCATTAAAGCTATTCATAAATTAAAATAGCATACCACTGTAACTAGCTAGTTAAGACCTACCCTGACCTTCATTTAGGCCAAAACACCATTATTTAGAAAACAACCCAGATCTTATTACATATTTTGGGACTTTTGGCAGAATTATGGACCTTAAAGCAAAACACAGGTTTTTCAAAAATCGATACATAAATCTTAAGCATTTTCTTGTTACCCTGGCACAAAAACACCAGCTAATGGTCGCAAACAACCTTAATGGTATGCTGAACTCTTCAGCCTCCATGCAGACAGTGTAACAGCTGTTAAGACTGTGCCCAAGAACCATCATGGAGAATAGCTAAGCAAAGAAAACTTGCCTTTCTTGTCCCCGGGCCCTAACTTCTACCTGGAGCAAAGTACTGTCAAGCATGAGGCACACGTCTTTACTAGTTTTAACCAGAGTGTGAGGATCAGACAGTATGAATAAGGTTCGGAGCAAATATCCATACAACCTCCACTTTTCTGAGACACTACACTTAAGTACAAGGACACCAGCCGCATAGGTGCTGGAAAAGCAAACTAGTTACAAGATGTACAGAGAATCTGTGTGCAATAGTGGTGTGAAGAGATCAGTTACTTCCCAGATTTCTACAAGTGGTCTTTAAAACAATACAAAGACAAACAAATATATGCAACGACAAGCAATAAACAACATAGGAAATTTGTTATGTATTTGCTAATAATGTAACATTAATATATCTTAAAAATATTGTGCAGTTTTATAGTTGGGGCTGTTGGTGTGGTGGTTAGGGTGATGGACTCTAGGGGTCATGAGTTTGAATCCTGTCGGATCTCCATCGTGCTAGGATCCTTGTCTCAACCACAAGTGTGCCTCTGTCCACCCAGCAGCATAAATGGGTACCAATAAAGTACTGGGAAGGTAACCTGCAATGGTGTCATGTCTTATACAGCCGTTGAACTCCAAGTCGGTTCATGCCACTCAGATACTTGTTCAATCCCTTGTCATCTCAAGATTAGAATACTGCAACTCACTCCTGGCAGGTCTACCTTTGAGTGCTATTCAACTTCTGCAACTGATCCAGAATGCAGCTGTATGGCTTGTTTTCAATCTCCCCAAATTTTCCCACACCACAACACTGCGACAATCTTTCCACTGGCTTCCTGTAGCTGCTCGCATTAGATTTAAAACACTAACGCCTGCCTACAAAGCCAAAAATTGACCTGCACCTTCCCACGTCAAAGCACTCGTCACACCCTACACTGCACTATGTTCTCTCAGATCCTCTAGTACTGCTAGACTGGTCCCTCCTTCTACTAAGGGACAAGGGAAAAATGCATCTAAACTCTTCTCTGTTCTGGCTCTAAGGTGATGGAATGAACTTCCTCTGGATGTCCAGACAGTGGAGTCACAGAGTATTTTCAAACTATGGTTGAAAAACTCTCTTTTTCAACAGTAATTAGATTAGCACCATGCTTTACACACAAACATACAAAAACAGACTTTTAAAAACAAATTCATTATGCAAATGTCACAAGCACCTGATTGAAGTAACTGAAATGCAAATCCAAGAAAAATATACTGTGCTGAACTCCAGCATTGGTCCTGCTAACCTTGAATAGCCACACAAATCCCTTTCTTGCTTCCTGTGTTTTTCTGTGGTTGTTCCAATAGACTGTGTTTTTCTTCTTATTCTTGTATAGATGTGATTATTTTGATGTAAACAACAATTCATTGCATGTGTTCTTGAAACCGACTCAAACACAGTAAAAGGGTTACAAATATGCTTCCAAGGTGTTATGCAGCTGTACACATCACACATCACACTCAGGGAGAATAACTGGTGCTATACTTGCACACTCGCTCAATTTTAATGATTCACTTTCTATACCCATTATAAACCCTTTGCTCCCACTCTTTTCCTTTGTAGCTGTACTGCGAATTTCAGAGAATAAAAGTTAGCTGGCAGAAAACATTCTCCCCACTCACCCAAAGCATATTATAGAGCTGAGATTAGGGCACTTCTTGACTCATTGGATAAGCAAGCATTTTTAAAACAGTTTTTGAAAAAAAAAATACTTTTAAAGTCAGTACATAAGTAAGTAGTCAGTCAATTTTATATCTCGCTGTATTATTTAAAGACAGGTCTCAGAGGCACTTGTTTACAACACCAAGTTTTCAGTACAAGGCTGCTACATGACATGTCTACGTTCTAGTAAACGGGAGCTAGAAATTCTTGAGGAATGATTAAATTCCAATCTGTTTGCTTATATGAGTTTCCCTTCTTTTCAAAAGCTAGGACAACTCAATTCCAGGACATTCTTGCAGAAAGTGATAACCACTACTCCACTGTGCTGTCGCCACAGATTTAGTATTTTGATTTGCTTGTTTTTTTTTTTTTTTTACAGTGAAAGATTGTGTCCAGCATGCGCTCATAATGCACTGCTTAGCTTAAGTAAATATCCAAACCATGGTCCACGGTGACCAGCAAAGATTGAGAAGCAAATATCAGGAAAGAATAACCAGGTAAAAAAAAAAAAACTTGAAAAGGAAAGACAGAGAAAGTAAGGCTTACATTCAAGAAGTCAAATCCATGGACCAAGTAACAGACTGAGAATTCCAGATTATGAATCATGGACCATAAAAAAAAATCAAGGACAAGGCTACCAATCTACGGGAAAATGAAAAAGCAAGGAACAATCAATCACCCCTCAGAACTGCTGAAAGAATATGTGACAAAGTTGATATGACCTGAAACAATGGTTACAGAGCAAGACACAGACAATTTTCACATAAGTCTTAGTGGATGTGCTGGAGGCTACTAATACTTATACTAGAAATGTGTACAGAAAACAATAGAACGAGGACAAGGAAACAAATACTAAAAAAAATCCCAGAAACGCAAACAAGGAGTGAAAAACAACGGCCAGGAAACAGGGACTTGCAAACAAAGACCGTGAACCAGAACCTGGAAATGAGGACTGAAGTATAAGAGCCAAGATCCATTAAAGTACATGACTGGTCATTTTTACTTTCCCCATTTCACACATTAAACCCTTCATAAACATAAAAAGAGTAGAAACAAAGAGAAGCAAACAAACCTCAGCACACTATCCGGAAGTGACGTCGTAGCGAGAACCACTGGCTCAAGCTGACGCTGCCGTCCCTTTTGTTTACAGAGCAAACCCGTTGCGTAAGTAAGGAGTACTTCTGAAAATAGTTCGCAGATGTGCCGGGCACCGTAGCAATACTAAAGACAAAGAAAAAGGAATTTGACTTCATACTGTCCTGCATGGAGACAAAAAAGGTTGGGCTTGTGGAACAATATTGTGAAAACGAAGAGAAAGGACTGGCTGAAAGCATCCGCCACTTCATTGCTATGCTCTGCACACTTTGTAGAGTTGGATTTTACCAACTACATGGAGTTCAAAATGGGATTTGCTGACCAGCTGTATTTGAAAGAGACTGCTGTTCCCAGTATTCATGGTGTTATGGCAACAAGACCGTCCACAAGTGTAGCAACTGCATCAGACACACAAGGATCCAGGAGACCTCGTGCTACTTCAGTGAAACCATCACTATACAGGGTAAGCACATGTCTTGACGTAGGGCCCATATCGGCCCGTCTCCTAAGCAGAATGTAATAAATTCAAATTCTGCCATGTTACTTCGACAAATAAATTATATTGCTATACTTAGATGTAATAACATATGGTATGACCGCATTTGCTTACTAGAATTAATTACAGTCACGACTGTCAGGGTTGGTGTGCAAAATGCCTCTATGAATAGTTCATTCTTTACTCCTGCCAGTTTAGATATGTAACAAGTTGCGTTGACC
Organism: Euristhmus nudiceps; assembly: GCA_030068295.1. Lineage (NCBI taxonomy): Eukaryota > Metazoa > Chordata > Actinopteri > Siluriformes > Plotosidae > Euristhmus > Euristhmus nudiceps. The sequence continues at coordinate 16,887,312 of JAQNCB010000026.1, read as the reverse complement.
TTGCAAGTAATAGACTGTGGTGTAGTCCTTGCATTTGTCATAACAATGACTTTTAAAGCAGTGTGTAGGGGCGACAACAGGGGCAGCGGTGGCCTGGTGGTAAGGTGCTGGATTGCTGATCCCAGGGTTGGGGGTTCAAGCCCCACTGTCAACA
>JAQNCB010000026.1:16202437-16212470 GCA_030068295.1 Euristhmus nudiceps | reverse complement strand
TCCCCCTAAACCTAGTCTGCTGTTGCTACAACATCTTGTTTTCTCAGTCTGAGGACCACATTGGAAATAAGTGTGCCCCACACTGCAGCCCCTGGAGAGTAGTTGGGGGTTAGGTGCCTTGCTCAAGAGCACTTCAGTCATGAAGTTAGAGGAAGGGAACATGCAGTTCACTTCCTCGCTGCCACACATTTTGTTCTGCTTGTTCAGGTCCCGAACCCACTTCTGTGACCTAATGGAGTTCCTTCATGCAGAATCCACACAGAACCCTTGCCGAGCCCGAGATGCGAACCCAAGACCTTCCTGCTGTGAGGCAGATATTCTAGCCACCACACCAGCTTGAGATAATCTTCTAACAACTTGCAATTTCAGCAATTATTTCCAGAAGTATTTTTCCATTTATTTTCACTAGCAGCATAGAATGTAAACTTGCAATGACTTGTGAAGTGCAGGGATGTTTCTGTTGCCTGTAACATTGGCACATCAGAGGGCAATATTTTAGGTCAGTATGCCACTTTTTTCTATCAGAAAGGTTCAGGCAGGGTGTTGAGTGCTTCATTTCAACACTTTTATAAATAAAATAGTACTCCCACATTGAACTTGGGTTTTGTTGCTATGACAACAATATGACACTCTAAACCTTGTATGATTGATTGACTGAAAATGAGTGACATTGACGACAACTTGGTAACTTCTCCGGTTATTGTTTTTGTGAATGTTCCTCTGGGTTCTCTAGTTTCCTCCTTTTTTACTCCTACCTCACTCTCAGTATTATTGGGATTGAAACTGGCCCAGAAACGGTGCTTACTGGAGTTAAATCAGTGAATGGTGTATTTTTAATTTTTTAATGATCCGTGCAATTTTTCATGAGGTTATACATTTTAATTGGTTAGTGATGCAGTTTTGCTGTTGCTTGCACTTCTGTAGTCCTCTGAAATGCTACATAGTGTTATTCCTGGAACTTGTTGAAGCCCTGCTTTCACATCAGCTCTGACACGTCCTCAGGTTTAACCTTCCACATTCTCGCCGTTTCAGTTTTTCAGTTGTTGGTCTTTCTCTAGCTTCTCCCTTAGGATGTCACTGTTACTTGGGATTGCCAGATCTATCAGCACTACTGTTTTCTGCAGCTTATCTATTATTTACTCCTATGTGCAGTTCAGAAGTGTTTGTACTGTGGCATTTGCCAAGTTCCAAGCTGAGACAGGAGGATTCTATATAGGCTTACATGCTGGGTGACTTTCACTGTACTACTTTTACTTTAGCCTTGCTGTTTATTTGAATTAGCTCTGTTTAACTACTGTTCAATACAGTAGCCAAGTTACTCTCTTGTACGGGTTTTGCTATGAGCATCAGGACTTCGTTCATAATGTTTTCATCACATCAGAACTGCATACAAATGTTTAAATATAAATAAATAATAAATAACAGTGCCTTGGACTGGGTAATCAGTAATCACAGATGTTTACCCTTTTTCTTTACCATTTGCCAGTTAATTGTTGAATGTCCTATGTAATGGGCATACTCCTTAGCTGTAGCTAGGGGGCCACACTCTGCCATCCCTTTCTTGATGTCCCACTAGTGTGCCACATGATCACACTTTTTGACCTGCACGTTCTGTGACGATGTCACAGAAATAGGTGCTACTACCCTGCGACATGCCACCATAAGGTAATATACATGCAAATATGCATCATATACCGCTATACTGGGTGACTCTACTGTACCATTAGTGTTTTCCACTGACTTCCAGGAACTATTTTGATGGCCCATGATCTGACATTGCTGTAAAAAATGATCCACTTGGAAGAATGATACAACTCTCTCTATTCAAAGGCTATGGCTTTGACACAGTTGGTTATATTGAACTGAGGAAGCTATATTGTGATTGAAATTCATTATGTTTAATCATAAATTTATATTAAATAAACATGTAGCCCTTACAGGGATAACAGGATCTAAAGTTTTTTTTAAATGGATTTTTCCCAGCTGGCAATAATTAAATATATGATGTGCCTTTTAAATTAATTAATCAAGTTAAATGGGCTATTAAAATCGCTTGGGGTGTTAATTGGACAGAATCTATGCTTCATGTGGAGTCTACAGAACTGTCAACGGTCATTTTCTTGTAACAACGTGCCTCGTTTAAAATGTGTTCAATGTAGGTAAAAGTGTCTGTATGGCTCCATTTTTGTTCTTGTTGAGGGTGTTCACATTGAAGTTTGCCAGTGTATAGTGCGCTGTGAGTATTCGGATGGTGCACTCAAAACAGTCAAAATGTTGAATGTGCAAAGCTGCACAGTTTTCATTCTCGTTGGTTAGAAAGGAAGGGACTATGAACTTTGTTCTTAGCCAGCTTTGAGGAAAACATGGTATCAGCATGGAGATGGTGATGTAATTTTAACATTTAAATGCAATATCTTTGCAGATTTTTTAATATATATATATATATATATATAAATATAAATAAATATATAAAAAATAATTTGTTTATTCATCCATTCATTTTTCTAAACAGCTTAGTCCTAATTAGATTAGCGGGGAGGCTGGCGCCCATTTCAGCCGACTCTGGACGAGAGCGGGGTACACCTTGGACAGCTCGCCAGACCATTGCAGGGCAAACACTCACTCAAACATTCACGCTCACACTTGCGGTAATCGGGAACAGCCAGCTAGCCTACTGTGCATATTTTTGGACTGTGGGAGTAAAGCGAAGTACGGCAAGAATTATTATATAAGGATAATTGTTAATTACCTCAGGATGGTGGACTCATCAGGTCAAACATTCCTGTCTAATGTGCACTAAATGAAAGTAAGTATGTGAACTGAACCACTGTGTGTGTCATGTCTACTGTTGTTGTTTTTTTCCAAAAAGCTATTGATCTGTCTGTCTTGTGCTTTGCAGTGAACAACTCTGTAAGATGTGTAACATTTTCAGTTTTTCCTTGGTTGTCTCTGACTGCAACAGACAGACACATCTTATCATCGAATGAAAGGTGTGTGCTCTCAGCTCATCATTTCCGTCTTTCTGGTCATAATAAATCATCTCTCAATTATAACATCTGAGGATTGTGTTTGAATGGTCTGACCTCTTTCTTATTAAATGTGCAGCTCTTTAAGAAGCAACAATCCAAACTTGGTGCGGACCACATGCGAGCTTCTGCGAGATGTCATCATGCAGGACTTTCCAGCAGAAATATTTCTGCAGCGGCCAAGTATAGTGCAAGTAGGTTGCTATCATACAATACGTTTTTAAATATTTACTGGAACCGAGGGGTACATGGGGGTGGTACAACTTCCTTACAGGACTCGTATGCAAGGTGACCATAACTCCTTTTTTGGGGACTGCTTGATACTGAGGTTGTTCCTTGAATCCTATTCGTGAAAAGCCTATTTGATTACAAAATATAATTTTTAAGCAGAACTACTGTAAATGCTACAACAGGTGTATGACTGTTACATTATTCAGTGAGAGGAGCTGCTGGAATATTGACCTGCTTGTTTTCTTTTCTTTTTTTTTTTTTTTTTAATAAACACACTTTTTAATCTCTCTAGAATCTGGTACAGCTACTCAGTGTGAGCTCAGAGAATGATTCCGATTCCAGCCCACTGGCTCTCCACGCTGTGGCCTGCCTTCAGCAGCTCTGTGGAAACCTGAAAATTCGGCTATGTTTCCACAGAGATCCCAGCTTCTGCTCAGCCAAGCATGGTATGAAACACCCGACTTCACACACATCTCTCCACACCTCTGCGACTGTTTACTAACTTGTTAGTCCATGCTGTATTGCCTGAATGGATTACATAATTGGATTGAATTATATATGAAGCTTTATTTGCACTGACTTTTAATGTAATGTGTTTTTTCACATGAAAATAATTCCTATGATACATAGGCCTCTTGGTCTCGATGAAAGACCCTTAAAGACAATATAACTGCTTTCTAAATGGAATAGAAAATATCCTCATTAATTCAGTTTTAATAGAGATCCCCATTCCTTATAGATCCACTCTCTCAGAACTCTTCAGCTTCATACCCTCAGGAAGTCAGAGGGACCCAGCAGTCAGGGGTTTCGACCCCGGAAGATTTGTCACCACGCCCTTCCGTTTTAGGTAGACCTGGTATGAGGGCCAGAGGAGATGGACAGGATGGCGATGCTGCCTCCACCAGGTTTCTGCTAAATCATTTTACAATATTCTCTTATACAGATGACTGTATAGGAGACCTTTCTTTAGGTTGATGCTGCAACGCAATTGCTGTTTGTACTGGAGACTTATGGAAATGAAGGTGGTGCTAGTGATAGGGACTCACACAGAAAGTTGATATCCAAGAACCAGAGGTGTGGCTACTCCTGTGGATATTGGAGGCAGTCTCAGAAACATGGGTGGAGGGAAAAATACATGGTCATCGGTCTTCTGGTTTCATTTATGAATTTTTGCATGACCAAACTTTTCATTAATGGAAGCCACACTGTTACGGTTCTGATGGTTGCTCCTCAGCTCTCAAGTATTCTGTTTGAAAGTGTCTGCAAAAATATAATTAACAATTATGCATCAACGACGTGGTGGTTATACCATGTAATCTATACAAATGCTTGTTGATGCTGGGAAAGCAAAAAAAAATCATCTAGTTATTCAAGCTATGTGAGACTGAAGCATAAGCTGCTCTGTTCCAGCTACGCTAAACAAAAATCAAATAAACAACTGTAAAATTAATAAAGGTGCAGTCTTGTCTATGATTGAGTCTCAAGATGACCAATGTTAGGATTATACTGTTTTAATCCTGTGTTCCATTGAGTTGCTGTACTTTTTTTTTTTTTTTTTTTTTTTTTTTTTTTCCCATAGTAAATAAAGAAAATCAAGAAAATAAAGGATGAGTCCGAAATAATTTGTAACAGCTTGGGCTTTGATTTGTTTTCAAAAAATAATACACAATCTGACTGGGCCTTTACATTTCTTCAAGTTGTTATTATTATTAATAAAACATTGTGCCTGTGGCAGCTGATTACACATTCTCTTTGACTCTACGTGTACAGCAGCAGCGGCAGCTCTCAGAGAGAATTTCCCCTCGGGCCCAACCTGGAGCTGGAGGGCGAGGATCCACTGGAGCTCCGGGAGCAGCAGTGGAACATGACCAGATTTTGCATGGAAACCCTACAGCACACCCTTCCTCTTCTCAGGACAGGTAAGACTCTCCTCTCCCTTTTCTGTAAAAGCCTCCAGATGTTTCTTGTTCCTTTTGAAGCTCTGCAAGAAAAGTGAGAGTCCTCAAACGTTATCTCCAGACACGTTCCTTCCCCTCTTCAGCTGCTTATTCTGCTCTCTTGTGTCTCCTTGTGACTGTCACAGAGAAGATGAAGGTTTTTCAAAATACACTGGAATTGCTATCGGATGTTCTCACCTTACTGAGGGCCATTGTGTCCCCACATGAGTTATGGGAAGAGTGCAGCAGCATTGCAACTGAACTGGCAAGTGTTCAGATTTTTTCATATTACAATAGTGAATCAAATTGTAATGTGAAGATGTTTCATTTGCTTAATTTGGAAAAATATTTTTGTGTATTATATGGCACTGCTTGGTTCACAGTACACTCAGAATAGTGCTGAATAGATTTTTCTGCAGGCTCAAACCTCTTTTTTTTTTTTTTTTTTTTTTTAAATGCTCTGTAGCAAAACACTTTGAAATGTGTTGCTGCCCCCTGCTGGTTTTCTGCCACTTGTAACTTGACACAAGTAAAGACACATGGCTACTGAGGTTTTCATCCCTCCTTTTTTTTTTCTCCCACAGCGACAGAAGATGCGGGTGTGCATGGAAAAGCTGGGAGACATTATGTGTTATCATTGTCACGTGGCATCGTCAGAGCAACCTGACTTTGCGCTGATTCATCACCGCGCATCTTACATGACGACTTCTGTTCTCACGATCCGTCTTTTGCAAACTCTTTTACCAGTGGAGAAGGTGAGATGATGTGTAATTCATAATGTCTGATAATAATTGATGAATGCTTCCTGATACACGTCACTACAAAATGAGTGTGCATAAACTTTGCAGTGCTTTTCTTGGAAGATTAAGGGTGCGGTCATCAATTCTTATGGTCAGCTGTCTGTTCTATGACACTGCACACTGAAAAAAAAAAAACAGGTGTTCATACACAGCACCAACTCTTTACATTAAAAACTGGCTCAATTTTAGCCACAGAACATTGTTTCGGCCAATTAGCAACAAGGTGAATTTGTGCTCATGTATGGCATTCATGCTGAATGGCTGGTAGGAAGATGGGGCGTCGTTTTTGATGTCATACATTTCAAATTTGAACAGTCTTTCTCTCCCAAGATCAATCTTTGTGCAGCACTGTATAATTTAGAATATCCACAAAAATAATTTCCTCTTATGACTGTTTATAGTGCCTTCTAAGTCAATTCTTTTTTTTTTTTTTTTTTTTTTAGTTAATAAGAAAAAAACATAGGTTGTCATGTTACAGGGAAGCCAAAAAAGTGCATTAGGTTTTGTCCAGAAGATATTCCTGTATCAGAAATCTTACCTAATGTTATAAAACCCTGATAACGTAATATTTGCTTTTATAAAAATTTTCTTGGATAAAAAAATTTCTGCAGAGGAATAGCTACTTTCTCACTATCGCAGGCTAGTGTGGACTAATGCAAGCCAAGGTCATTACCCTTTCTATTGGTACTTCTGCGGCTTGAATGTACCCCTTCAGAACCTGATGTTTTCCCATGGGCCAGTTGAGGCCAGTTTGGGTGTAAGGCAATGTCAAGGTGGAAAGCTCTTTTAGTCCATTAGAAACATTTAGCTCCTGATTATTTTTGTAATTTGGGTCCATTCATTCATTTTCTGAAGCACTTGATCGTAATTAGGGTAGTGGGGAGGCTGGCACCCATCTCAGCCGACTCTGGGCGAGGGTAGAGTACACCCTGGACAGCTCGCCAATCCATCGCAGGGCAGAAACATGGCTGGCCTTTGATAACCCAGTTAGCAGCCCTGGGGGGGGACAGCAGTGACAACTGTTGACAGTGGGGCTTGAACCCCCAACCCTGGGATCGGTAATCTAGCCCTTTCCATTGGGCTACTATTGCCCTAATTTGGGTCCTAATATGTACTGTATTTATATAAAGGTAGTATGGAAATATTGATAGGCTCTAGCCTTTAAGCTAATCATGATCCATAATTGGTGCAAATAAAGACAAGTGTAAGGGTAAAAAATAGTTTTAGTTGGCTCCCGAGTGGCGCATTGACAAGATGCATGACTGTCAACCCGAGGATCACACATTCAAATTCAGTTTGACGCCCAAATATGCATGCGCAGTAGTTTGAAAAGAGGAGGTTGGCCACACTACATGCCACAGAAGGGGCATGTGCATGCATAGGCCCCTCTCTACATGGTGGTGGTCATGTGAGGGGGGGAAGGCAATATATGATGGGTAGGAATAGGATATGACTAAAGCTAGAGATCATAATGGGGAAGGGGATTGTTTTGGTTGTATTTTATTTAGTTAGCTTAGTTAGATCATGAATACGTAGATTAAATGTAATAAATAAATTCCTTTTACATCCACTCTTGGCGTTGATGCTCTCACTGTTACCACGCTATGCAGTCTTAAGCAGTGTGGGCGGTGTTTACAGCAAGACAGCATGTTATTAGTGTGAAACTACTGGGCATGTATGCAGAGTAAAAGAAACGGGAGCACATTTTCACCTTGAGGTATTAACTTCCATGTCTTGCCCTGTACTGCTAGTAGGATACCGGCTCGTGATTGTACGTTTAGCTCTGTTAAGAGCTAATCTTCAGATGTCCAGTCAAAGGAAATGAATCACCTTCGGACCGATTAGATTCCAATACTGCTATGGTATAGATTACTTGTGTTGGTTTACTTTGACAGATCGCACCATGCCAAATTTCCAACCAATTCCAAACAGTTGAGAACTCTTGGGTCATGGAGATAATCATCTTGAAGTAAAATTTATTTTCTAAATTTAGTTAATTTTAACGCCTTTATTAATAGCATGAATGATGATAATGTTTAAATTGTGCTTTCACGGCTCGTCTCCAGCTATTTAAATCTGGCTCTTCTATCAAGAAGAGTAGTGTTTTTACAGTTGGATAGATTTAGTATGAAGAGGTTGTGGATGTATTAAAACAAATCACTCTTGCTGCTTGTTGTTTTTCTGTAAACCTTTTTAAAAAAATTATTTACAATTGATGCTAAAACAGCACATCTGACACATTGCAAAAATTATTTCCAAACATTTTACACTATTTTGTGGTTTGGTTACATCATTGTTGGTCTTAATAGCCTTTCCAGTAAAAACACTTTGTATCACGTAGCAGTTGTTTTCACATAATCTAGTGTGATATTGCAACTCAGAAAATATTGTTTTCAGTGCCACAGGTCACTGCTCGCCAAAAATAAAATAATTTTGTTAATTTTTATCTTATATCCAGATAGCGTTTCAGTCATTATGTTTAAGTGCTGTGCAATGATCGATCTAATTGCCAAAAATGCATTACATTACATTCCATATTTCTTTTCCTTCCAGTACCTCTGTTTTATTGTACTTCCCGAATAGTATGCATTGAATTCTGGGTAACAAGTTCAAGCATTGGGTAAAATCATTTATCTACATTGCTAGCATGTAATTTGTGTATATTTGTATGTGCGCATGTCTCTGTGTGTGAGCATTTAGATGTATTTATCATCTCTTCTACAGGCAAATGAGAATATTCCTGAGAATGCAGTCTCTGCTATTTTTCATCTCTGTCTGGATTTCCCCTTCAGTCTCACATTTCCCAGCATTCACGAGTCAGCAGTGGCCTACCTGGAGCAGTCAAATTCTGAAAATCATAGCCTGTATTGCAGAGTTAGAGAGGCTGCTAATGCAATGGAGGCTGCATGCTCTTTCCTCAAGGAAGCCCAGGCTGAGGTAATGCTTAGAAAAAACAACTAACGTAATCGGTATACAGTCACAGTGATTTGGGGGATATATAGCCTTTAGTGTCGATTTGCTGTTATCGAAGATTATTACAGTACAGACATGCTGTGTAAATGACATTAATAATGGTGTTTAAATATAAACTTGCTAGCGCATAAATATAAACTGCATATTAACCTGGTTTGCTTGGTCTGTACAGAGAAACCTCAGCATGAGGTTGATTGAGTCAAAGGCAAGATCTGTGCAAAAAGACCAATGGCTGGGATTTCTCTGGACAGACTGAGAAAATGAGGTTGATATGTAGTTTATCATACAGCATTTTAAAATACTGTTCATTTTCACTTCAGGCAGTGTTACTGACCTTGTTCTAAACAAGGTGTCTTCATACATGTTTCTGAGGGCTTTGGTTGTTTTCGGCTTGATTTCCTATCCGTAAAGAACAGAGAATGCTTCTGAAAATTTCGAATGTTTTAAAACATGTTGTGCAGCTAGCTAACTGCTAAGTTATTGGCTGAAATCGCACTGGTCCAGATGCAAGATTTACTGTCTGCTCGACACAGTCAGATTGTGTGTATAGTTGTTGCCATATAATAAGTAATACCTATCACCAAAGGTGAGGTTGATATCATTGAATACCACTTTTCAGTGCTACTCACAGAGCCTGAGGCAAATACTATTTTAGTATAGTACATGAGAACATAAAACATTACAGTGACAACTTTCACTCCATTGTAGCATCTTCTGAATTATTATTTATTCTGTATCTGTATCTCGGGTGAATTCACTCATGAGTGAGGAACCCCTCCCTGGACTTCTTCCAACGGACTCTGTCTTTTGCGATGGTTGTCCAAGTTGTCCCTATGCTTTGAGTGAGGTCATCTCGTCATCTTGCTTTGGGTCGCCCACGTGGTGATCTCCATTCTGTTGGCGTCCATTCAGTTGTTCTGATCGTCCAACGGTTGTCAGTGAATCGAGCAATGTGGCCAGTCCACCTGTGCTTGCTGTCTTTGATGACTCTGATATCCTTCACTCCTGTTTGCTGTCTTATCCAAGTGTTCTGTTTTTTATCTTTCAGTGTGATGTTGAGCATGAT
>JAQNCB010000026.1:16153468-16164353 GCA_030068295.1 Euristhmus nudiceps | reverse complement strand
TATATATATATTTATTTATTTATTTATTAATTTTTTTGGCCTTACTGTATTTGAGTTTGTTTTTTGTTCGCATTTCAATAAATTATGTTAGTTCAAAACACTTGTTTTTCTTTTTAGCCATTCAATACAATTCAAGACACACGAAAACGAAACAAATGTATTGGTACATAGTTCGGATTTTATCTTCAGCTCCCCTGACGACATCACGCTGGAAGGGAATTGCGCAATCTCGTCGCTCAAATGCGCATGCGCGAACTAGTTGTGACCGGAGTCTTGAAAGCCTCCCGGTTCGTGGCAAGACTCATCCACGACGGTTCAAAACTAATTCGTGACTTACCAAGACTCGAGTCTTGAAGAGTCTTGACAAAAAGTCTTGCAAGTGTCAGAGGGCCCTATCTCTGTGTTACGAGTGTCAATTGAGTGTCAGTGTCGTATGCAAATCATGTATAACACTGCGAACCAAAGCCATTAGTGAGGTATTCATATGGGGATTGTGAAACGCCTTATGTCACTATTGTAATTTCACTATTTGCAATTAGTTCAATAAGAAAAAAGCACACTGCATCTTAAGGCTGGGCAGTGTAACCTAAAATTAAATTGCAATGTTTTTTGACATTTTTACAGCAATAAGCAATTATTAAATGAAGTGTGAATGAATGTGATATGAAGACGTATTTAGATCGATAAATCTCTCGGAGATCTGACTAATTCTCCATGTCATCCAAAAGCAAAATTTTATCGTAGTTTTATTATTTATTCCAAATATTTTCAACATGTGTCAATGATGGATAATTCAGCTTTTTAAAGAATATCAAGAATCATGGCTTTGCACCAATCAGGTGATATTTAAATAATGATATTTATCAGGATTTGTATTGTAAAAAATAATAGACAGCTAGAAAACTTGGACTTGCACTTGGAGAGTTTTCTAGTGCTAAGTACACAGCGCCCCTGCTGGGCCTACTGCAATACCACACTTCACATCCTATTTCACAATCTAAATGAATCGTTAAAAAATAAATTCTGGATCATCTCCAAAGTCTTATGGAGTGTTTTTCTTTTTACTTTACCCCACCAGAAAAATGAATCACACTTCATTCATAACATTTTGCTTAAAGTTGCTTAAAAAAAAAATCCAGACAAGCAAACCAATGCTCAAAATAAAGCATTGGTCTTTGAGCAGAGGTGAAAATTCACCGTGCACATGCAGACTGTTTGTGAGTACACAGATACCAAGGGGGGCGCACATGCACTTGTGCACACCTGTGGTCAGTTTGGACTCATCGGATGTTTGTTGGATATGATTCTTGCTCCCAACAAGGTACAAGTTGTTTATGAGCTTCAGTGCTGCTTTTGCACTCCATGTATTTGCTCTTTGCTCTGGAACTCTACCCATATTTGCTTTGCTTTTTTACCTGGTGTTCTGCCTGTTTCTAACAGTGTATTGCAGATTCATTTGATCTTGGAGTGTTCCTTTACCATTTATTTATTTAGGATATTTTACATTATTGAATCACTCCTGCTGTCTGCCATTTTTTTGTAAATAATCTTTTTATCATTTATCAGTTATTTATCCCAATTAAATGTAATTTTTGTTAATTGTGTTTTATTTTGGAAGTTGATTGGATAACTATACTGCATCATAGAAGCCAGTTACTGTAGCTAGTGACTTGTGCTCTGGCAGTATGCTGGAACTATTAATTGTATAAATGTACTGCAAATTGTTTTTTTTTTTTTTTTACTTCGTTCATGTACTGCATACTGTTTACGACTTTTCCATCATGAACAATGCACAAAAGGTACTCTGAACAGAGCTTTCTAAGAATCTAGCAAACCCAGCTAAGAATCTAGCAAACTGAATTTTCTGTCATTTGTAGTGGTAGGTTTGCTCTTTACTGAGCATGCTCTAAAGAAGTGATACTGATAAGAAATGGCAAGTTTGGAATGTTTTGAAAATGCACAAACAGGGTATTATTTTGGTTCATCTCTGCTAGTTTGAAACATGAACATAACCACATCCTGCATGCATGTTGTTTGTCTCACTGAACGAGGCAGGGGGATCAGTAAAGTAGGCCGGTTCAAACAGTGGCTTGCAAAAATACAACCCCACCGCAACATTTTTCTTATCTCGTTACGTAACAATCTTCTGCTTTTTTTTGGGGGGGGGGGGGGGGGGCAGGGTTTAATTGGTCAATTCACACAACATGCCAACAACAACCTTGAAGATGCAAAATATTTGTTATTTCGAAGCAAACAAGAAATGTTACAAAAAAATCTATTCGTCCCCCAAAGTCAGTACTGTGTAGAACCACCGTTTCCAGCAATTACAGCAACACGTCTCTTATAGTATGTTTTTATGAGCTTGGCATATTGAGCCATTGGGATTTTTTTCCCCATTCTTGAAAGGAAGCAAATTTGTCTTCCTCAAAAATGTATCTGCATTTTGCACCATCCGTCATTCCCTTAATTCTGACCAGTTTCCCAGTCCCACACAACACAACGTCCCCATAGCATGATAACTCCAGGATTTAGCTGGGTTTTTGTGATTTAAAAGTACATATTTACCTAATTTTTTATTTTTTTTTGTAATGTATATAGCAATGTTTTTTAGGTTTGATGTAGGTTGCAATGTTTTAATTTCAATTCTCTTTACTTTATTGTGACATGAGTAAAACCAGATGGGATGGAGTGTAACGAGTGTTTATAAGCACTTCTGACTTGGTGTGTTAATGTAAGCTGTGTTTATTTCAGTGTGTTGGATGCAGTGGAGCTAGAGCGATGCCTGACTGAGCTTAACACACCTGATCTCCTTCCTGCTGATGTGGAGGATGCCAGGAGCCAGGTGTGTGATCTCACATATGCACGCACACACACAAACGCGCACACACAGTACTGTTATAGAGTATGCTCTGTCTTGGTCTGTGACTATTTTGAGCTTTGGCTCTGTTTCAGTTAAGTCTGATATCACTTCAGGACATCGACAACCTGACCAGAGCGTCGTACAATTAGCATGAATGTGTCCTTAAAATCATCTCTCTCTCTCTCTCTCTCTCTCCCTCTCCCCACCCCTTTTGTATGCGGTCTGTCTCTCAGGTGCTGAGTACGCTGTGTTACATGCAGAGTGTGTGTAAGCTGGTACAGGTTGATGTTGTGCTCAGTGAGGATTGTCAGTCAGAACTCATTAAACCTCTGCTGAATAACCTCCTCTCCATCCTCACACTCTCTTGTACACCGCTCGGTAAAAATACTTCGTGTCCTTAAAATAATCATTGAAATGCATTATGGGAAATCTGTGCATGTTTACATTTCATATGTCAAGCTTCTTCTCCTCTTCCATCTTTTTCCTCTCTCTTCTTCAGCGCCTCTATCTCCTCCCTCTTTTTCCTCTTCTGTTATTTTTCATGTCTTCCTCTCCTTCTTTGTTTGTGTCCCTCTTCCTTTCCTGTTTTATTCTTGTCTTCTTCTTTCTGCTCCTACTCATTTTCCTTTGTTGTCATCTTCATTTTTCTCCTTCCATTTTATTCTTCCTCTTCCTCCTTTTCATCTTTTTGTTTTCTTTATACTCCTCACACTTCCTTCTCTCCATCCTCCTTGTCCTCTTCCTTCTCTACTTCCTTTTTTACCATTATCCCCCTCATCTTCCTCCCAATTTTCTTGTTCTTCTTCATCCTTCTCCTCCTCTTTCTTTGTCACCACCTTCATTTTCCCCATTCTTCTTCTTCCTCCTCCCTCTTTTCTTTCTTTGTTGTAATTTTCAATCTTCTTGTCCTTTGTCTGCATCCTTCACTGTTATCTTCTGTTTCCTTTTCTGTATATTGTCCATCATCATCTTTGTCTTATTGTGTTGATTTTTTTTACTTGTTCCACAAATCCAAGTGTGTATTCGAATTATTTGTTAATAATAGTAACCCGAAGAAGAAAAACAACAAATTAGTTGTATCCTGTTTCAAAGAAGTGCTTTGGGTTTTAATTTATTTCTTGTTTTCTCCCTTCTCAACCTTTCTTGAATTAGCATTCCTCTGTGTGCCCTCAGATGTGCATGCCCAGAATGCATTGCTGCATACCTGGACAGATGTGTTTACGCTGTTGGCAAGTCTGCTGCGCAGGAACTACCCCGCATGCGGCCCACATGTGCGTGGGACTCTGGTGAAACACTGGCAGTGCTTCTTGGGTAAGCAGAGAAAAACAGAAAGGATGGATGGGTGGATATGTGATGTGTGATTAATGAGGAGAGGGAATGAATGATGGAGAAAAAAGGAATGCAGGTAATGGAAAGTACAGGAGGAAAAGAGAAAGATGGAAGAAGGATTCTGAAGTGGAAGAGGGAATAAATGATGCTGGAAAGAAAGGATGCGTTGTGACTGAGATGCATATAAAGGAATGATGGAAAGACAAATGCACCTCTTTAGGTGAGGGTGAAAGAGAGGAAGAAACAACTGATGAAGGATGAGTGGAATATGAACAAGGGTGAGCAACAGGGGGGAAATGGGATGAAGGATGAGTGCAGGCGATGAACAGTGAGAGAAAGGTAGAGGAAGAAGAGAGGAGAGGTGCTGAAAAAATGAATGGGATAAAAATATATATGGGGCATATATATATACGATGGCATGGACAAGTACCATGGAAGAAAGAAAGGACAGAGGTGAACTGTGGAATGGAATTAATGGAGGAGGAAGAAGAGCAAAAAGAAAGGATGCTGAAAACAAAAGTGATGAAGGGAAGGTTATGAGCGTGGGGATGAAAAAGGAGAGAAAGAAATGAATCAGGGATGAAAAGAGGAGCAGGAATACATTTCCAAAATGAATGAGAGGCATCGAAAGGAATGCAGGAAGCATTGAGATCCAATCATGAATAAAATATGAGGAACAAAAGAGGACGAGAAACGAATGAGGGAAGAAGACGGGAATAAGCACAGAGCATGTGTAGAAGAGAGGCGATGGTAATGGTAAAAGAATAAAGGATCAAAAAGTGGTATAAATAAATGGAAATTTTGGTATAGACTAAAAGAAAGGATACAGTTAAAAAAAGAAAGGGAAAGAAAATTCTGAAGTGAAAAAGGAAGGAAGGAACAGTGGCTAATGGAGGAGTAAGAGAAGAAATGAGGCACACAGAGACAAAGAAAAAAGGGGTGCAGCTTTGAAATGAAAAAAGGAGAGCACTTGAAGAGAGAAGTAAACGAGGGATGAGTTATGAACGAGTGACAGAGTATATCGGAAGGAAATGGTGCAGAACGTGAGTAACAATGAGGCATGAAAGAGTGATATGTAAGAGGAGGGCAGAAACAGGGATGAGGTATAAAAAGACAATGCGGAAGGAAGGAGTGATGAAGCAGGAGGGAAGTCAGCTCCAGGAAGAGAGAGAATATTTTGGAGACAGGAAGTCAGAGTGATGAAAGGGATAAAGAATGGATGAGCAGCACACAAAAAAGAGCCATGGGGCGCAAGGAGGGGGACAATGCGATGAGTGAGGGCAGAGAGTGAGAGATAAGACCTGGATGGACAGGAAGGGAGAAGCTGGAGAGGAAAGAAGGGAAGACAGCTTGTTAGCTCTGGGTGGGCTGTGCTCCTGCTGATCGTAGCAGATTGGGATGGAGGGATAGGGAAGGAGGGAGAAAGAAGGAGAGATTTGAACTCTGATGGATGTATATGATAGCTGCGGAGCAGGTGGGTGGGAAAAATCTCACCGCATCGCATCCAATGCTCCTCCGATTTTACAATTCATTTCTTTTTCACCATCTCACTGCAAAGAAAGCTGTAAAGGATATAAAAATGCTCAATGTGTCATTCATAACAAACATTCAGTGTCATGATGCTCATCTGGAACACTGAACTCTTTGTAATTCCCTCATCATGTACATACATCCTGTAATGGCAAACTACAGACACTCCAAAGCTGACAATTTTCCTCCAGACTCTTGTGCTTCACAATAAACTCACTTTTCTTTTCTCTCAAGGAGTTCACTACAAGAGAGCATCCTGTTGTGTGATGGAAAAACACGAATATCTGTGTATACACGACACTATATTTTAATCGAAAAAATTACAACACAGCACGTCACGAGCTGAGGTTTTCTTAATTTTAAACAAATCATGTACAATAATGTAAATCAAAGCTATTAGTGAGATTATTCATTTGGTGATTGTGACACGCCTTATGTCACTATTTTAGTTTCACTATTTTCAATTAGTTCAATAAGAAAGAAAAACACACAGCATCTTAAGGCTGGGCAATGTAACCTAAAATTAAATTGCAGTCTTTTCTGACATTTTTCCAGCACTAAGCAATTATTAAATGAAGTGTGATATGAAGAATTATTTAGATCGATAAATCTCTCGGAGATCTGACTAATTCTCCATGTCATCCAAAAGCAAAATTTTATAGTAGTTTTATTATTTATTCCGAATATTTTCAACATGTGTCAATGATGGATAATTCAGTATTTTAAAGAATATCAAGAATCATGGATTTGCACCAATCAGGTGATATTTAAATTATGATATTTATCAGGATTTGTATTGTGAAAAATAATAGACAGCTAGAAAACTTGGACTTGCACTTGGAGAGCACAAACCTCTGCCAAGTCGGGGGTTAAAAAAAAGTAAAACAAAGTACACAGCAACCCTGCTGGGCCTAATGCAATACCACACTTCACATTCTAACTAATAATGTAAAAGAATCGTTGCTCCTCCACCTCCTGCTATAGCCCACAGTGTAACGTTGGTTCTACAAACCGGATTACAAAAAAGTTGGGACACTATACAAATTGTCAATGAAAACTGATTGCAATGACTTGGAAGTGCCAAATTTCAATATTTTATTCAGAGTAGACCATAGATGACAGGTCACACGTTTAAAGTGGGAAAATGTATAATTTTAAGGGAAAGATATGTTGATTTTAAATTACATGGTGTCAACAAATCTCAAAAAAACGGGACAAGGCCATTTTCACCACTGTGAGGAATCCCCTGGGTATGACGTTAAACTGCATCCGCACATGGTAGAGAGGTAGCACCTTCCCTCAGAAAGGGCCCTCTGGCAAAACAAGCGTCCCTCCTGGCAGATCTGGTCCTCTTGCTATGTGTGGCACTGTTTGTGGTGCCTTAGCCTTGCCAGCACATAAACAATCAAGGAGAAGGTTAAACTCTGACTTCAAACCACCTGCTGCCTTGTAGGTTATGCCCCGGCTAAGGGCAAAGGCTGAGAGAAGGTACTCTGAAAGAAAACCACTTGATGCAGAGCGGCACCCCTCAAGGTTATAGCCTACAGTCTCCCTAGGAAAGCCACAAAGTCCTATGAGAACACACGTCGAGCCCCCCAGGACTGGTGTTTATCTTGATGCTACTGGGGAAGAGTGAGTATGTAGAACAAAGTCAATGCCTGGAAATGACGGAGCTGACTCAAACCTGACTAGGAGGTCATCACCTGATGCGGCAGTGACTCGTTCTACTTTCTTGCGTATGAGTCAGTTACGCAGTTTGGTTCAGGCGTCGCAGCCAGCTCACTGTGTCAGGATTGGGGTTGGTCAAGTTAATAGTAGTGGTATCTGGTGGGCTCAGGGTGGGACAGTCATTGATTACGCGGTGTGTGTGGTCTGGTCGGAGTGTCCACAGATGCAGGCTGCTGATGGGCGCAGTCCCCAGCGTTTCATATTGTGATTGAAACGCCCAACACCAGTTCGCAAACGGTTCAATGTAACCCACTCTCTGCGGGCCAGTTCTGCACCAGGTGGCAACAGTGTGTTTGGGTGGACGGTCAATTGGGCAGGATGTTGGGTTTCCTGCCAGCAGGCTCTCCATGCTCTTAGCATGTTGAAGTTGGAGCTGCGAAGAGATGCGGCATGACGAGAGAAGGGGCGCTGGGAGGGCAGACGTTGCCGATCCGGGTTGGAGTTCTGGACAAGGTTGTGTAGGGTGTGACTTGGGTCCATTGAGGCTTTGTTCACCAGGCTGTGAGTTAGGTGCTCTCTGCGCAGGGCTGCAGGTGCTACGCCAGCTAGCACAGGGAGGATCTCTGATGGAGTGGGCCGCAAACAGCCAGTGATGATCCTCAATGTCTCATTGAGTGTGGTATCAAGCTTGTGTGTGTGTGTGTACACTCCTGCACCATGCTGGTGCAGCATACGCCGCAGCACTGTACACCAGGGCGAGGGCTCCAGTACGAAGGGTAGACATATTGGCTCCCCAGGATGATCCTACTAGGTGGCGAAGGAGGTTGTTTCTAGATGACACTTTGGCTCTCAGTGACTCAAGATGACGTTTGAATGTCAGCTGCTGATCTAGCTTTACCCTGAGGTATATTGGAGTGGGGATGTGAGGTAGTGGTGACCCATTGAGTGGTACAGTAAGTTGGCGGTGAGCTTCCTTGGTGTTGAGATGGAAGGCTGTGACAGTAGTTTTCGCCACGCTCAACTTCAGTCTCCATGTCACCAGGTAGGTTGCTAGTTCTGCCATGTCCTTTGTGAGCACATCTACTTTCGACCAACATCTGTCGGAGAAGAGAAGAGCAAGGTCATCAGCGTAGCCGTACTTCCGTGATGTTGAAGGTAGGTTGCTGATATAAATGTTGAATAGCATGGGGGCCAGTACTGAACCGTGGGGAACTCCATTCCTCAGGCATCTTGGGAGACTAGGTTGTCTATCGCTTGCCTTGAGGATGAAAATGCGGTTGGCTAGGGTGTTGGCAATAAACCGCACTAGTCGGCGATCGGGGATGGTTCGGAGAAGCCCTGGTGCCGTACAGTATCATATGCCGCTGTTAGATTCACCAGGATTACACTGGCCTTATGGCGTTTCTCAAAGCCATCTTCGATATCATCAGTGAGCTTCACGATCTGGTGAACAGTGCTGCGTTCGCGGCGGAAGCCTGCTTGCTCTTCTGGAAGCCGAGGGTCTACGACTGGTTCCATGCAGGCCAGGAGGAGACGTTCCAGGAGCTTGAAGGGGACGCAAAGGAGTGAGATAGGTCGATAGTTTTTTGGGTCGTCTGTGGGTTTGTTGGGCTTTGGCAGAGCGATGACAGTTGACTTCCACCAGATCTTAGGGATGGATTGTTGTAGAAGGCAAAGGAGTAAAACGCCTGGAGCCAGTCAAGGCATTAGGGGCCACAGTGTACCAAGAACTCGGGTGGAATGTTGTCGGGTCCTTGGGCCTTTCCACTCTTCATCTGCTTGATAGCAGAGGCGAGTTCAACAGGAGAAAAGGGCTGAGGTAAGTGGCCGTCTGCTCCTGGGGCTTGCCACAGCTTGGTAGTTTCTTGTTTGATGAGGTGGGAGTGATCTTTGTTCGCATTCTTGAAGCAGACATTCGCGAGGAGCTGCTCAGCAATGGCGTTTGCGGTCATTAGGCATTGGGATGATCTTGAGCTTCTGACAGTGAGGTGGTTAAAAGTTTTCCAGACCTGTCTGCTTGAATGTGTGAAGTCAATGCCTGTGACTGTCTCCTCCCATCTAACTCTGCGTTTCTGGTCCAGGCATTCTATGAGGTGTGATGCCTTGGTGGCTGCCTCTTCACCGGGTTCAGCTTGCAAGAACTCGTTGTAGTGAGTGTCGCACTCTTCGTCCCAGTTTGGAATGTATTGCCATCGACAACCACGTGGGATGGTGCTCTTGGCTGCCTGGATCAGAAGTTTGCATAGGGCAGAGTAGGCGTAATCCAGGTTGGAAGAGGATGGAGAGGAAGGCAAACGATTCCTGAGTCCACAAGCTGTGTGAACTGATCCCACTTGGCCTTTCGGAAGTTCTATCTCTTCACTGGTTTGGTGGAGATCGGCTGTATTGTGTTGTCTGGGATTATCAGCGATGGTCTATGTTGAGATCTGGAGAAAGGGTCTAGAACAATGCAGTTGAGTGAGGGGCCATTCAGATTAGCAAAAGCCAGGTCTGGGTTGGAGGTAGTGTTCCATCTGCCAGAGCAAAAGCTGTCTGGTTGCTTGGAGTCATACAGGAGTTGTACACCGGATGCAGATGACCAGTCCTCAAGCGCGAGACCGTCAGGGTTTGGTGATGTATATCCCCATGTTGTGCTGCGGCAATTGTAGTCTCAGGAGTAGATGCAGGGAGAATCAATCACTGGAATGGAGTCTGCATATAGCCGAGATGTAAGGGGCTTGTAGATGTTGACGACAGTAACACCTTCTATTTCAGTTGTTGCCCATTCTATATTGAAGTCTGGGGGAGAGGAAGCAATTGATTTCCATTTTGCCGTGCTTCTGATGAAGGTGGCAATCCCATGGATGTCGCTCTCAGTGTGTGTAGCTAAGGTAAATCCGGGAATCTTCAGATGGGTGTTATCGCTTATATGGGTCTCTTGTAGAAGGATTGTGGTGGGTTTGTACGTCTGTGATGTGTTCAATGAGGGAGATTTTAGCCTTGGTGAGGCCTTCCACATTCAGTTGTAGCACGGTGACACCGTCCCTTATGGCTTCTAAAGTTGCTTGCCCTGATGAGGGCACGTGTTCCGGGTTGATGTCAGGCTGCATTTTCTGACGGGGTGATGGGTAGTGATGTGACTGTTAGTAGGTTGGGGTTGTGCTTGCTGCTGCTGATAACTCTGGTTGTTGTCGTTCGCCTGATGGATCAGTTACCAGGGCTCTGCACGAGGAGGTCGACAACGTGAGCCCCACTCATTCTATAAACAATCTTAGGTGGATAAATGTTGCCACATGGAATATTCACACAATGCGCCCAATTGGAACCATGGCACAAGTCCAAAGACAAAGTGAACATCTGAGCTGTGGCAAATTTGGACTCTGTGAGCTAAATGAGAGAGGACAGAAGTTACCGTATTTTCCGGACTTTGTCACGCTGGAGTATTACCAAACCACCTGTTCACCCCACTTCAGCGGTGTAGTGTCGGTGATTTGCCGGACCTACAGTACTTTGATATCG
>JAQNCB010000026.1:15711437-15721518 GCA_030068295.1 Euristhmus nudiceps | reverse complement strand
TATAACATTATAAAATAAACATAATATTATTCTTTTTTTTCTGAGATTTCGGGGGGGCAAATGCCGCCCCCCCCCCCCAGTTGCGCCAGTGTGTAAGATAGATCATCTATGTCCCGCAGCAAACGGCTTCGACTGTCCACCATTCTGTTTAGTTATTTAATACAATTTGTAGCACAGAGCTGCCAAAACTTCATTTTATTTCTCACTATTCATGCTGCTGTAAGCCACATCTGTGTGATTAGCAACGACCAAGACATTGGCAGAAATTTCCACTACCACTACAATAGCAATGTCAGTAGGGTGTAGCTTAGCTATCTTATTTGCTATCTATGTTCCTTTCGAGACTATAGAGATAACACAGAAGGGAATTAAAGATCAAAGATTATTAAAGATTAAATTATTACCGGTAAGCTTTTAAAGTAAATTAAATTAAATTAATTATTAAAGATTATTAAAGATCAGACTTGGAATTTCAGTCTTTCATTTAATTGTTTTTTGTCCAAAGTGAAAAACACCAAATAAACACAAATAAAGGTTTTCGGTTCCTACATGAAATAAATTTAGACATGAGAATATAATGTGTTTGTTAATGGGACATCCTGAGGAGGGCAGTAATGCACCTACAGTGTCCACTCTCCCAGAACCAAAAGCAAGAAGAAGACTACAGGCTTGCCGCTTACAACAAGCCAATAAAGCCATATTTGTTGGGGGAAAGTTAAATTTTCCTAATAAAAATACGTCATTACCATGAAATACTTTAATTTCATATTTTGTTCCATATTTTAATGGAATTTGCAAGGATTGCCCCTGCCAACAGTCAGCTGGGATGGGCTTCAGCCTACCCGCAACCCTAAGAGGAGTTAGCAGTTCAGCAAGTGGATTATTATGAATTATTCAAATCTCGGAGGGTGGTAAAACCCTTTTGATCTGAGTAATTCTCCAATCAATCCCCATTCAATTGCTTTTTATCACAATACGTAATGAAAATAAAGTTCAGAGACAAAAAAAACACGAGAGCACATGTAGATTATTTGAGACTGGCTACAGCATAATACGGATTAATGCGCAAGGTAGGCATCCAGAAGTTTATACTCTGTGGTTCAGGCCTCTTCCTAAGAGGTGTTAGTTTCACCTAGGCCAGGGTCGTTACAGAGTCGTTATGGTCCGTGTCTCTGAACAAAGCAGGGGTGTGAAGGGGATTTCATTGGCAGATTCACTCTATGGATGGGAACAGAGAGGGGTGAGAATGGCCCAGGAATTTGCTGCAGTTTGGCTGGGTAAAGATTCCAGCACCGAGGGGTAAATGGGTGAAAGACTGTGTCTTAGGCCTCCCCTCTATTCAGAGAGGATCGTTCCCTGTTCACAAAAATAGCTTCTTTCAGTCCATGTTCAAACCACCGGTGTTCCCAGGCCAAGATCTGGACATTCTTGTCCTCAAAAGAGTGTTTCTTGTCCTTGAGATGCAGGTAGACTGCAGAGTCCTGTCCTGAGGATGTGGCTCTCCTGTGTTAAGCCATTCGCCTGTGAAGCGGCTGTTTAGTTTCCCCAATGTACAGTTCTGAGCATTCTTCACTGTATCAGACTGCATACACTACATTATCCAGCTTGTGTCTGGGTATTTTGTCCTTAGGATGGACCAAGTTCTGCCATAATGTGTTGCCAGGTTTGAAATGTACAGGAATGTGGTGTTTGTTGAAAATTCTCCTCAGTTTTGCTCAGAACTGTACATAACAGAGACCATAACTACTCTGTAACGACCCTGGCGTAGGTGAAACTAACACCTCTTAGGAAGAGTCCTGAACCACAGAATATAAATTTCTGGATGCCTGCATGAATTTTTAGAACTGAAGAAGCTCCTTGGATAGGTAGCGAAACGTCTTCAACCAAATTTCCAGTCCAGTTGACGGAAGAAATCACACGCTTTGGTAGACCATTTCAAACTTATTTTGGCTCTCACTCTGGAACACTCATAGGAAACTTATGCTAAACTTTCAAATAAGACAATTGCCTTTAACCTTCTTCTCATACCTTCAAACAAGTGGCCCTTTTTTTTTATATAATGATGAAATTGTATTGTAATGCATCATTTGACTCTGATTGGCCCCGATTCTGATAGGTCTAGTGCAGTATTCAGTGATTTGTAATTTCTTTATAACTCACCTTTATTGTGTAAAACAAATCTAACTATGGAGCGCATCATTAGCAGAAGCAGTAAAATCACTCAGTCACTTACTCATTGCCTGAACTGCTTTATCCTACTAGGGCCAATATGACACTGGAGCCTATCTCACTTGACACTGGGCAAAGGCAGGGTATACCCTCAGCAGCTTGCCAAACCATCACAATACAACACACACAACCATTCACACTCACACCTTGGAGCAATCTGGAACAGCCAGTTAGTGTAAAGCGAAAGTCTGTGAACTGTGAAAGGAAACAGGAGTACTCGGCGCAAAGCCCTCGCGGGCACAAGGAGAACATGCAGACTCCATACAGAAATGTTTCTTTCTATGGGATGGACATGCTTACCACTACTCCACTGTGCCACCTGCAATAAAATCATTTTGTAAATTGTTAGGATTATTTTTAAATCATTAAAATCATTTTTAAGTCATTAAAATACATTTTAAATTGATGTTTTTGTGTCAACTTTTATTATTTCTTTAGTAAGTATCCATGTCATAAGCAGGATAATGTACAGTGACCTGGTCATTTTTAAAAAATAAACCTTTCCAAAGTGATTCAAATGCTTTTGAATAGGTTTACTTGGTAATAATGATAGAAATTCTGTACTGTAATGAAAACTGTTGTTCTAAATTCCAATTATGCAGCTTGTAGCTTATTTTTATTTACTTTCAGATGTATTTTGCCATGTAAATACTTTCATTAGACAAGTATAAGTAAGAATAGGGTCATATTTTTTACAGTGGAATTTCTTGCTGTAACCTTCCAATCATTTTTATTCCTCAGTCATGGAAAAAACAGCATTACATTACACTGGCGCTTGGCCTTGGCCGTGGGAGCAACAGAGAAAGTTTTGGAAAATAAGAACGCCTTTGGAGGACGTCGTAACTTTTCATGGCTCGTTTAAAGCGAGTGAAAGACTGACCATTAGGAAAAAAAGAAAAAGCAACGGGAAAAAGGAGAGTTTTGTGTGAGAAAGAGTTTAGAGTGTGCTGATACGCGCTGGCCGCTTCTGTGTGGAAATGTCCAGTGCACTTTTACATGACGGGCACAAACAGCTGCCTCGTTTCTTTCCCGTCTGACGTGTTGGGTTTGGAGATTTATGCTCGGTGCCAGAGGAATGTGTTCAGTGTACTTTCCACGTTAGTCAGAGAAAAACGAACATGCACCACGGCCTCCATCGCTAGTCTTATAACCTTAGACAAGCATTACTGCTACTGCACTTAGACATGTGCTGAAAATAGTCCGTTTTATGTTATTAAAACTATTAATTATAGCAATTTAAATACTTTGAAAATGTGAATTATCACTTCATTTTCTAGAGACTGGCAGCATATGGCAATATGTAATAATATTAATAATAATAATATGTATACAAATAACTATTTTAATGTGTAATAACTATATTTTAATGTGTAATAAAGATGTATCCTATAACTGAATATCAGCACATGTCTATCTATAGGAATGTGCCCTGCTGCATGGTAGCATCTCATTCATTTTTCTCTGCTATCTTCATGCACCCAACTGCAGGTATATTTCCTATCTCCATTATCTTTGTTTTACAATTTTTTTTTGTATAAACTGTGAAATATGATTTATTTTTTCAAAATGGTCCATCACACTATCAAATTTTTTTAGCCAATAGCTCACTTTCTTCCATACAAAAGAATAAAAGGAAACACAAAAATTTGAAAGATGACATGATGATTATGATGGAGAAGACTGTCGACTGTACTAAGAATCGCCATGTGCACAGTCACATGGGTCAATACTGTTTACTCAACTGTAAAGGAGGTGGAAAGGTTTATGCTGTATGTATTTGTGAATCGGGCATTGTTCATTGTGCATGCAGGTTCTTTGATATGGTGCATTGACCTTCATACAAACGATTAGGTATGTGCTGATAATCTCCTAACATTTTAGTCCGTTTACGTTTTATTTATTTAAGAACTATATATAGCGTCTGTGCACCATATTTCGTAGGTCGCCCCAATTTCATAGATAATGTTTATTTAGGCAAATAAACATTATCTATGAAATTAGGGACCATTTACATGATATGGTACACAGATGCTATTTTCCTTTTTTTTAACCTGTTTCAATTAAGGATATGTTATTTGTTTATTGTTGTTTTTAAATAGCTATACACGTTTTGGAAATTAAATAAATATAAAAACTACAACTTGAAAAACATGAAATAATATAAATAAGGATTTTACCACATTGACGCGTCCATATGCAGGATATTACAGTATTAATGAAAAATAGAACCAACGAAACCCACACAAATACAAAAAGTAATATCATGTTTATTGACACTCTTTTACTAACAATATTACATAATATCATATATGATTCATATATTCATATACATGTCATATCATACATGATTATCGGCACATGCCTCCATGTGATCATTGAGAAGTTGATGAAAAGCTATTATTAGACATGTGCTAGTTTTGCTTTTTTTTTTCTTTTTTTTTTTTTTTAAAGAGGTCAGCTTTGTTTGCATGGTACAAAACAGAATATTCAAATTTTACAGTTTGGTGTTGTCTTAACCCCTTCAAACCTGATTTTTCTTTTAAAAATATATGATTATTGTACACATTTCCTTGCTATTCCCTCTTTGATACATCAATCAGAGTTCCAACAACAGCAACAACAACAACAACTTTATAAACCTTAAACAGATTATACATATTACAGTTAAAGATATATAGAAATTTTTAAAGGGGTATTATATTCCTTCAGAAGTATGACAGCAAATGAACATGAAGTCAAAATAAAAATGTATTAATTTGAAATAAAAATACATGAGTAACTCAGACAATAAAGACAAAACACGGCTACATCACAAATATTTACCAAACAGTATGACAAAGTAGTAACAATAATAATTAAATAATAATTTTAAAGTTATCGCGATAATATTGGAATTTTTTATGATATTTATTTTATTCAGTTTTGATTAAAGTACAAGATTTATATCTGATTGATTACACATTAGTTAGATCTAGTTATTTAAGAGGAGGATTAAAATGGTTGGAGGCATCTATAACAATGAATTCTTAGCAGAAAAAAGACAAAACTTGTGACTTATTTTCTGTTTTCTCCACAACTTGGCTATTTGCCCAAGTCCCACTCACTAACCATCACTGTGCTGTGACTCAACAGCAGGAAGTGATTGAACACAAGACACACGAAGCCAGCTAGCTATCTTTATAACTTTATAAAGTACTATACGTGGTATATGACAGGGCCATGTAACACACTAAGAGGAAACAGCTATTAACTTATTAACTCCCAGATACTTGACTTCACAGACATTTGTGATTGGCTAGGGTCACTTCACATCATCTTTTTTGTGAATTCGAGGTACTAATAATCAGTCTACTCTAGATATTGAATGAAGCCTATTACATGTTGAGTGGAAGATACCAAAGTGAATCAGATCCTATTATAGCAGATTTAGCCACATCATGAACTAGTGAACAGTTAATAAAATTGTCAATTGAAATTATATGTCATGGGGAAACCTTTAGGTATATTTAACAGGATGTGAAGGGGTTAATTCAGGTATGTGATACATTAAACAATGGATGTATTGCAATTCAAGAGTCTTTAATTTTTGTTTACCACAGAGGAATACAAAAGAGGGAAAATGGGGGGAAAATATTGTCTTGTCTTAATTATTTAGTAAGGGATCACTACATTGTGCCTTTTTTTTGCATTATTTTTTGGCACAGAGTGGTGAGTTTATTAGACTTATAATATTTGTTCACTTTGTCAAATATTTGTTCACTTTGTCATTTGAGAAAAAACAGCATATTTATTCTATAGTAAGTAGTACATTGGTATTGTTTCAAAACATGGATGAAAAAGGGCTTACATATGCTATTCTATTCTGCTTTTCTTTTTATTACTGCTTTGCATATTATCTATCATTAAATCCAATGCTTTAATAAAGCTGTCTCTCAAGACACACATGCACTACAGTCCAAACCAAGTGCACCACCAAACAAATATGCTGTTTTACTCAGTTAAAACTGGAAGGTTGATTTCTTTTTCAGCTTTATTGTACATCATCTCTTCTAGCATGCTGAGTATGCAACATTTGTGACTTTACTCAGTCGCTTGCTAGCTTCTCAGATCTGCCTAAAATGCAACGCAGGGATAAAAAACATAACTGTGCCTACTGAATATTATAATGTATTGTGCCACCAGTGATAAGTGCAAACCTATGATTATACC
The DNA here is from genome assembly GCA_030068295.1 of Euristhmus nudiceps. Lineage (NCBI taxonomy): Eukaryota > Metazoa > Chordata > Actinopteri > Siluriformes > Plotosidae > Euristhmus > Euristhmus nudiceps. The sequence continues at coordinate 15,715,080 of JAQNCB010000026.1, read as the reverse complement.
AGATATTGTACTGCAGTGAAGCAGAAATCTACACATAAATAAATTATATTGTATAATATAAATTCTGAACATGGGTATGAGAAATAATATCATGATTATATGAATGAATATTCAATAATTAACTCCATATGTACAGAAAATAAAAACTATTTTTATGGTGATTTACATATCTAAATCATTGACTATAAAGCATGAAATTCATAACAATTGTGACTTTTTTTGTATGATTATTCTTATTGGGGTTTTTTTGTTTGTTTCTTTGTTTTTGTTTGTTTTGTTTTTGTGAATGTGTTGTGCAGCAAAGATTTTGCAGTTGTATATGGTCTCTGTTCATGCTTTTCCAGTTGATATATTAGTTCACTAACTAATCAAAGTGGATAATTATTTTTCTAAAATGAATTGCTATTGCACAAAGACAACATTTATAAACAACAGTTTTACTCTCTTTTTACAAAGGTTAGTTCGTAACCCAAGTTGATATTTTTCTAAAGTTTTGCACATTTATTGTATGGGTGAATGACTAAATAAGCAATTGTGTCACATGTTTGACAAAAAAAAGCATATATTTGATTCAGCTAAGTGAACTGCCTTTATTGTAGATATATTCTACAACTGGAAGAGAAGAAATGTACAACTTTTGGCATTTAAAGCATATTTAAGCCCCAGTGACATCTGTACTCTGGAGATCTGTGTATAACAATAAAAATGTTATGCCTCAAAACTGGTCTTGTTTTTTTTCCCCACTGCTGATTAACATACATGCATAATCCTGTTGGAACAGCGTCCCAGAGGAAGTCCTTCTTATCCTGGTATACCCTCAGGAGGAAATCCTGTGTGGAGTTAAAATGCTACCAACACCATGTTTCTGCTTCACCTTTCTAAACACTAGGCATTTTGAGTGAGCACTATTATTACATTCTGTGCCTAATCTTTACTTTAGAAGAGTATTTCAGCACTGTAAGCAGTGCGATAAATAACCAAGCCAAGTTCAAATCCTGTCAGCGATTTCCTTTGACATGCCTAAACGTGGACATGAAGCGTATATAGAGTTGTGATTTTACAGATTTGCTTTCACGTGTGTAATCGTACACTTGTTCTGAGGCTATGATGAGCCTGTAGCATGCTGCTAAATTTAGATTAAGGCTCGTAAGCAGTGAACAGATCCTACTGAAGGTTTATTTAAAAAAGCATTGCCAAGACATCAATAGCATGCAGGTCATCTTTCCATACTTGTCATAACTCCATCCAGCAGACATCACCACTGAGACATCTAATTACTTTATAATGATGATTGTCAGTCATCAATATTTCTTATGGTTATGTGAAGAAAGCTCAAAACAAAATATGACAGTCCATGAAAGAGATGTCACCAAATATTGACCATTTATGGCATATTTATAGCTGCTGCATCCATCCAGCCATTATCTACACCACTAATCTATGAAGGGTTCCAGGTGATTTGGAGCCAGTCCCTGGTATTTTAGGAAGAGAACACCCTCAACAGGTTGCCAATCTATCACGGAGTTAACACAAGGACAGAAAGCCATTCACATTCACACCTTTGGACAACTTAGTAGCCACTTGACTTAATCTGCATGTCTTTAGACTGTGGAAGGAAACCGGAGTCCCAGAGGAAACCCACACAGGCACAAGGAAAACAAGCAGTAAATCTGCACAGAAAGTCTTCATAAGGAGAACTGACATTCTGTTTTAATTATCACAAACTCTTCTCACTAACTGTCATTTTTTTAAATGACAGTTAGTGAGAAGAGTTTGTGATAATTAAAACAGAACAGGGTGTGCAGTTAATGGAGAGTATAGTGGATTTGACAGCAGTTTAATTTTTACACTGGCAGTATCTTGTGCCATACTCTTTGATACCTTCTTGTTGTTGGTGGTGTTGTGGATGACTGCCTCTGAAAGTCCTATTCTTCTGTTATTACTCATCAGAATTACACAAAACTTTGCAGACTTATTCTAGAAAAACCTGATGAACAATTCTATTTATTTTCAAACCGTTAGATGATTTTTTTGGAATTAGCAGCTATGTAACCATATTCAAATGCATGACAGATATATTTCTAGTGTTTAGCTCAGTTGAGGTTGTTTTATTTGTTACTGAAGGACACATCGATCTTATTTATTTATAGTCCTATTTATTGTCATTCTTTGTCCTCTATCATAGTTAAAATATGCAAAAATAAACTACAAAAAACTGAATTGACTTTGCTTTTCTTTATATTTTCATGCAATGTATAATAAAAATTTTTAAGAGACTTAGAGATACCATTACGCATTTCTTACACCTCACCTGTGAGTGTCATGATTTGCAAAAAAAAATAATTATTAATAATAATAATAATAATAATAATAATACAAATAAAGCACAAAAATCTTACTTTAGTGTACTTTTTGTGATTATGATTGTGTAGTATATATATTAATGTAATTAATTTCCTTAGGCTCAGCAGATGCACTGAAATAATATGAATAGCTGTTAACGAACTATTAAGTGACATCCACCTCATCTGTAACACATAACTGTTAATTATTTTCATTTTTTATATATTTTATTTGTAAAAATACATTTGCACCCAAGTAGTCTGTAATGACTTTTTTTGAAAGTTGAGAGTCATTGTGTGTAAAAGTTTGGAGAATCGCTGCAATGGTCTAATGTCATTCCTAATGAGCCATTATGCACAAAAAGATGAATAGTATAGATTTTGGAGAGCTGCAGGAGAACGAGGGAGAGATCAGTTATAGAGTTAAGCTCTCTTAATGACCATGATTCTTAACACTCATTCTACTGTCCATCTAGCATATTGCATTTCTCTCTCTCTCGCTCTCGCACTCTGTGTGTGTGTGTATGTAAAGGGACTCTGGACTCAAAATAGTGTAACACAGCTGCTCAAAGTCAAACCAGAGAAACTTCAAAGCAGCGACAGGAACATGGGAGCTGAGTTCGGAAAGGTCACTGAGTGTTCAGAGATGGGGGATATAGTTGCAAGGAGAGATAGAGAGACATATATATTTTGAAAGAGTAAGACAGACTGAAACATGGAGAGATTTAAAGAAATATACGTGAAGAGAGAGGCATCCTTAGAGAGTAAGACAGACAGGGACAAAGTACTGAAAGACAGGACTGAGAGAGGGAGGGAGGGAGGAAGAGAGAGAGAGAGAGAGAGAGAGAGAGAGAGATGGTCTCCTTTTGTCAATCAGTAAATCATAATTTATGTAGAAACATGTCTTTAAGTTCCATTACAATGTTTATTGCAGATTGGAACTTTTATGCTATATACACACACACACACACACACACACACACACACACACACACACACACACACACACATATATATATATATAGCATATAACTTTACTGGTGTTACATCTGGTTCAAATGTGATTGAAAGAGTTAAACAGCAGAAACTTTTAATTAGGGTAATTCCGTGCCAAATCACCAGATGGCCCCCGCATCACTATCTTAGATTTCCTTCATAATTTTTTTTTTTTTTGATGCCTTTGTCATTAATAAGTACCATACAAAATTTTAGCCAAATATCTCGACTAGTTCTCAAGATATTAACCCTTCAAAAAGGGGGCGTGGCCCCATATTTTAAGCGTTACAATCAAAATCCAAAGT
>JAQNCB010000026.1:15635251-15651244 GCA_030068295.1 Euristhmus nudiceps | reverse complement strand
ATTTTTACTAATATAATAATTACAGAATACATACACATTTTTTCCTATGTTGAAACGTGAGGTAAAAGTCCCGAGGACACATTCATTCAGTTTTTTTAATTAGGGTTATGTTTTGCTTTAAGTGCTGGAATTTTGTAGTTTTGACTCAGACTTTCAGAATCTGCTATCAGAATTGTTCTGGCTCTCCATTTTAAAGTTATTTGCTTCTTAAATGTGAATAGGTGGAAATCCAAAAATCAGTTTAAGCCCCCCCCCAAAAGATTGACTATATCCAAGCCATAATATAGGAGTTGGAGGTCCCTGAAAAGGATTATGGCTTAATAAAATGACATTTTTGCCAATTTTCGGGTGGCAGGTTCATCATGTGGGCAATTTCCCATGGTAATCAAACCTTTTGGACTAAATTATACATATTTTGCCTCTAATTGGTCAAAATTTCTACTTGTTTCATCTTCTTCACTGATAAAAAAAATTTGGTCAAATGTAGTGTTTTTTGCTAAAAATGCCCCTAATTTCTGCATGAAACAATTAACGTTTGCCATGGATTAAGTTGCAGTTAACAGGTACATGCTTAATTTCAATATTGTTAACTTTAGCATCATTCCCCCAAAAAATCCAGCTTATTTGGTAAGGTTAGCAAAATAAGATGGGCATGTCTGACAAAAGTGAATCTTATTCTCTGCCAACATTGGACGAGGCTGGCGCCTCAGTTCATTAGATACTAAGAAACTGTCAAGGTCATATACAACATTGGAAAAACTACACTACGGGCAGGCTCACAGAAGCTCATAGAAGTGATGGTAACTTCATCTGAATAAGTGCAGTGACAGTGAGGGAGAATGGTGATAAGGTCCAAAAACAAAAACGGCTGTTGCTTGTGACAAAGGTTGGTGAATGCCAGAATCTTTGTGAAAAGTGCGAGAGATTTAAGAACTAATTTCTTCCTAAGATGGGTTGGTAAATGAGGCCCAGTGTCTTTGCTGTTTCGGAATATAATGGTCTCACCAGACACTGCTTTTTGTTAGAAAACATTCGTTTAGGTGTTTTCACTAAATTTGCGAGTATACATTCACCAGAACTTCATTAAGAATACCTGTATATTCAATGCAGTCTTTTAAAAGTCAATACGGTTGTTGCTTTTAAAGGTCAATAAATCAAGGCTAAACTGCTTTAAGCCACTCAAACCACCATTATTTTTACCATTGCTTTGCAGAAATCCTACAATACATCAAATTTTAGCATTGCCTATAATAGGTTATCACTCATAAAAATAAGACGTCTGAAGCGGTGAGCAAAGGATCACCAGAACCTGATGGTTGAAAACTGAAAAAAGAAAACACTCAAGGCTTATTTTCACCATCAATCGGATGGCTAAATTTTGTAAATCATTGTAATTGTGCTTAAATATGAATCTTGAACTTCTTGGACATGTCTGGTTACTTTATTTTGAGGAGTTGGAAGGATTCAGGTAGATGCTCTGAGTTAAAGTTGTACCTAGCAAGTAACGATCAAAATGATGGACATTCGAAACAGTTGCTTCCCATTTATGTACAATAATAACTTTAACTTTTAAGTGGAATATTTACAACAGCTCCAGATTTACTGACCCTCATTTCTGTCAGAACTGTTGCTTTGTGGATAAACTGTCCATTCGGTCAATGCAGTGCACTCTACCTCATGGTTGGCTGATTGAATAAATGCTGTCGATGTACATGTTACAAGAAACTGATTTTAACTGTTAATATAAACTTGTATGACCATTATGGTCACAAAATTTGGTAAAGTAGTGAGATTTTTATCACATCACTTTGAAGAAACATGACATTTAAATATTGATTTGATGCTATTAGTTGATGCCTGGATTCTGCTATGGAAAAAATTTGATTAAACACACTACTTTTTTTTTATACCCCCCTTACAGTCTCCCAATTCCAGTGACCCTTCCAAGAAGTTGGATATCAGCTCAGGCACGTACCTACAGTACAACGCACTCCGAGCAAACCGTCCAATTCTTCCCAAACCAGTACAACTGACAGTTCTGGAAAGTTCTCCATCACCTGCCACAGGTCAGCCAGCAGCTCGTGAAACACTACGAGGGAAATGTGAAGTGTGTAATGTAGAATTTGAATCCAGGGCCACTGCACGAGATCACGTTTTCTCTCCTCGGCATCTTGCGACACTGAGAACCACTAACTTTGGTCAGTCTGCGACGCAGATTAACAACGGAGCAGCTGGAGTGGTGAGCCAGGTGTCGTCAAAATCACCAGCTGGCAGTGCTAGCTAAGAAATGAACTTGAGCTGCTTTGTTAAAAGTGGACCCACTAGGCTCCTATGCTCTTAATCGGCAAAGAAAAGGTGCTTGTTTTTAAAGCTAATGCCCTTTTAATTCTGCACCATTTAAAGTGGGCCTAAAAAAGCTCTCCACTTCTGGATGTCGGTGAGATTTGATCCTAAACAGAACTCATTTCAATGACTTGTTGCCACACCATTTCACTAATAATAATAATAATCCAACAACATGGTTAGACTGGACATGCAATTGCTTATGTTGTAATAGTCTTGTTTTCTGTCTTTCATTGCTTTGTCACTGTTTAAACATCTGTTTCTTTTGTGCTTGATTTATCATCCTTTCTTGCTAACTCAAAACACTCTGGCTGTTTGGGGGAAAATCTAGCATAGACCTTGAAACTCATCAGAAGTAATTCACTGATTATGTACATGGTACTGCTTTTACTTGAGCCTGGATGTTTCACCTTAGAGTTTTAATTCAAAGTTCTTATATTTTGATCAAATTATGAGTTTTAAAAAGTTATTGTTGGGATTTTTTTAACAAACAGTGAATAAGATCATGGGTGAATTAAAAACGGACAAATAGTTGACAGGAATGAATAAAGTGGTTGGTGATTTAAAGTAATTTTTTTAATCACATTTAAATATCAAATATGGAAATGGAAACCTGCTTTTTGACATTTTAGGCTGTTGTGGAATTCTAGACAACAGAAATATGGGATACATGCAATGCTGCTTCAGGTTTGCGATGAACCAGGACCCATAGACAGCCATCTTTGTGTTGCCATCAGTGTGGGACAGTTTATTTTGGGTGGAGCAAATGTGCCACCTAAGTAGGTAGTCTTGTTCCAAATGAAAGGCAATGCTAATAATGTATGTTAAGTGTCCATCAAATATTGCAATATATTGTCAAATCAATTATCGGCACATGCAAAATATAAAGTATATATTGGTTTTTAGAAACCGTGGGAGTTGGTAAGTGCTTGGAGTGTTTGCTCCACACCTTCTAGGAGACTGTTAATGAAATGGCGGCTGCTCCAATTGCCATCATGACAATCATCTATTCTTATCCAACTCCATTGGCTAGCTCTAAAATTGTCAAGTGGTTGTCATGCAGCACTTTCTTACTTTTAATGGTCTGAAATATTTTAAGGTTTCCATACTGCTTGGAATCAATGTTTGTATTATAATGATTTACGGTATGTCAGATTTTATTCAAGTGTTGCCAGCTTTTGCTGTATTTTATTAACACATGAACAGAAAAGGATCAGACCTAGCCGCTGTGCAAAAAGCCAAAGTGAATTCTATATGCTAGCGCAGTTTTAAATGATTTTGATATGAATTTGTGAAACAGCAAAATTCTATAAATTGTATTTCTCCTGTTTGTGTTTATTTTTCCTTTTTCATGCTCAGTTTGTTTTTTCATAACCCTAACGTGTTATAAATAATCACTTCTTGCACCAGGTTTTTATGGGAGAGAGGATTTTGTACCTTTTTCCTCATCGTGTTTTTTGTGGGTGCGAATGGAGTAGGAACTTTCACTTTTGAATACCTCTCCAGCTGACCACGAGGTACTTTCAGTGGATTATGATTTTTTTTTTTTTTTTTTTAATGGAAACTACTCCGTGTGACGATGTGCGAGTCTGAAGGAAAGAAAAATACTAAAGAGATGTCATTTCATTTTTTTAAGTTGTATATTGTTATTCTTCTTATTAATGTTACTATTAATAGTTTAACAAGATGCAAAACTAAAAGGTAACTTTTTAAAAGGAACTCTATGAAAATGGTATTCCAAAGTTAATCATCTTTCTCTTGCTTTCTGTCATTAAAAAAAAAAAAAAAAAAACCAAAAAGCATATTGAGAGAGAGAGAGTTTTGTAATGGATTTCCCACATCTTAACACTTTGAGCAAGTCCATGTAGGACTTTGATATATTAAGCTGAAAGTATGTCTAATTCAGCCAAAACAAAGTGGAGCACTTGGACGTGTGATTCAGAAGCGTGTGGCGTCGTTCTTTTCTTTTTTTTCCCTTTTTTTTTTAAACGCACCTCCGTTATTTTTTTTTTTTTTAAACACTCTGTTAAGCTGTAGCTCATGTTCACTGAGCACGAACTGAATGCAGCGCGAAACTGTGGGATCACACAGTATTGCACTGTTTGAAGTTGAGAGATGGTGCAGAAGCCTGCTTTTTGACTGATTTATTTTTTTGTTTGTTTCCATTAACACTTATCACTTGCTATAACTACTACTTGCTATTATTTTCATTACTATTATCACAGTTTGCTTATTATTATTAATTCATTACGGTTTGTAATAGCATCTTTATCTTCATTGAGATGGTTTTGGTATACTGCAAACTGATGGTGAGTGTTTATGAAATATTAGAACATTGTTTAAGCTTGTTTTCCCCTTATACTTGTACCTTCATTTTGTGTTGGATCTCATTTGTTTTCTTATACAGAAAAATAAACTGACTTCACTTAGTGGCGTGTTATTGTTGACCCAATTAACCATCAAAAATGTTTTTTCCCTGTTAATACTGCTACATATCCAATCACAGTTCTATGCACTGTATATTTCTAAAATGGTACTTTCCTTTTAATCTGCTGGTAGGTCTGTATTTGTATTTTACATACACACACACACACACACACTCACCTGATACAAAGTTTGAGAGAACACACAAATTTTGACAGTTCAAGTCCAGTGAAAAGCCTGAAAAGGTCAAAGGTAAGTGGTATGTCAGAACTACCTTCATTGAAAAGAACAAGACAGGAGACTTCAAATCATGGGGTATCAGACTTAAATTCCTGTTGACCTAGTTTGGGATGAAATGGACACAACGGTGAAAGCAAAGCATCCAACCACTGCACACTCACCGTGGGGACTTTAGCAGAAGGGTTGGAGAGAACGTCCAGAAGAATATTTAATGTTAGCTGTAATAAGAATGCCACGAGCGTATTTGACTGGGATGTCTGCTGATGGTGGCTACTTTGAGATTTAAAAAAAAAATAAAAAATGTTTGGATTGTGATAAAACAATTCCTTGGTGACCTCTTTAACATCCAAACCCCCCCCCATGCTTTAACACTCATTAAACTCTGTATAAATTTTAAAAAGGGTGTGGGTGTGAGATACTTTGAAAATTTTGAATGGTAATGATGTACATTTCTGCCACTGATTTTAAACAAGGTCAAATATTGTACTGACCAAGCATGGTTTGCACTTAACAAGCCCGTGAAATTATCATTGTAGGCCCCCATTAATAAGTTAGTGCAAACACTTGAATGTTTGGATGTTTGAATGCTTGGCCAAGAACAATGTGGTTTGAATGAATCAATCTGAATGACTGGATAACATGGTATTGCTTGATTTGTAAATCAGAGTAACATTAAGGGGTATTACTGAAGAACTGACATGAGTTATTCAGAATTATTCATACGCCTATATTCACTTGGCTTACTAGGTATGATTAACTACATACTTTATATAATATTTTGTTGGATTTGTGTTATACAGTTTAATATAGTCTCAAATAAGACATTTGTGCTGATTGGAGACATCTAATCACTGGGGGTGAGTCTGGTTAGAATTCTGGTTTAACCACCAAGCTTTGGTGTAATAAAAAGTTGCTTTATTAAATAAAGTGGTCTTCTTTACGGGTCGAACAATAAACAGGTTGAACCAGCTCTGATCAGTTCTCCGGTCTCTCTACTCATACTCAAAATACTTCTAGCGTTGAAAACTTGATGATACAACAGGTAAGACAAGCGGCTAGTTTGACGTCAAGAAAAGCTCACCGCGAAGCTACAGGTATAAGACCATAATAACCTCTCCAGTACAACGCAGTAGTTTATGTTTACACAATTACAGATGTATATACCGTATTGGGTCTTCTGTACATCAACTACAGCGCGAAATGACCACATTTTAAAAGTGGGTTGCCTGTGATTGATTATGGGGATTCACTTCCGACATCAATGTGCGATGATTGACACTCTGGCATCCAATCACAAACGAGATTAAAAAGGCAATTTCCTCACAGAACACTGACATATGTCAAAGAGGAGAAACGTTGTGACGCACAGCCAATGGGAGCCTTTGATATATAGGAGAGGTGGGACTTAACCATTGTAATTGTCCAATGAATGGTTGAATTTGCGCCTGCAGTGACCTAACGCCCCGCCCACGGCTTCCATTTCTGTTCTGGATCACACGGCGCAAAGCGAATAATACACACATTGGGTTTTTTTTTTCCTTTGAGTAATATTGATGTGACTGATAATTATCGCGAAAATTAAGTCCTTCCTGGTCACGGCACGAAAGATAATTTAGTTGGTGTAGCGACCAGCAGTGAGTATTTTTTCTTAAGTGGTAAAGGTTTGAGTCTTTTGTAAGGAGACACAGGCCTCTGTATTCCTCTTTTTAACTTTAGCGGCGTTTTTTTTCGCCGTTTTTTTCCCCACCTTCTGCCCTCGCGCTCTCCCAACGGCGTGAGTAGAAGCACGAGGCGCGCGCAGAGCGGCGGGAATCGGGCCGATGGCGGAGTTCGGTAACGGACTGGCGGAGGAATCTCTGCTCGACTCAGACCCCGGTCATCCAGAGCTGGAAGATCCTGGTGTTGGTGACGAAGAACCGGGTTTAGATGAGGGAGAGGCCGCTATTGAAGACCCCGTGAGTTCTAAACGTTATTACAGCGTTATTAGCGTATTCTCTCATGGCAACGAAGCTTATCGTGGAATTAGCTCGACAATCACATGTTTAGCTAAGTGACTAGTATCGGTTTTCCTTCATCCAGAACATTAGTGAGGACCTTGTTAATAGTTTTACAGAGTAATGATTTTTAAAAACCGATGGCGCGGTTCGCCATTGTGGCTCGCGCGGTGTTCGCTGTGTTAGCTTTAGCGCATGGCGTTGGCGGCCATGTTGGCGCAACATCGCGTTTTTTTTTTTTTTTTTTTTTTGGTTTGGATGGTGGGGGGAGAAAAAAAACCTTCGTCGCAAAAAAAATGTGAGAGGGGGTTAACGTTAGAGGGTAGGACAGGCCGCCATTAACGCCGCTGCTGTCTGCAGAGAGGCGAAAAGCTGACGGTAAAACACGCCTCTTTTTATTATTAGAGAGAGATTAGAAAAATGACCGTTTGTTAGCTAGAATGCTAACCAGCAGCAGCAGCTTTGTCTCTTTGGCTGATTGCTAACGGGGTATGCTAATGTTATCCAGCCGGGATATACCGAGGAAACTGTTTAAACTCGACTGTAGAGATAACAAAGAGCCGAGAGCTGTCTGTGCTCGAGTCTCTGCTGAAAGGAGGATTAGAGGTTCGATGGATCGTGGATGTAAAATGAGATTGTTTCGCTCATGTTACTGCTTATTCACTAGCCTTGGCTTGGGCTTCGCTCATTTATTGTGCGTTTGTTTCTGAAACCCTGGTGCATTTTGTCCGGTTTATTTACGATTATTGCTTATTATTTACAACCAGTGAATAAAATAGCTTGATATTGTGTTGATGTTTAAAGATGAGCATGGATATTTGGACTATTTATCGGCATTTTGTTTTTAATAAGCGGGGTTTATTGTTAATGTCTCTTTCTTTCTTTTTTTTTTTTATTAAAAGCTAGCTAGCATTGAGAGCCTTCACGATGGTGATGCCATGTTCACTCTTTTTAGCACATACAGACACCACTGTGATTCAGGACTTGGTTATTTTTATTGTTATTTAAAATCCTGTAATATGATTGAGCATGGATGGATTTGTGATGATTGTGTGTAAGTGTGTTAGGACGGGGCATGGTGCGATCTGCCCTGCAATGCAGCACTGCCACAAGAGCATCACTCTACAAGCGTGTGTGTGTGTGTGTGTGTGTGTGTGTGTGTGTGTGTAAAAATGGCATCACGCCTTTCCCCGTCCATTAGTGTGCTACACACATGTAAGCTGTGCCGCAAACCAGTACAGATCGGTGTGTCAGAATGAGATCACCGCCGATCGAAACATCTCAATGGTGAAACCGTTTCGTCTCCATGTTTTTTCAGGTTTGCAGTAAGTGGATTGGGGCGCGTGTGCTGTACATTAATGGTTTACGACATTATTGATCAGCCATAGTCAGCACATAGCCAAGCACAGGCTGTTTAATATGGTGGTGTGCAGTTTTATGATACAATGCATCGATAATTCTGTTCAAGTGAGCACTAGTTCGTGGTGCACCTTGATTTTTTTTATTTATTTATTGCATGTTCTTATGATGTTTGATCATGTAAAGGTTGTGCATGTGAAGAGGAGTGTGCTACCTTTTGTGTGTGTGTTCACGCCTACGTGAGTGCTCTGAATACACCAATGATCTGAACATGCCGAGTCCTCATTCTGCATCTCCCTGATAGTCACTATTGTAGGTGACATGGCGCTGCTGCAGTGGGTAGCATTGTTTTTGCTTATCTCTTGGCTACCCAGTTTGATCCTTTCAACTGACCCTCTGCAACACACTTGCTGTGCAGTGTCTATAACCCTAAGGGTTTCTCCCACCTCTGAACCATGTCAGAAGGAGCCGGCTTTATTTCCTACATATGCATTACAGTACATTGACAGTTATTCTCTTGGCATATTTCTACTTGTTCGGAAGTCTGGGTCAGAGGATAGGATCATCAATACACAGAGAGGGTTAACGGTGCCGGGGCTTTCACTCTGCCTGTTGGTGAAATGGTTCTCTAAATTGTCTCTTTTGATGTGAATGACTGTCTTTGTGTTTATGCATGCATATGAATGGTGCCTTTGCGATAGATGAATGTTCTATCCTGAATATATTCCTAGCTCGGTGCATCTGGGATAGGCTGCTGATCCATAGTGACCTAGACTAGGATCAGTAAGAGTGGCGTCATAGATTTCTTTAAAACATAATTTAATTCAATTATAACACTAAGCGTCAATGCATTGTTTACAATAGATATTATTGAATCAGAAGTTGCCTACCATTCGTGTTTGATTATATCTGTCTTCACTGTAGACATGAGCTTGTGATATATTCCTGGGTCAGTCTTGACCAAACGATTAAGCTCGATTTGTTAACCAATTGAATGAGGTGAAGTGTGAAATGAAGAATTATTCAGTTGTTGTAAGAACCTTTGAGACTCTACAATTCTCCATATCATACAAAAACAGAATTTTATAATTGTTTCATTCAAAATGTTTTCTTAATAGACCGTGGTGTTGTGTGCAGTTGTTACTGTGTATGCTAATCATTCAAGTTATCCAATAGCAGCAATGCAGTTATTGTTATTCCATGGTAATGATGTAATAACTAGACTTATAGACATTTCACCAATCAGAAATGAGTATGAGTCATAAAACTTTTATTATTCTTTTGGAGCGATTCCATTCTCTAAGTATTGCTGTATTGTGTAAAGAAATATGTCTCAAACATGGCACACACTGTAGTTGTATAAAGTATCCCAGACAGCAGGGTCTCTGAGTGGGACACTTTACATTGGTGGCACATTTGTAGATGGTTAGTGATGATTGGTGATATTTTATTAATGCAGCTTGTCATCATGGCATATTTGCATTACCTTGCATGAAAGTGGCAACTGCTTAACATCTGTATTAATTGTTTGTAATGTTGAGATCATGATGATTTATGTTAATGTTATTTTTGCAACATATTCATATTGTTAACAGGAGCTGGAGGCCATTAAAGCACGGGTGAGAGAGATGGAGGAGGAAGCCGAGAAACTGAAGGAGCTCCAAAACGAAGTGGAGAAACAGATGAACCTTAGTCCTCCTCCTGGTGTGTGTGTGTGTGAGAGATAGAAAGAAAAGATCATTGTATATTGGCCACTGCTGACAAATAGAGCTGAGCTCAAGCAGGAACACAAACAACTGGGTCACTCTTAATTTTCTTTTTTTTGTGCCCACAACCTAGATTCTTTTCAAGAACAAGACAGAAGCACTGCCTTTATCTCAGCATGTGCTGATATTAAATAGTTGGCTCATATCATAATCCTAGACAAAATGCGATTACCATAAGGGTATATTTTGGTCTTTACTGTTTTCAGCATTTGAAGTGTAGAAAAGTTTTGTAAAACATTAACATTGGGTTTTCTGTGCTTCACATTGCACTGACTGCTCAATAGCTTTCCAGTGAATAATGCCACTGACTGGATTCATTCAGTTTTATAATCATGATGGCTGTTCATCAATTGACTGGTTTATTTATTTATTTTTATAGTGTTTGTGTTTAAAGCTCCATTTCACACCACAGGATAATTGGGTAGAAAAGGTAACCAAATGCAGCTGATTGCTCAGGTATTGGATTATAGGTGATTTGTTGAGCCACACTATTCCGTCCGGTGGAAATGCATTATGATCTTGCTTATTTTGACCAGATGTCTTTGAAGGATGCATTAGTACGTCACTCGCAGCTCAAAGAATTTAATTAGAAAGATAGAAGTCACATGACATGGAAATATTTACGCTATCTTAATGGTGGCAACCCAGCTCCTTAATATTAATGTCATTCCTTTAAAATATTAATTGTAATACAAGTTTCAGTGATAAATGTGAATAAAAATTATTCCAAATATATTATTTTTATTACTACTACAGCGATTTCTCTGTTTAATATTGAACTGCTCTTGTTTTGCCCTGACAGCTGGTCCTGTTATAATGTCCATTGAAGAGAAGATAGAAGCAGACGGAAGATCAATTTATGTTGGAAATGTACGTGTTCTTCCCTTTTTTGTGTGTTTAATTACATTCTTTGGTGTTAGTTATTTGTAACAAGTATTTAACCTTAATGTTACACAACTTGTCATAAAGTGGAAACTCGAGGTAGACATACAGACCGAGATTGCACGGGGCTCTGCAAAATCTTTTTTTTTTTTATTATTATTGTTATTATTATTTTTTTTACCTTTTTGTAGGTCAGAACAGTCAGTCAGATATGATGGCATTTTCTTTAATGTAGAGAGGCTTTAGCTTTTAATTTTCCTTTGCTGTAATTCAGATGCACTACATTTCTTCTTGTAAATTAGGAAAATTCTTACACTAAATGTTCTGTGATATAGATGGAAAGCAAAGTACAACACCATGGTCTTTTGATAATACAAGATGATGTCATGAGTTTAGAATGTCATTGTGTCTAAATTATGATGTTTTATCTTCAGGTGGATTATGGAGCGACAGCAGAGGAGCTCGAAGCTCATTTTCATGGCTGTGGCTCTGTTAATAGAGTCACTATCCTATGTGACAAATTCACAGGACACCCAAAAGGGTAATCAACTAAATGTTAGCGTCTCCCTCTCTGTATTATTCAATCACTCCTGTGTGACATAGTTGCAGTTCGTTTTGGGATGCTTGAGCAGTGTTCTCCTGTAAGATAAAGCTAATGTCTGTGTGGTGTTTTCAGTTGATGATTTAAAATAATAATAGTAAAAAAAAGTTCCTTCTGGCGTATTGCAATGAGAGAAATCAGATTTATCCTTGTAGGATTTGTATTGTGACTCGTTACAAGTGCATGACATGATGATTTTGGCAGTAGTTTACTGTTTAAAACGCAGCCTTCAATTCACAAAGGATGAACTCCAAACTGTTTTAAGTTAAAATCTCCAGGAAAAAAACGGATTCATAGACATTTTTTTTTGCCAGTCTGCTTTTTCACTCATGATGTAGCAGCTGTAGTTCCAGGCCTATTCTTGTCTTTTTTCTTTCTTTCTTTCTTTCTCCCCCAAAATGCCGCATTTCTGTCATTCACTTATTCAGTTCTGATTATAAAAAAAATTAGTTGCTGAAAATTGGGTTTAATTGATTTTACTGCTTATGAAAATGAATATCTCAAAGGACATTAAGAGATGGTTCGACAAACTCATGATCCGTGATTGGTCAAATGGAATAGTTATTGGTTGGGTGAGATCATGGTGATCAGGAATTTGTTTCATGGGTTCTTGAACAGGAGAATTGTGCTCGGTGATGGGATTGTAGTTGTCATTGACGGGAAGCAAGCACATGTCACGCATTACATTGATAATGTTTTCATGATTGCTTTCATTCTTCTGTCCCATCTGCATGTCTCCTTTGTGTTGAATTGTTTTCCTTGTTTCAGGTTTGCATATATTGAGTTTGCAGACAAGGAGTCTGTTAGAACAGCAATGGCTCTGGATGAGTCCTTATTTCGAGGAAGGCAGATAAAGGTAAATGTTTATTCATTTTAAATATTTTCTGATTGTTAGAATGTCAACACTGAATTATCACTATTCCTCTACCAGCTGATGTATCCATCGTCAACATTGGATAAGTTGATTAATTATTGCACGATTGGTATTTCCCAATGTTCCTCATATAACTCGTATAGCTTGATCGGCTACACACCACGACACAAGGCTTTGCCTGTGTGCCATTTGGTTTATTAGTACAATAGTTTTTGTTGGTATACCATATTTTCTCATGACTTTTAACCTATATTAAACCGCATAATTAAAATGTAAATTAAAATATGTCAGCGTATGCCAGGAAACTTGCACGATCACGCATCTGTAAATGTCCGTAAACTTGTCTTTACAAGAGCGATCAATAGTGCCCACTTTGGAAACGCATGTCGCCTGCCAATGAGAATAGCTCAGTCGCGATCACGCCCAGCGTTTCTAAGTAATGTGATTCATTTCGTGGAAATGAAGGGTCTCGTTCAGTGCCGGTGAACCTAATACATACACGCTGTCACTGTTTCATAGTCCAATATCCTTCCATATTATATATTTAATTAGGTACCCCAAAGGCTGCTGTCGCGGGTGTGTACAGGTGCAGACCAGCACTGATGAGTGCTTTTTTTTTTATTAAGTAATTGTAAACAAAGTAATTTTAAAAAAAAAAAAAAAAAAAAAAAAACACATTAATTTTTGTTTAAAACCAAAAGGGAAGTGTTTAACATACAGTATGTCCATGTTTTATGTGACTAACTGGCATATTTGATCAATTATCAGCCATTAAAAATAGCACGCTCGCCCAGTGCTGAACACTGACTCGAAAAGCTTGATGGCTTCTGACGGTTCGCACAATTTCGCATTCATCGGAATTGGCCTGAAACACAAACGGCTAGGTATTTTCCTATATAAAAATTATGCCTATGACTCCACCAGAAGTGGTTAAAATACCGCTTTTAAGTTTTCATTTGTGTTATAGTATGATTAAATATATACGAAATCATGTAATTTTGATATAAAAAGAGAGCTTGTGTTGTCTTTTTTTTTTTTTTTTTTTTTTTTTAAATAATTGTCATCATAAAAATAATTCGGTGCGAAAGTGGGCAGAGTGGATGTTTCGACCAAAGCTGCCCGTGGATGCTTGGTTCAAGTCTACCCGCCTGCCTGCGAATGTTTAGTCTGTCGTCGCACTTCCCGTGGTGGCTCGGGGAAAGCAACAGGGTGAACCCGCTTAGCACTGAAGTGCCACAAACACCAAAAGAAATTCATGATCAGATATACAAAGGATTCTGTATGTATGTTACTAAATAACTTCGGTTTTCTGGCATGAATCTTACAGCTTAATGTTGTATGGACATGAGTATTATTATGATATCATTACCGGAGACCTTTTCAGTTTTGACAGCACTGTACAGGCTGAGACTGAGGGAAAATAACACTTTTAATTGATTTAAAGTGACCCGATCCCCATTTGAACATGTCTTACAAAGTGTTTTGCCTCCTAATGGCCGTTTTCTGTTTTAAAATACTGACAAAGCATCACTAGTGGAGTTAAAAGCTGTAACAAGCTTTATTTATACATTTGGGTGACATCTTTGTTTATTGATTAGTAGAAGTCAGAAAACATTTATTTTAAATTTATTACATTTAATTAATAAAAAGGGAAGTTTTAAGCTGTTTAACAGTTCAGACCTGATGTTAATGGTACCTATATTTAGGAAATTGTGCTCGACTTGCTTACAAAAGTCTGTGGATTTGCCAACTCGGCCATTTTAACAAGTGGAACTTTTTTGTTCATCCATTTTTAGGACTGAATTTTTTTAATTTAACATGCAGATTATAACTTAAAAAACTTTGAGACAAACTGTGTACAAAATTGAATAAGAAAATGTAGAGTAATAAGCATTTAATCATTTTTTTATTATGGTATTTAACTGATATAGGAAAATGCAATTTTGACATTTTGGATATTTTAGTGTAAAATGGACAATAAAATGGTTTCATCCTGAAGATGTTTAAAACAGAAATTTTTGAACCAATAATGGTATCTTAATAATTGTGGTATCATTTTCTTAGGTTTTTTTTTCTTCCTTTTCTTTTGGATTAACTGTTATGAAAAGAGATTATATAAAACAAAACATTATTTGGGATACCTAATTTAATAAGCATGTTCATTCATACTGTCCTGTGAATTTCAATTACAGTGAGTACATCGAAACAAAGATGAGACAGTGTAGCCATGCACAAAACATGAAGTCTAGTCTAGGAAATGTGCCATCTACAAAACCAGTAAGTAACTAAAGCAAGGGCAGGACAATATCAGGACAGTGAATAAAGAAATAATGATTTAGGTGGGGCATTTCGTCCACTGAGAGTGGAAAAGTCTTGAAAGCTATGCTTTTCCCTAAAGCAAGGACAATTTTACAGGCATCTACGGGCGCCAGCGTGATTGTGCCCATTTCCTGGCATGGACTGATAGCTTTGGTGCCTGCTGGACTTGTGGCAGGAGTGGCAAAAAATGGTGCCCGTGGGAAAGTTGGCAGGACTGACTGATTGTCCCTGTGGATTTTACTCCTGGCATGAACTGATATGTCCTTAACATCAAATACTTTAATTCTATGTTGTTCTCGATATTTTTCACGGAATTACTGTATTTTCCGGACAATAAGTCGTGGTTTTTTTCATAGTTTGGCCAGGGGTGCGACTTGTATATTAAATTTTTCCACGTAATTATGTTCATTATAACAGGGCTCGAAATTCTTTTTGTTTTTGTTTTTTTAAAACCAGCCTGCTGGACTAGTTACCTAACAAAGCTACCACAATAAAACAACTCGGAGCACCAAAATAAAAGAAAAAAATAATTATGATATTGCAAAACTTGGCAAATGAGTGTTAAATAAAAAATAAAATTGAGCACCAGAATTTAAAGCCAAACATAACCCTAATTCAAAACGTCCAGTAGGCTGGTTTAAAAAAAAAAAAAGAAAGAATTCCAAGCCCTGTTATAACGAACATAATTATGTGTAAAAATTTCATATATAAGTCGCACTGGAGTATAAGTCGGTCCGAACTATGGCCAAACTATGAAAAAAACTGCGACTTATAGTCCGGAAAATACGATACATACTATTTCCAGAAGGCAGATGATGCTGCTGTAGTGGCTGTTGATGGAGCCGATTGTAACTCACAGATATTAAAAAGCAGAGTAGTAGAAAATATTTTTATTGCTTTATTTTTTTTTCTAAATCTGTCGGTGTGTCCATGTTGTTTGTTCTACAGCCGTGTCTCAGCACTGCAGCTTTACCAAAGAAAAGTGCACTGAGGCTGCCTGGTGAGTGAGTGTGGGATTATACACTGCCACACACACTCCATAATGAACCACCACACACACTCCATAATGCACATCTCCTGCTTTCCCCTCCCTCACCCCATGACACAAGATTAGGGTGAAGAGCACACACACACACACACACACACACACACACACACACACACACACACACACACACACACACACACACA
>JAQNCB010000026.1:15189579-15199693 GCA_030068295.1 Euristhmus nudiceps | reverse complement strand
GAGAGCGAGAGAGAGAGAGAGAGAGAGAGAGAGAGCGAGAGAGAGAGAGAGAGAGAGAGAGGAACAGCTGTTCATTAGCTTAGAGCCTGTTGATATTAGTTAAACCAGCCACAATGGGAAGCAACTTCTTGGGAAAATATTTTCACTGTGACACGGTGTGAGAGAGTCTTAGCGAGGCATCCTGCAAAGTTTACTCTCACATGTTTTAGTGATATTACTTGACTATTCAGATTGTAATGGCATGAACAATGTATGGATTTAAACAAGTTATACAGCATGTTAGACTATGAATCTGATTCGAGCTATGTGTATGATCGTACATCAAACTTCTAAAAATGTGCATCTCCAGCACTTAGACGATATGCAATATGCAAGCTAGTGCTTGGGTGGCATAGTGGCATCGTGGTTAGCATGTCTGCCTCATAGCAAGTAAGTCCTGGATTTGATTCCCGGATTCAGAGAGGTCGTCTCTGTGTGGAGTTTCATTGTTGTCCCGTGGGTCCTTCGGCTACTCTGGTTTCCTCCCACAGACCAACATACACATTAGGCTAATTTTTCTAAATTGCCTCAGGTGGGAGTGTAAATGGTTAAGTGAGCATGTTGGCCCTGCAATGGACTGTTCATGGTGTACTCCACCTTTGCTTAGACATAGCTGAGATAGGCTCCAGCCTCCCTGCAATCCTAGTAGGATGAAGCGCTTTGGCACATAAATGAATGAATGAATGAATGTCAATGCATGTCGATCCTACAACCCTAAGACAAAAAAAGATTCAAATACTAGGTAATATACCTATATTTTTATTATTATTACAATAATAATTATTATTATTACTATAAGTCTTAGTAGTAATAGTAGTCAAAGGATCAGGTTTAGTTCACATCATTTTGCAGTGATTTATATCATTTATAACAGTCATGTTTGGATAAACCAGAAATCCAATAATGATATAACACATGTGCAACTCTTTACCTTGTTTACATTAATTTCAGTGACCATATTATAGATTACACCTTATATTGGGCTCTAAGAAATGTGTAAAACATCGTAAAATAACTATCAAAGCATGGCAGAATATATCATTACAAAACACAATAAGACACTCATGATGGTAGTGACAGTTTCTGAACAATTCAATAAATATTTTTATAATGGCTTTCAATTACTGAAAGGGAAATGAACAGGAACATTGATTTTGAAATTGGAGCCACACCCCCAACTCAAGCACACAGGAATTGGCTGCTGATGGTAGTGGGGAACAGGGTGCATACTTGGGAACAGTAGCGGGCTGTCAAGACCAGCAAAGACTACTCTGCTGACCCAAACACTATTGGAAGCACTGACCTCCATTTATGGTGTGTATAACTGTTAGTGCTGGTGTTAAGAAGTGGATTAAGTCCATTAATTGCCACTGAAGGCCCAGGTATCATAATAATGCACGTCCCGCCACTGCTTGAGAACAAGGTAAGTTCGGAAGGATCGGTCTACATATAATATAATTGGTCTGATTTCTAGATTTAAAAGGAGTAGACACTCAACTAAAAATTGTATAAATCAAATTTTAAAGATGTTAAAAATGGTGACAATGTTATCCCAGGCTGTATCGCACACATACCACATTCACTAATGGGTGGATCCCATCTCCCTACTTTTACCATCCAACATCAAATTTGTATTTGGGTCATTGGAGGCCTTGTCTATCTAGGTACAGTGGTGGCTCAGTGGTTAATGCTCTTTGTTACTAATTAGAAGGTTGGGGGTTCAAGCCCCAGTACCACCAAGCTGACTCTGTTGCACCTTTTAGCAAGTAAAGGACTTTAAGTGCTCTATTGTATATTCATTCATTTTCTGAACCACTTAATAATCCCAATTAGGGTCGCAGGGAGGCTGGCGCCCATCTCAGCCGACTCTGGCCAAGTGGGCACTCTGGGCTCACCAGGCCATCGCAGGACCAACATTCACACAAACATTCACTCCCACACACACCTAAGGGAGATTTGGAACAGCCAGTTAGCCTACTGTGCATGTTTTTGGACTGTGGGAGGAAACCGGAGTACCCAGAACAAACTCACACAAGCACGGGGAGAACATGCAAACTCTACACAGAAACTCCCAGGCTGGGATTCGAACTCAGGCCTTTTTACTGTGAGGTGGACGTGCTAACCATTCTGCCACTACGCCACCATGCTCCTTTATTCTATAAATGACATAAAATGTAAGGTGCTCTGGATAAGGGAGCATGCCATACAGTAAGTGTAGTAGGTGACTATCAAGTGTGCTAATTAGAATATTAAGCCATGCCCACTTTAGTAAGGGCTAAGCTTTTTAGAAAGCATCAAAGCAAAAAGTTATCTGATCTGAAAGACTCTGATCTCTCTGTCTCTGTTTACTAAAATAAGTTTAATTACATTTATGGTATTGAGAATGTATTTAATTTTTTCCCATTCATCAAAGTTTTGTTATTTTACCATATGGACTATTTTACGTCATTTAAACACTCATGTGAGAGAATCTCGACACATACACACACACACCCATTTATGATGAACTATAATCTTCAGATTGTCTGTATGAAGAGCTCTTTTAATTAAGTGCTTCCTGAACCGAGTGAAGTGAAGACAGATTTGTGTATTCATCAGCCTTTCAGTAGTTTACACATAACACTGGGACTGTTTCCGTCATTGTGAAGGTGATAATTGATTAAAAAAAAAGAGACCCATCTTCCCATTCAACCCTCCTTTCTTCCCTCATCCTGTTCTCTTCAAACTGCAGTGAAGATAAAAATCACTGATAAGGCAAAGAAAAAAAAACCCCATAAAGACACTGTTAGTCATCTCCCTGATCTCACACAGCACTCACACGCTTCACGCTTTAGTTTTAGCCTAAAGCAATGCGGCTTTCACGCATCACAGTTTTGTTTTCATGTGCATGATGTTATCAGATATTTCACCCGGGGAATTATTTCTTTTAATTTTATTTTCGTTTGCAGATTGCAAGCGCTCGCCATCTGAAGTGGTGAATGCTTATCAACTAACAACACTAAAACAAACACATGTGAACTGATGCATTCATTAATGTACATTGTTTAAAAATCATAACGTTCTGCTAAGTATTCTGATGGATGAATGGAAATCGTCAATTAAAACTATTCACTTGTTAGAACAGCGTTGATCAATAAAAGAAGATTATCTATTACTTTTCTTGCAAACAAACTTCTAAATAATATATAAATAAAGCTCAATGGTTTGAATCAACAGTTTGAAAGTGAAACTAAATTAAATTAGAAATAAATTAAGTTGTAGTGGGTGTGGAATTTAAACTCAAAAATAACTCAAATTCACCACTAATAAAAACAACAACAACAACAATAAGAATACAACTTAATATATAACTAATATGCATAAATGCAAATATGCAATGAAGATATCAGTCACTTTATTTGTTTATAAGATTACACAAACACGTTTAAAGGTCAGTATCATCTGTGTAAGGTTCAGAATAATTTGAAATAGGAGCTAGCACGTTGAGACATTTTCGTCCCATCTATTGTTTAATAAATTCAGTTGAAAATTCAATATTAACACCAGCATTGATGTGTTTCAATATTATGTTAAAGATTATGGTAACCTTCATAACATAACGCATACCCTAACCCCATCCTGTAACCTTAACCATCACACCTCCATGCCTAACCCCAAACCTAACTCGAACATAACTCGAACCGGAGTATTAAACATCAAAAACCTTTTTTTTTTTTTTTTTTTTTTTTAAAAAAAAGTGAAGATCAGTAAAAATGTTCTTACTTTCCAAAAAATTCCTCACTCTGTTGGTTAAAAAATAATAATAATAAATTATGGTTTTGTGTCTTGCTCCTGCAGGAGGCAGTTTTACAACAACATCAGGACTGTACGCAGGAAGCAACTCCCTCACAAACTCGACTGGATTTAACAACACGCAACAGGTAGCTGTAATCCACTTTCTTTTGCCTCAGCTGTTGCAAATGTATTTTGTTTTGCGCTCAGCTTAGACTATGCAAAGTCATTGCATGTCTGCATATGGAAACCTTTAAAAAACATGTGTACACTTGCGCATTATCCACATGATAAGAGCACAACAGTGCACATCGCACCAGGCAGTCCAAGTCTGCTTTTACTACTTTCACTGCTGTAAATGGATTTCCTTTATCTTTTAGCATCAGCCGTTGCATGTAGCGTAACACAAACTGGATTTCTGGAAACTTTTATAAAACATCTGTATACTTATAAGCTTTTTACAACCCTCAAGTCAGCCATAATCCATTATGTCCAACTTTGACTGCCTCATAAACGATGAACGAATGGTTGCAATAATTCGCTTTTAACTTCAACACTATAAATTAGCTTACAAGCTAGCATGCTCAAAATACAGGATGTGAAAGAACAGTTTGGCCAAAAATATCTATTTTCCCTGCCAACATGTATCTTGTCTGAAGTACTTACTCTCTTTTGCACTGCAGCTACAAGGTTAATATAAATATAATATATAGCTAATGTATAAATCATCTTCTGTTTCTTATGAACACAACAAGAGGGTACACAACACAACAAATATCCATAGACTTATTTTCATCATAAACAGAGCATGTTGACAGCATGTCTTCTTTAAAAGTTAGCATCGATTGTTACATGTCAGCATTCGCAAACTGGATTTCTTGAAACCTTTTGGAAACATCTGTATCCCTAAATCTTATCCACATGATAGGAATCACTGCGAAATGTCTCGCCTGCTGCAGACATGGATTACCTCTGTGATATTCTCACATATGCATTATGCCATGAGTGGGGAAAAGAAGACAAAAGACAGATCAGTTCCCAGATGTAACACATGACAGACATGTGTTCACGTTTACATATTTAGGAATCTATACGAGGAAGTAGCAGTGTTTGGAGAGTATCAACCTTGTATCACGTTACAGCCATGCAGTGTGTGTGTTCCTCAGCCATGAATACAAAGCATATTAATCGAGTTTATATTTATACAGTGTAGATTATATCAGAGCATTTTCTGAGAAGAAATAATAGCACATCAATCCTTTTCCACAGAGACTAGGTTTAAAATTAAAACATTGCAACTGATAACAGTTAAAAGTAACTCATAATAGCGAAGCCATACGCACAGTAAACGAGCAACAGTTCATAGCAGCTAAACCTGGAGTTTAATGATAGCATATGCACATCTAGTAGCATGTCTAGTGGCTGTGTATTATATCATCAATAGTAGTTTATCACTGGTAAAAGAGTATAAGAGTAGTGAATAGCAGTTACAGATTAGTGCTCGTAGTAGCTAATAGTAGCTAACAATGGCAAAAACCTTTAGTAGCCAAACTGGCTTATAGTATCTAAAAGGATGTAGTTATTAGTAGCTATAACATGGAATCAACAGCATATATTAACAGGTAATCTAATTATATTTGTAACTAAAACCTGAAGCTTATAATACTGATAGTATCTAACGGTAACACCTTGAACTTACTACATAACGGTTAGTCATAATAGTAGCTACCATTTATAACTAAGTGCCTAGCAGTAACAGCCACAGTAACTAACACTCGATCCACAGTAACTAACAGTTAACTAAAATTCAGAACTTACTGTAGCTAACCTTAATAAAAACTAACATATTTAGATATTTAGAGTAGCTTACCGTAATACCAGCTAAGACAAAGTAATTCACAGTAACTGTAGCTAATGTTTATAAGAACTTGCAGAAAGAGTTAAATTTGTTTACATTAGCAAACAATAATAGTAGCTAATATTTCTAACTTACGAGAGCCAACAATAACAGCAGCTAACACTTATAGTAGAGTTAATAGTATCTAATAGTTATAATTTGTAACCACCAAAGAGAAGGTACATGGATGCACTGAGAGAGGATATGAAGTTAGTTGGTGTGAGACAAGAGGATGCAAAGGACAGGGATGGATGCAAACAGATGATTCGCTGAGGCGAACCCTGAGGGGAGGAGCCAAAAGAAAAGTAGTTGTAGTTGTTATAATTTGTAACCGTTGCTGAGTTTCGTCAAGAGTACGCTGTATAGCCATCAGCGTGCTTCTGCCCTGCGATGGCCTAGCGAGCTGTCCAGGGAGTACTCTGCCCTCTCCCAGAATCGGTTGAGATAGGCACCAGCCTCCAGACGACCACAATTAGAAAAAAGCAGTATAGAAAATGAATGAATGAATGAGTTATAATTTGTAGTTGCTAAATCAATAGTAGATAACACTTAAAGTATCAAATACATAGTCTCTAATAATACTCTCTAATATTATACCATGGATATAATAATTCCCTTTCTTTCAGTGTGAGTATATTACATTTGTATGTGGTTATGATAATAGCTAACAACCTACATTATAACATTCGTATAGGTATCATTTTTATGTAGCATTTTTATGCATTAATATTGCACATTACACATATTTACATACACTTTTACATGGGTTTGCATGTGCAGGATTACCCATCCTACCCTGCATTTGGCCAGAGCCAGTATGCGCAGTATTACAACAGCAGCCCGTACACGTCGCCCTACATGACCAGCAACAACACGAGTCCCACCACGCCATCCACCACAGCCACGTACACGTTGCAGGAGCCTCCGTCGACCATCACCAGCCAGGCTCTGACTGACCAATCAGCAGGTGAGATGTTAAAAACAACCATTTGTGATCGAATAGGCTGATGCTTCCTATGCTACGGCGTTTCTCCATTAAACAAAAGGATGAAGAAGCCAACTACAACAATTAAAGATTCCGTTCCTAATAAATTACTTATTGCTAATTGCCCGAGATGCTTTAAACCGTGACTACTCTCGTTTTTGTAATTGCTGTGCTGGGTTTTTTAAATTGCTGTATGTGATTTTTGGCTTGATTTCACTTTCTGGGGCGAAAATTACAAATCAAGTGAGTTAAAAATTATGAGCAAAACTAATGAACAGGAAACTCATTATCTCAAGCTGTCTTTGATGAACAATTCAGGTTTTTACGACTCCATTTAATGCACAAGCTCACATTGATGATATGAGCATCACGCAATGTAGTAAATTTCTTTAGTTAAAATGTTTCTGGAGAATGCACGTTATTGTATATAATTTCATGATGCAGTGCAGACCACAACAAGATAGTTGGGCATCGTATAGTAGCTAAAATATTACAATGACCCTTACAATGACCCTTCCTGGCATGAATTCATTTTCTATCATTCCGCTTTACATACAAAGCCCAAATAAGCCATTTTGACCTGAACAGAGCAGACAGGGCAGCCCAGACACTGCCTTGTAGCCATTAGTGTTGAATAAACAGTATCAGGAATGTAAGAGGATCAGATAAACGGCTTCAGCTGCACATTGTTCAAGTTCTGAAGGTGAATGGCTTTTTTATTTCCTCTCTTTGGATACTTTTTTATATCTTCCTGCAGGAGAGTACAGTACAATCCACAGTCCATCAACCCCCATTAAAGATTCAGATTCGGATCGATTGCGTCGGGCCTCGGATGGAAAGTCACGTGGAAGAGGAAGAAGGAACAATAATCCGTCTCCACCACCGGACTCTGACCTTGAGGTACTGCGAAAACATATTTTCTGCTTCCAGAAAACATAAGCAGGAATTTTATGTGTCTAATCTGAATAGGTTTGTAAAATTCCATGCATGCATAATGACTGCCAAAAACTGAGAAAATTAAGAGTTAAAAAAAAAAAAAATTCTGATAGTTTCCTTTACAAGCCACATGCTATGTATATATTTCAGCATGTCATTGCATTAGTGTTATACTGTGTACAGTGTACACGTTGCATTTTTAAATTTAGCAGATTTAACATTACCCTATGTTATTGATCTTGTGTCTCATACCATGTTAACATATCTGAGTAATTAGTTGCTCATTATCGATTACCATGTTAATGCAGAAATCAGACCAATTTATTTATTTTTTTTGCATTCTCTTGTATGCAGCATTTTCCCTTGGCCCCTAAACCCAAGCTCCCTATTTATTGGCAGGCATCTCAGTTTGCATGTGTCATTGATTTAGCGTTCTCCTTCTCCGCTCCCTTCCAGCGTGTGTTCATTTGGGATTTGGACGAAACGATCATCGTTTTCCATTCCTTACTCACGGGGTCGTACGCCAACAGATATGGACGGGTGAGTGAAAATGAATGAGAGACAAAACAAATCTGGGAATGTTGCAGTGGAAAAGAGAATCACACTAAGAGAGGGGTAGTCTGAGTATGTACACAGGGCTCAGCGTGTTATGGTTTAAGGTGTCTGGGGATGATGATACACCATTATAGTCTATAAAAGATTGTAGAGTCTAAAATAATTTTAGGCAGTGTGGGAGAAACTGGAGCCTCAGAAATATTAGAAAATAATTTCCTTGATTACTGATTAAATTTGCCGTAAGACATTGGTTTTTTATGTGCTTTGGTTTATAACTAATCGATAATGGATGAACCTCGAGACACAACCATCGTATTTAACAAATATTTTTGCCCCATAATGAACGAACACACACACACACACACACACACACACACACACACACACACACATTGTGTCGTACTACTATGGTGAGTGTTTGGTTTGAGTTATGGTTCCATTTTTGCCTGATTCGACAATCAAAAACAAATATTTGTGATGTCACAAATTTGGGCGGACAAATAAAATCTGACCCATAAGTCACCCCAGGGAACTCCTGACCAAAGAGTAGCGGTGATGCGCTGTTACAGCCCACGGTCACTGCTAAAAAAACAAAAACATTAACAACAACAAAAAAACAAACAAACAACAAGTTTCGAGCAGTATGTGAGATTTTTTTACGTTATAGGCCAATCAGGAATGAGTGTTTATGATGTCACAAACTATTGGGTTGTAATCTCCTATTTTCAGCTGTGTGTGAACACTTTGACTGGATTCATCAATCAGAAATATGTTTGGGATGTCAGAACATTGATCAGATGATTGAAATTTTCTTTTAAAAAATAATTTTACACTGCTCATTTTTGACTTGATTCACCAATCAGAGACTAATATATGTGATATCCCAAAACTGTTCAGAGGAATAAAATTTACCGTAAAGTTTTATAGTATTTTACAAAGATTGAGCAGAACGTTGTTTCTATGTCATTTTGAAAACATGCTGAATTAAACAATGTGCCAAAAGTTTTCTTCACTGAATAAGCCTCACAATTCTCCACAATATTAGTGGAGTGAAGCAATGAGAACTGTCATATTTGGTGTATATGTTGCATCGTTCCAAGATTAGTTTGACTAATTGTTTCCCTTTTTAATCGGTCCAACGAGGCCTGGGAGGAATGCGATTTGACCTGCAGCTGCTGTCCGAGATATGTGACCACAAAACAGTTGCACTGAGAATGTCACTTCACACTTCTTAAGCGGTTTTTTTTTTTTTTTTTTTTCTCTCGCTTTCCTGTCCTTCAGAAATACTTCATTGTTAGTGTAATGAAGTGCTTTCCAAACCTTCGGCGCTTAGCGAGATTAGCGTGGTACTTTCCGGGATTCTGAAACAGACAGATGGCTGTGTAGAGAGAGTTCTGTTATGGGCATGAGAGTACGCTAAGGTAAAGCCGTCCTGGACCTGAAGATCTGAAGTGAAGTTTGCTGGTGTTTTTTTTGTACAATTAAAGACTTTGGATTATTTGGATTGATGATGCAATGCATTTATTTGACTTGGATTCTGACATTCATCAGTTCATGTATTGGATGGGTTGCATTTATGCCCAGATTCTATTATGGTGTGTGTGTGTGTGTGTGTGTGTGTGTGTGTGTGTGGGTGGGTGTGTTGATGGATTCATTTCATTCCCTTTGTTCCTGCAGTGGGGTGTTTGATGGCTGCAGTGTTTTGTTTTAAGGCCTAGAGAGCTTTGCCCCTCGACCCTTAACTCTGTTTATTTACTTTGTCTTTTGCTGTGCATGCTGGGAAAAAAGTGAGCTTCTGTGCTTCACACACACACATACCTACACACACACACACACACGCACACACACACACATATACACACACACACACACACACACACACACACACACACACACGCACACACACACACACACACACACACACACACACA
>JAQNCB010000026.1:14530175-14543503 GCA_030068295.1 Euristhmus nudiceps | reverse complement strand
GCTGTCCCATTCTTGTCTAATACAGGCCTCTAACTGTTCAACTGTCTTGGGCCTTCTTTGTTGCACCTTCCTCTTTACGATGCGCCAAATGTTCTCTCTCGGTGAAAGATCTGGACTGCAGGCTGGTCATTTCAACACCCGTATCCTTTTCCTACGCAGCCATGATGTTGTAAGTAATACTGCATGTGGTCTGGCATTATCATGTTGAAAATGCAAGGTCTTCTCTGAAAGAGACGGCGTCTGGATGGGAGCATACGTTGTTCTCGAACCTGAATATACCTTTCTGCATTGACGGTGCCTTTCCAGATGTGCAAGCTGTCCATGCCACATGCACTCATGAAACCCCATACCACCACAGATGCAGACTTCTGAACTAAGCACGGATAACAACTTGGGTTGTCCTTGTCCTCTTTAGTCCGGATGACATGGCATCCGAGTTTTCCAGAAAGAACTTCTAATTGTGATTCGTCTGACCACAGAACAGTTTTCCAATTTGCCACACTTCATTTTAAATGCCCCCTGGCCCAGAGAAGACGCCTGCGCTTCTGGGTCCTGTTTAGAAATGGGTTCTCCTTTGTACTGTAGAGTTTCTGCTGGCAACGGTGGATGGCACGGTGGATTGTGTTCATCGACAACGGTTTCTGGAAGTATTTCTGAGCCCATTCTGTGATTTCCCTTACAGTAGCATTCCTGTTTGTGGTGCAGAGCCATTTAAGGGTCCGAAGATCACGGGCATCCAGTACGGCCTTGACCCTTACGCACAGAGAACGTTCCAGATTCTCTGAATCTTTGGATGATGGTATGCGCTGCAGATAATGATAACTTCAAACTCTTTGCAATTTTTCGCTGGGAAACACCTTTCTGCTGTTGCCCCATTATCTTTCTGCGCAATATTGGGAGAATTGGTGATCCTCTATCCATCTTGGCTTCTGAGAGACACTGCCACTCTGAGAAGCCCTTTTTATACTCAGTCATGTTGCCAATGGACCTTATTAGTGGTAATTGGTCTTCCAGCTGTTCGTTATAAGTGCAGTTGATTTTCCAGCCTCTTATTGCTACCTGTCCCAACTTTTTTGAAAATCAACATATTTTTCCAATAAAATTTTCTCAATTTGAGCTTTTGACCTGTCATATATGTTCTATTCTGAATAAAATATTAAAATTTGGCACTCCCACATCAGTGCATTCAGTTTTTATTCACAATTTGTATTATGTCCCAACTTTTTTTTGGAATCAGGTTTGTACAAAAAGGCACACAGAGAAGGGTTTCATCTCCAAATTAAAATCCGTCAGCTTTTTTATTAAAAAGGTTATGCAGTGATAACCTTCAGTGAAACTGATCTGTGGATGTAGTTCTATATAAATGGCACAACAGAGAGTCACTCTTGGTCCCTTTAATTAAAACCTTTAATTTCTGCTATTATTAAAGTACCCAGTAATCAGGTTTTTTTTTTTTTTTTTTTTTTTTTTTTTAACTCACCTGTGTTAAACTGAGGTGCCACTGTGAGTGTATTGTTACAGAAGGCAGCAGCAAGAAATGTCACTTGCACCATACTGAGACAAGGATGCCAAGGACCATGACTATGTGATATCTTTTGTAATGGGCAGAGCACTGAGCACTACATTCTGCCTCCAGACTCGATGTCCCTTTTGCTCTCTGTCTGTCACAATGTCCTGCTACAGGTGTATGGAATGCCAATGGAGACCAAAACTCTGATTGTGTTTTTCGACCATCCTGGGATATTCCACCCATGGAGGTTTATGCAATGTGCACGTCTAGTTTGAATAACTTATCATGTATTTACTATATTGATAAAGGAAGCTGCCTCCGACTTTGTACTTGGATAGTAACGGAAATTGTGTTTATGGTATAAATGTGTATACCTGTGAACAGGTATAAAAGTCCCTGAAAGGCCACGGAATTTTATCACACACTGCAACATCATCCTAACAGCCAAGTACACTTGCTGTAATCAAGGAAACGTCTTGCTGCCTGACATAAGACGAATGGAAAATGTGTTAATAATTAATGTAGCCGAAACCGAAAATCAGCAACAGCAAAAGTTTTTTTTATAATGAAAAACGTTGAAAGCAACTAAACCATACTGCAATATCTTGGCAAAAGTGATGTCTCACTGGCATCTTGCCCCATGGTTAACTTTTGTACCTTTTTATCGCGGAACTTGCAGGACGATCAAACCATTTGACCAGTGAAAAGAAGTGAATGAAAAAAGAATGTTCTTAAATGATTATAGGTGTAAAATGGTCAAAGACTGGTGATTCAAATGAATAAAAATGATATAATGATAGCTTTCTAGGAAATCATTCAAACAATGTCAATTGTATTTAAAAAAATCAACTTAACTATAGTTCCCCAAAAAGTGCAATTAAAGATCAGAAAAATCTGTCGACCTCAAGTCATTCTCTTTGTGCACAATTGTAATATCAGTATATTGGCAGCGTGATTGGCTGTTCCACTGACTACGCAGTCATTTTTGCTTTTGATGACTTCAGGAGATGTGATGTATACTGCTTCGAGATTCTTTAATTAATACTGTTATTATTAAGAATGATGAGAGTTCCGATGTGGTTATACATGTTTTCTTGCCATCTGTGAACAATAAAACAATAGAACTCCAGTCTGGTATCTCCTCTGTACCAAACAATGATCCTAAAACGAGAAGTACCTCCTCAAATTAGTTTAAAACTAAGTGCTGGGGTCACTGGTCACATGTTTACGTTGTTTTTCATATCAAATTTAACTCAAATGTTTTTACATTTCTGTCAACATGTTCATTCAAAACAACCTTTAAAAAGGTTTTTAACATAAAACGCTTTAATACATTTAGGAGATTCAATGTTATGTACAACTTTATGACGTATAAAATAATTACAGCCCAGTAAGTGATTGTCTTTAGTGGAGACAAAACTATATTAAAGAAATTAGTTTTCCAGTCATGGGAAATGACTCAGAAGTTTTAAAAACTGATTAAACACTTGGGGAATGGAACA
This sequence comes from Euristhmus nudiceps, assembly GCA_030068295.1. Classification (NCBI taxonomy): domain Eukaryota; kingdom Metazoa; phylum Chordata; class Actinopteri; order Siluriformes; family Plotosidae; genus Euristhmus; species Euristhmus nudiceps. The sequence goes on along the minus strand of JAQNCB010000026.1, from coordinate 14,540,491 downwards.
CTTGAAGTTGTGGAAAAGTTGAAAGTGAAATCTTCGTGTTTTTTTTTTTTTATTCAGCTGACCTCATTAGAAGATTAAGATGCGCAACTTGTCACCTGTTTTTTTTTTTCTCGCCCCAAGTCGTCATCTCACTAGTTTCAGTGAGTCTGTCACCAATGACCAGAGTGAAACCTCATGTGCTCTGCTGCTGTTGTATATTTAGTCTGTGTGGATTTTATATACTATATACTCCGATCAGCCATTGTATTAACACCACCTGACTGGTGCAGCATAGCAGTCTCTTGCAGCAGGCTGCACTGTGTGTTTGAATCTCTTTCTATCATATCCAGCATTAACAGTTTCAGCAGGTTGTGCTATAGCAGCTCCACAGTGGGGTCAGACCACAAATACTAGCTGGTCTTCTTGAACCATCTTTTGGGAGGTAATTAGTGCAGACTTCAGATTCTTACACTTGCTCATTTTTCAACATGTCAAGTTTCAGAAATTAAGAATTAAGGGAATTCTCAAAGTAATTAAATGTAAAATCTGTGAAGGGATGGAAATGTATATATTGGAAGATATAGTTTTTGCAACAGAGGCACTTCATTTTCAATAAAAGTCATAAGTTCAATCCAAATTATAATTTATGATTTTACAGCAGATCAGAGAATGAATTCAGTAGTTAGCATCCCCTAATAATAACAATGACTTTTAAAATCAGTTTTTATCTTTTGTTTATATGTAACTTTAGTTTTTATACACTTGTGTCTATAAAATTCCATTATGAAGTAAAATGAGGTGTCAAACGTAAGAATGTCACTGTTTTCTTTAGCCAGGAATACCATTAGCACCTTGTAGTAACAGAAATGTTTGTGTTTTTGGTGTTACCTAAAGTAAAGAAGCCTTTTGTTGGAGCAGATGGTGCTGCGCTCTCACGGAAAACCTGCTGGGTGAAGTCCAAAGACAGGAAGTTAATTACCAGCATGTTGATTATCAGTGTCAGGGACATCTTTAATATTTATTTAGAATTTCACTTTTTAACGGGACAGGACTCCAAACCCCTCCCACTCCTGGTTACTGTTGCCATGTAGTTAAAGTTTTTGAAAAAAAAAAGGGCAGCTGGAGCCAGAACTTAACCACCACAAGGGGTACTGAGTAGTGAATTAGAAAAGGCTTCAGGTCGATGTGTGTTAGACTTTAAACGAGTGTGTGGTAAGATCCTAATGAGTGTATGAAAATTCTAATTTGAATGTTTGGAGGCTGATACGGTATTAAGGTTCGATTTGGTGTGTAAAAGGTTCCTATTCCTTTTTAAATGAATGGAGCAAAGCTGAGGCAATAAGGGAATGAGCTGTGTGAGGTGTTTTGAGTGGCATGTCTGTGCAAAGTCAATTCACATCCAGCGACCTCCCTCCCGTTTTCTCCCTAATCAGGTATTACCTTCCCTATCACACGACCATTACCGACCAGGGAGGGGAAAAAGCATGCACACGCCCCCTCCGTGACATGTAATGCTAGCCACCCGCCTCTTTTTGAACTGCGGCGCATGCGCATTTGGGGGCGGGTTAACACACTCAGAGGGAAGGCGCTATCCGCCCCCGTGTACCAATGAGCTCGCAGACGCCTATGATTGGCTGCTGACCTGCTGTGAGTGACAGGAAGTCAGCGTATTCTGCTGCTCCTCGGTTCCATGAGAGTTCGGCCAATTAACTCCCATGGACTCCCAGCCATGAATGGTGTGCATTAAACCGGATTCGAACTTGCGATCTCTGGGTTAATAGTCACGCACCGTGTCAATGATCCTGCCCCTTTTAAAGTGGGAATGCCACTCAAACCGCCTCACCCGATTCATCATTTCATTGCGTGCTGAAGCATTTCAGTGGTCTTCACTGCTGAATACAAATACTCACATGCCAGTGTCCCAAATCACATGTGACACTACAGTACAATATCATATGGCACATCTACTCACAAGGGTTTAATGAAACCACAAACATTCCTGAGACTTTTTGAAGTTGTTTGTCCGAGTTCACGTCAGGAGTACGTTAGGTGCGTCTCGGGAGTGTATTGAGTACGTGTCGGGAGTGTGCTGAGCTGATTGGTCGGCTGATGGAATGTCCATTATTTGACATAAATCAGTAAATGAAGTTCCAGTTGTTCAGTTATTCCATTTTGTTGGCTTATTAAAAAAAATCACTTCTGAGTTAAATTGAGTTATATTACACATTGTAGCCATAAGTATGTGGACACCACCTTTCAACTACACCTACATGACACGCTCCCGCCTCTCATGGTGATGTGATGGATTTTTTGCATCTGGTTTTTAATGGACACACTCACATACCCGAAGTGCTGATTATTATTATTATTATGGGTTTGGACCACAAGAACCAAGAATATTAACAGTACTATTCTTACCCCTCCCCAAACACAAACACACACACCCAAAACAAACTGCTCTACTTTAACATAACAGAATAATGCTCATGATAAATGTATACACCTTTTTTTTCTCTCCATTTAAATTTTTTCCCCAGTGCTGAATTCTGGAAAGTTCAGTGGCCTCAGCAGGTCCACCTTTTTTTGCGTTGGAGGATTTGGCTGTCACTTCAGCTTTCCCGATTTCTCCCCCCCTCTTCTTTTCTGTGTGTTAAGTCTTAATCTCCCCTTAGACCTTGTGTCTATCCAATTAGTCATGCATCAGAAATTTAAAATCCTCATTAAAGGTTTTGGCATTTCTAATCTCTCTCTCTCCGTGTGTGTGTGTTGCTTCTTTAGTGAAACCTGTCTACTTGGTGTTCTAATTAGGCCAGTTTAAGGGTTTGGACCAAACACTAGAACAAATAAAATCCGTTTTAATGAGACATCTTGTTAGTGGTGATTTTGAGGTTTTTATACACTGTTACTCATGGAGGCCATGTCTATTACCCAGAATGCACAGCAAATGCTTGGAACCTGCTTTATCGGCTGCGTGTGCAGTTATGTAAAGAGTAAATTTATATTATTTGGAATATAGAGCTGAATGTTAAACATTATCTCTACCGTGCAGGGTCTTTTAAAGGGTCTTTTTTTGAGACATTGTGAATGATTGACAGTGAAACACAATCTAAATCAGTTTATTAATTTAAGTTAGGCAGAGACACTAAACAATGGATCTGCACAGCATGCAGCTCCTTATGAAAGTTACAAAAAGAGGCATCAAATAAACAGCATACTGTCAACAAACGGCAAACATGAAGAGGTAGCGACTTCAGGCTCGTCACTGTGAACAAACGGCACCCACTGGAATCTACATCGAATCCATCTCCGATTCTTTTTAGAGACAGACAGGGTGTCTCCTCTTGATCGATAAATTGAGTGGAAGCATATATGACGGAGATGTGGCTTTATGATGTCACTGATGTTTTTGAAACATTTCATTCATGTAGATGCATGCTTCAGTCCATGTTCTGCTTCTTTTCAGTGATTAAAAATAAAAATATATACTGATGTCCTTAAAACGTAATATTTAAAATGTAGATGCACACCTCAACCTGCCTAAAAATGTATTTTTAAAAGTTTGTTTTAAAGAATTAAGACGGAGTTTGCTGAATAAACAATGTTTGTTGTACAGTTTTAATTGCAAGACACATTTAAGTCTTTGCAGAACGGATACGACATCACTGACATTAAACATTACTGATTAGCATTGCTGGTGATAATCTTAATGCCCTCAATGTTAGCGTTAATTCTTGCTATAATAACATTAACACCCAGCTTTAATAACATTTCAATGACTGTACTGTAGCTTCACTACCCCTACGTTGCCATGTTACTGAAGGATGAATCTGGAATGTCGGTCTGCTGCTGCTGCTTGGATGTTTTGTGAGACAAAATAAAATACAACACACAGTATATACAGGAATATTTGCATCAGCAGCCACAAAATGACAAATTACACCCAGTCTGTGCTATTGTGATGGACACTGCAGGCCCGATACGTCCGGATTGCCCCGCAGGCCTCAGCTGTGTGCGTCTGAGTTTAATCCGTGCGTCCACGGGATGAAGCATTGCTCTGGGAATCGAGGTGCTGCAGCGATTTTGGGTAACGGTAACAGTAATGGCAGTGTAGGGAGATTACGTAATTACAGTGCATTTCTACAAAACACAAAGTGACAGAGGGGATTTCGTACTGCCTGTACAGTAACATACTGTATACTTCGCAAAGACGCTAAATAATGCTGGTGACTACATGATGTAAATAATTACTGAATACCTCACGTATGATTTCAGACCTAATGACGCGGTATATAGAAGCTCGCTTTGCTTTCAGACGAACTAAACGAAAGACAAACACAAAGAGGAAATCCTCAGCGTAGTCCACAGCGCTCTTAGTTCCAGAGGAACAATATGGTAAACGTTTGCATCTGCTCAATGCAAGTGCACCAGTCTAAACTCAGTCTCTCTCTCTCTCTCTCTCTCTCTCTCTCTCTCTTAGTGGTCGTATCCTCTCGTCGTTTCATGAAGCGAGATGTTTAGATCCCGTTTTTCGCCTCGTTGTTGTTCATGGCCTCTTTCCTCTGAGCCAGGAATGGATACATGCACTTATCTGCACCCAGGAACCGGTACATACACACGATGGCCTCGAACGGCAAGATGCTGAAACACACGAGAGAGGATGTTAGGTTTTATAGTTCTTTGTTTTTTTGATATATTTATTTATTTATTATTTAATTATTTATTTATATATGGGGGCGGGGGTCTTACACAACAAATGCATTATTCTGCCTATGAGCTCACAAGTTTGTTTGAATTTCTGTATAAGGTCACCTTGCTTGATCAGTCTCAATTCTTATTAGCATAAATAACAACAAAAGCTCTATTTTGTATAGAAATATACAGTCAAGGTAGCCATGGCCTAATGTTCTGAGAAGCGGCTTTGAGACAAAAAGGTTGCTGGTTCGATTCCCAAACCAGGGGGCATGAGCAAGCCTTGAACCACCAGCTGCTCTTTGTAGGCTGCAATGTGTGGCAGCCCACTGCTCCGAGTGAGTGTGAGTGTGTGTGTGCTCACTTTGCATGGGTTAAATATAGAAAATAATCCCTTGTGTGAGCAATGCAGTACATCAAAATAATAATTAAAAAAAATTATTTGTGCTGCCACTAATTTATACACGCTGTTTTATATTAATCAATCAAAATAAAAATTTGTCTCGAGCAAAAAGCTAATGGTGCCGTTGAGAGGGCACGAGTCCACCTTTTTACGTACACTGCCATCAACCTCATTTTCACAGCAAATCTCTAGCACTTTTTGTTGCCATGTTACACAAAACGTCATCTGCATTTCTTCATTATCAAGCCTGAGTCTCTATTTAAAAAAGTTAGCTAAAAGCATGGAAAGAAATTGCTGGTGTTAGCAGCACCTCTTGACGTGGGAAATGTATGAAATTTGAAAAGATGAATTTGGGTGCATGAGATAAACCATGCAAGGAAGCAGCTGGGAGAGTACTACCCTGTGGCACAAGAGTGGGGTGTTGATGTCCTTCCCCTTTATTGATTTTGCCTGGCTAGTGAGAGAGAAGTGACATTGATGAGCTTGATGGTGTTCCAAAAGTTGAACTGATTTTTAGCTGAACTACATGAGATTTGTATAAATGGACAGTGCCAGTAAGGATAGACTACATGTGAAGGACAGGCCGTTGTGTGCTTCTGTGTCTGGGCTGCATTATGGGATAATTTAGTGCTAGCTGCTTGATGTGTTACACATGATTACCCAATTTTTTTGTTCAGTCAGTTCTACAGGAAAACCCATTGTATGTTAAAATATACATATATGTAATGTCACCTTTTTTCGGCATTAGAAAAATATAGCTTTCTCGTCAGCTTCTGTGCAGTCACATGCTCACCTCTTCATGAAGTTCACCATGTAGACGATGCGTGGTGTACAGATCATGGGCTGGTCAGTCAGGATTGCCTTCATCGCCTGCTTGACACAGAACTCAGGCTTCAATGGAGGCAGGAATGGCTCGATCTCCTTACTGAGAGGGCCAGGAGAAAACAGGATGTGATGTGAGAAAGTTCTACAAAGTGGCACTGGATTCATTCTGAATTGTAACCTTTAGCTACTCAACTATTTGACAATGTATGACTGGTCCTTTCACAAAACACACATGAATGTTAACGATGTTGTATGAATGTTAATGATGGATATCCAGCAAATTCAATAAGACTCCCAGCACTGCTGGCTATGTTATGATAATATTGATGCCAGCACATCGACCTCGAACAATGTACAAAGTATTCCGTGATGGAGTATAGACCAGCGCAGATGGTGGTTCCCATGCTTACATATACGGAACAGCAGGATGTGAAAACACCTTGCTTTTGGCATGTGTCGTGATTCTTTCGTCCGGTGGTTCATGTAACAGCACACTGACTCAAAATAGATTTTTTTTTAAATTCAGTTTAAACTGATTGAGTTTGAAATTGAGGGTGATGAAATGATGCCATTCCTCTATAATCCTACAGGTGGCACACACTAAACTACTCACGTATCAACGGGCAGCGTGGCAAGAGTGAAATACTCAACTTTGTGTGAAAATAACAATTAGCAAACATTGTTATACATGGTTCCATGATTTAAAATTGTAATGAAGTGAAAAAACGGTGATGATAAATCAGGGTAAATATTGATTTTTGTGTGTGTGTAAAACAGCTATTCCGAGAGTTCTAATACTTGGACATTTAATGTTAAATTACAAAAAATAACCAACTATGGGCAGCAAAGCAGTATCAAGATCTCAAGGTAAAGCTGTGGACAGGCACAAGGCTTTATCAATCCCTATGAGCACAGTGATGTCCATAATCATGAAGTGGAAAATGGGGCTTGGATGGGAAGGTTGGAAGAAAAAAAAAAAAAGGACATCTTGAACCGAGGTCTGCCAAAATGCATTCTGAAGAGGCCAGATGGACTTGCATGGCCTTGTCAGAGCCGAGACTTGAAGATTGCAGTCTAGCTAAAATTAATGATTAAGAAAAACTGTTGTTTATACATTCTGTACTTTTGTGCATGATTTGCATGTGGGGAGTTGTGTCGTGAAGGGAAAGGTCACTCTGTCACTGTATGCGATGGAGTATGATTATCGTTTTTATTTGGCACTGTGATTATATTGTATCAGGTGGTCCTTTGTGATCTCCATCCATATACTTGAGCTGATCAGTCATGGTGAGGCTTGGGTGCAGTTCGATCAGCGCTAGAGCCCCAGTCCATTATGAACAGAACGCCACTTTTAGCTAGCAGAATCAACTTCCAGGAATGTTGTACACTATTACCATTTAGAAGAATTTTAGAATAAAATAATCTCTTAAATACGAGTACACGGACTTGAAGTAGAGTCATGAAGGAATGGTTTGGATATTTACCGTATCCTGCAGCCTCTGAACATGCCCGTGTCCACCAGATATGGACACACCAGTGTCATCTTAATGCCATCTTTCTCTGAAGCCTTGATCTCATGGCTGAGTGATTCGTGGAATCCGATGGCTCCGAACTTGCTTGCGCAGTAATCCTGCCATTGTGATTTAAACAAACATAAAAACCATTAAAAATCAACAACAACCAAACCACGCACTTGTGTCTCATTCAATATGTCAAAGCAGAATATGGCGTAGTTGTTGTTGCTACACTATTTAATGCAGGATTGGGTAGAGATGGTAAACATTCAGCTTGTTTGGCGAAAACTAGCCACAGTCTACTAGGCTGAGCGAAATATTTTCAGTTTCATATGGTTGTGCTCCCCAAAACTCTCACTACTGTACTCCACCATGCTTGCTACATTTTTCCATAAAAGGCACACTGGCTTTTATATAGCTGATTATACAGATAGCATGTGATTTGGGATGTAGCCAAGTGGTCCATAATTCTAAATTCCATTTTATTTCCATTCCACCTTATCACATATCCTTACATAATAATGGGCTGTGTCCAAAAAAAGTGTACAGGACTGTACGCCTTCAGGGTATGTGTGTGTGTGTTTGTGAGATGACACGGCGAGACGTGTACAGTTTCATTAGCATTCTTCGCTGTGCATGGCCGCAGGGAGGGTTTTGATGTGGTTCGCTCTTCAGAAAGCGGCTCGGCCAAACACAGATGCGTGTAGATAAACACACGGGGGACAAAGAGCCTGGAGTGTGTCCACGCACACACACACATACACAAGCAGATCGACGGCAGCTCTGAGTCACTGCATTAATGCGGGGCCATAAAAAACAATAAAACACTGCCTTTGAAGTAAAAAGAAAAAAAAGAAGCTGAATGTTAAAAAAAGGAACAAAGGAGCAGAACTTCCCTGAAGGAGAGGAAAACCAACACCAAGCTGCCGAGCTCAGGAGCTGAATTTACCACCACATGTTAACACAGCCAGCAGCGCAACTTTCTAAGCGTGAATCAGTGACGACGCAGGAAAAGAGGAGAGGAGAGGGAGATCAGAGTATGAATGAACTGGCCGTTCGTGAATGTACACCAGAGAATAGGAAGCTTTCATAGTGTAGACAAACAGTGCACTGTATCTCGTGTGTGTGTGTGTGTGTGTTTTATACAGAGGCCCAAACACCCCTGAGACAGTGAGAAAGAAAGAGCAATATTAGAGAAGCAGGAAAAAAAACAAAACAATAAAATAGAGTGGAATAGAGAAAATATTAAAGTAATGAGAGAAAGCCAGGATAGAATGTGACAATAAGGGAATGACAGAAAACAGAGATAAGGCAGATAGGGAAAGTCATGATATTTCTCACTTTGTGTGTGTAGAAAGTGAAACAGAGAGAGACAGGAAGACAGAAAACTAGACAGCTGCTGTGAAATGTAAAAAACACACACATTTGGATCACAGCTAAAACTGCTGATATTCTGTAAAGTGCTGATAAGCTTTTGTGGTGCTTTATTCTGTGTGTGAGTGCACGCGTGCACTGACCTCAATCCCTGCCGTGCTGAAGAGGCCCAGCGAGCTGGCGACCGTCACGATGTGGCCGTGATTCATCTCCAACATCTTGGGAAGAAAAGCCTTGGTGGTCTAAAAGAGGACAAGAGGGGTGGATGTGGGGGCAGAAAGATGGGGAGAGGAAGATGGTGGGGGGGATTATTAGATGGGGTTATTCTCCTTGCATTCTTCATTTCTGCCAAAGTGCTTTGATCCCCGCGTGTTTTTCCACCCTCCCTCTTATAATAATTCACAGAGTCTAAACAATACTCGCCCAACAGAGGGAGGGAAGGAGGGAGTGATGGCCGTTAGTGACCGCTCTGCTCTCGCACGCACCCGAGAGATTCGTTTACACGTATGTGAAAAACAACTTCGACACATATTAGCGGGGTCTAACTTGGAAATGAAACATGAGTGAAAGAAACTTTCTGGTTTGTCCAGCGTTTCCTCTTTCCACACACACACACACACACACACACACACACCCCAATCCGGCTCGCAGGATAACGTTTCGGCCAAGAGAGCAACTCTCATTCACCGCCCTCACACAGCACATCTCTCTCGCTCTCTCTCTCTCTCTCTCTCTCTCTCTCTCTCTCTCTCACACACAGGCAATCATCCAAGCTAAATCTTTTGAAGGACGTTCCCCTTTTATGAACACTTAAAGTGACAGCTGAGTCAAAAATCTAAATGTACGCCATGTGTTCTTTACGATGTATGTTAAATGGTGCATGCAAGTTACTTCTCTCGTGATGTACTCGTGTTATCAGCCTCACATAACTAATAAGGAAGTTTTAGCTTCTCCTATGTGCCCATTAATTAAATGCTTTCCATAAATAGTTTTTTTACAGGTATATATAAAAATATGTATCTGATGTAAACTAGATTTTAAAAGTATTCAGTTATTTATTTATTTATAATAATGATGTATGATTGATAGTAATGAAGTATGGTTTATAGCTCACGCTACTCTACTTCCTTTAAATCATTTGGATGAACTTTTGTTTGGCTAAAACACATTGTGCTTTAACTGTGGGTATGGAAAACAATCACCACCTGTCAGATTATTAATTTTGTTGCTTTGCAGCAATGTAGTCTGAAATGAACACAAAAATATATTTTTCCTACTGTATAAACTCAGATTATAATAATTATAGCCAAGCAAAAAATATAATGGTAACAATTATGGGGCAAAAAAAATGATATACGTACAGTGGCTTGCAAAAATATTCATACCCCTTGAACTTTTCCACATTTTGTCACATTCCGACCACAAAAATAAATATATTTTATTGGCATTTAATGCGAAAGATCAACACAAAGCGGCACACAATTGTGAAGTAGAAGGAAAATTATACATGACTTTCAAATTTTTTTTACAAA
>JAQNCB010000026.1:14512900-14530075 GCA_030068295.1 Euristhmus nudiceps | reverse complement strand
CTTCTGTGTCATTTTTACCAAGGGTTGAACTCACTGAGATCAGACACGCTTTGGCTAGTTGATTTTCTGATTGGCTAATAACTTTGTTAGGTAACTAGTCCTTTCTGGCTGGTAAAATTTTTTTTAATTTCACATACAAGTCGCAAAGGAGTATAAGTCGCACCCCTGGCCAAACTATGAAAAAAAACTGCGACTTATAGTAATTACCCTTTCCATTTCTACCTTTTCCAAGCTAACTGGCTTCCTTCCATTTGTGACTAGCTGTAATCATTCTGATTTAGCATTCATTCATTCATTCATTCATTTTCGGAACCGCTTAATCGTAATTAGGGTTGCAAGGAGGCTGGCGTCCATCTCAGGTGACTCTGGGCGAGGGCAGAGTACACCCTGAACAGCTCGCCAGGCCATCGCAGGGCAGAAACATGCTGACAGCTATGCAGCCTACTCTTGATGAAAGTCAACAATGGTTAGTCTAGCATAAAACAGCTATTCCTAGAGCATTCCAATGCTTGAAAGTGTAACTTAAAAAAATTAACCAACTATGGGTGGCAAAGCACTGTCAAAAGATCCCAGGGTAAAGTTGTGGACAGCCACAAGTCGGAAGATATATACAAAATATTTCAAAGGCTTTATTAATCCCTAGGAGCACAGTAAAGCCCATAATCAAAAAGTGGAAAGTGTTTCTTTGTATTAGACCACTTCCTGAATGTGGCTTATATGGGAGAGTAACCAAAAAAAGGACATCTTGATTGAGCTCTGTCAAAGTTTTGAGGCCAGATGCATTTGTCAGAGTCCAGACTTTAACTTTTTTTTTTTTTTTTTGGATTTGAAGACTACCGTCTCACTAAAATTGTCAAACATTGCATACTTTGTGCATGATTCGTATGTTGGGAGCTGTGTTGTAAAGGAAAAGGTAGCTCTGTCACTGTATGTGAGTATCGAGTCAGTGAAAATGAATAAGAATTCATCACAACACTGAAGAAGCCAATTTAGAAAATCAGTCACATTTGCTAATTTAAATCCAGATTGAAGAAGCATGTTGGTGTATGCACTACATTACACAAAGCTGAATCAACTAGCTCATAAATAGCCTCACAGTTTTTTATTGACAGATATTTCTGTGGTTTAATTATGAGATTCAATACGTTAAGGGCTCTGTAGCAGTCTTCATTGATAGAAATATCTTCACATGTAAACATTTTATTTAGCGTTCAGCATATTTCTAAAAAGATATGTCCAATTTTGAATTAGCATGAACTTCCGCAGTAATAATCAAATGATCACACGGACAATAATTAGAAAATTAATCGTAATCAAATATGAAGGCGCAAAAACTTTCAAGAAGTACACTTAAGTTAGTGGAAATAGACAAGGCGGATTTGCACAGCACTGAGAAAGCATTAAAGAATCATTTTACAGTCTGTTGGCTGGACCCGTGCAGTCAGTAGATTTATGGAGGTACAGAGCAGTGGAGTGAGGAAGAGCAGAGCAAGCGCTTCAATGATGTCAGTGTTCATAAACGCCTTTGGGATGGTACGAGCTCACACAGCCTTTAAAAACATCCATCTCAAAACACTGGAATTTCTTTAGCTTAACACACACACACACACACACATATTATAGGAGTGTGTGTGTGTGTGTGTGTGTGTGTGTGTGTGTGTGTGTGTGTGCAGTTAGCAGAGTCTGTACTGATCATCTGCTAAATGTAGTGATAAATTCTGGTAATCACAAGAGGCAACCCCTGATAGTCACACACAGATGAGGTTTACTGTGAAAATTTTAAACCATCTTATACACACACACACACACACACACACACACACACACACACACAGGTGCGTGCACAGTGCTGAGCACAACGCTTCTGCCTGACCGGATCTTTTTTCAATGAGAGCGCCGCTTGGAGAATTTGGCTCCTGTCGCTTGGCATCTCGTCAAACTAATCTGAACAATAAGCGATTGTGGTGGAAGTGGGTCAGACAGCAGCTCGCCATTACAGCTCAGTTTAACACAGCACCCAATTTCCCATGATGCTTTTCTTTGGGTAAATTCAGCTTAAAAATTCTGCATTGTATACACTGCTCCAGGAGGTGTTATCCACAAATATATTGGCTGATGCAACAGTCAGTAACACAGCTAAATTTATGGACTATGTAGTGGGGTAGTATGTGGTTTGGTACACTAAAGTGCTATTTTGTTCTATTATATAGCAAAGTGGGGGTAGCATGGTGGTGTAGTGGTTAGCAGGACCACCTCATAGCAAGAAGTTCCTGGGTTCAAGTCCTGTGCTCAGTTTGTTTGTGTGTTCTCCCCATGCTTGCATGGATTTCCTCTAGTTATTTCAGTTTCATCCCACAGTCCACATACATATGAATATTAGACTAATTGGCCGTTCCAAATTTCCCCTAGGTGTGAGTATGCATGGTTGTGTGTGCGGTGGCCCTGTGATGGACTGACAAACGGTTCAGGGTGTACCTGCCTTCACCCAGAGTAAGCCTCCCTGTAGCCCTAAGTAAGGCAAATGAATGAATGAATATAGTGGGGTAGAATGCAGTTTATGACGCAATCAGTGACACAGTGAAGGTGTTAATTTGATGTACTAAGTAGTGGGGTAGTATGTGGTTTGGGGAAAACCACTTACTACCTCAATTTCAAAGCCAAGGTGTTATTTTGATGTACTATGTAGTGCAGTAGCGTGCGGTTTGGGACACAGCCAGGAACACAGCTAAGGTTTTATTTTGATGTACTATGTAGGGGAGTAGTGGGCAATTTGGGACATTGCCAATAACATACCCAAGGTGCTATTTTGATGTACTATGTAGTGCAGTAGTGTGTGGTTTGGGCATAGCCTTTCACATTGTTTTTGTTCTGGTTTTCTTCTGCACAAACTGAACATTCATGTAAAACCAGATGGATGGACACACACACACACACACACACACACAATTCTGTTCTTACCACTATGTGTGTGTATGTGTGTTGGCTGTGATTCTCCTGTGCAGCTGCATTTAGAGTCAGTGAAGAGTGTGGGGGCCTCCTCAGGGCGCTCACATGATGACATCACTTCCTTTTGGCTTCTGCTCCATTCCCATAAGGTAGTAAAGACGAGCCATCTGGAAACGGTCTTGTCTCGCCATTGCGGTTTCAAACACGGCAGTTGTGAGCTGTAGAACCAGGCAGCTTGTTATTCCGACTGAGGGTAATAGAAACTGAAATTGAAAACTAGGAATGTGTGACATTTGATCTGTGTTTTGGTATCAGGTCCAAATCAGGCTGAAGTGTTACGTCAGACTATGCTGGTTTTTGGTCTCCATATTAGAAATATGATGGTATCATTCCACACACAGTTACATGAAGTGGCCATATTGTTTCACCTTCTCAGTGTAGCTGTTTATGGATATAGAGTACATAAAATGGGGTTGGTTTGTATTTCCAAACGTAACAGCAGGCTCAAATTTTATCGACTATTCTTAGCTCTTAGGAGGTTATGTCTTCCCTCTGGTTTGTGAGATTGTTATCAGAATAATGTAAAATGTTATGTGCAGATTTTCATACAATTTCGACGTGATTTAGCTCTGGACAAGGAAGAATCCGCTTGATTTTGGCGATGATCTGAATAAAATTCTGCACCAGGAATTTGTTAAAGGATTCTTTAAAACTGTGTGATAAAAACTCCAGTTAGATGGGATTCAGGCACATAATGAGTAAAACCTTATGCCCTGAGAAAGCATGAAAATGACAGCTGCCACAGAGAACATGGCAGACAGCATGTTTAAAGATATATTCCAGTATTTAACTGAAATTGTGAGTATAACTCAGACCCATTAAAGGGTTCCTGTAGTTAAGTTGTATTACTAGCCTCCTGCAAAGTACGCGCGAGTGCTGCCCCAATACTATTATATGCTATTACTACTAGACATGCGCAGCAACATGTTGCTTTCTTCACTGGCTGTTCCAGCAGTGGTAATGACTTGAACTTGTTGTGTTGTCCTATTGGATGGGCTGTGTGCAGCAGACACCAGTCTAAGGTAACACATTATCAGCCAGTGCTGAGCTGTATCGCCAGGAAAATGGCAGAATGCAAAGCATATGGCTGCACGAACAACAAGTGCCGAAATCGCGGAAAACATAACATCGGCACAGGACGTATGCTGAAAACTTTTCCTTTCAGACATAGACCTGAAAGGCATACAAAGACCACTTCAATTCGACCCGCTATAGACGTGACCTCCAGGCAGAAAAACTTGGCACAAAGCCCAAGCTTTTACGTTGAAAACTGTTCCTCCAGAATTCCTTTAGAAAAAGTCAAAGGAAGGCCACCGGAAGGAAATAGTCAAAGGTAAGAGCCTTTAGTATGAGAGGTATTTTATCACTTAAAATGACACTCGCTGAATAAATGAGCTTGTGTACTTGCACTGGACAACCCGGCCCAAAGAGGTCATGCCACTGTTTTTTTTAGGTGGGGCACTTTGGTTCAGCCCCTGCTAGTAATCTACGAGATAAAATTGCCCAGTATAGTGATTATGGCCAATTGTGTTAAAATAAGCATCTGTATCGCTGAAACTACATTAGCCACAGATTACGCTGAAAAGATGACCAGTACTGGTATGCTTTAAAGCTATGTGAATATAAGTCCTATTATCAACAGTGTTGTGTTTTTAATTTATAAAAACAATATCAATGTGTGGGGGAAAAATATCTTGAAGAAAGAAATGCTGCCATTGTACTTAGCTCTGTTAGGGTAGAGTAGCCAGGTTTACAGGCATGGTACGCTCTCAAACTGAGCAAGTATCATTCATCTATAGAAAGTTGGACAATGACCCAGATTAATTTACTATTTTGGGGGATTCTGATTCCTTCATAGATTTTTTTAAATATCAAGCAGATATTATGGGGGCAGCATGGTGCCATGGAGGTTAACACATCGGCCTCACAGCAAGAAGGTCCAGGTTTTAATTCCCAGGCTTACATGTTTCTGTGTGCAAGGATGCATGTTGCCCCCTTGCTTGTGTGGGTGTCCAACAGGTACTCCGGTTTCCTCCCATAGTCCAAAGACATGCTTATTAGGCTTGTTGGCTGTTCCAAATTGAGCATAGGTCTGGATGCGAGTATGAATGGTTGGGTGTATTAGCTTGTGATGGTATGGAGAGCTGTCACCTATGATAGGCTCCAGCCTCACCGCAACACTAGTAGTAGGATGAAGCAGTTCAGCAAATGATTGAGTGAGATATTTTGGATATGAATTTTAACTGGGTGAAAATAAGGGACAGTAGGAAAACGAATAGTAAGAAAGATATGGCATTGGATCATGGAAATGTTCATGTGTAAATCTGTGCCCCCCCTACAAAATTTATGATTGTTAAATTTTTTAATAACAGTTAATTCACCATGGGAAAACATTGGTATGATTAATGTATATAATACTACCAGATAATAACATAATTGGACTTGCGTCCATGTTCATTCATTCATTTTCCAAACCACTTAATCCTAATTAGGGTCGCGGGGAGGCTGGCGCCCATCTCCGCCAACTCTGGGCAAGGGCAGAGTACACCCTAGACAGCTCGCCATGTTATTCGTGCTAAAAATAAAATCTAAAGGGCTATTTCACTGCTCATTAAATTAATACAAATAAAAATAGGCATATTATTTAACAGTTTAGTAACAGCTTTACCCATGTGATATGTCCTATATTTAATATATTGACTGTCGGGAACAGTAATTGAAGTCATGTGTTAAATGCTGTACATTATATACATGCTTATATCTCAGGAATCATTTATACTGGTAAACTGAATTAAATGGAAAACTTTATCTCTTTAAAGTGTGCGCCCATAAATAAATAAATAAATAAATAAATAAATAAATAAATAAATAAATAAATTAAAGGAGGGCAGTGGTGGACCAGTGGTAAGGAGGCGGATTCCCGATCCCAAGACTGGGGGTTCAAGCATAACTATCACCGGGTTGTCACTGCTGCCGACCCATTGCAGCTAACTGGGTTATCAAAGGCCGGCCATGTCTTTCACTCTGTGGTGAGAGGCATGTAAAACAACCATTGCTGACTTTCATCAAGTGAAGGCTGCATAGCCGTCAGTCTTTCTGCCCTGCAATGGCCTGGCAAGCTGTCCAGGATGTACTCTCGCCCAGAGTCGGCTGAGATGGGCTTCAGCCTCCACCAGACCCTCAGAAAGTGAATGAATAATTCAAAGGTCTACTTGAAAATTCCACTGCGGGTAGCTACTTTCAATAAATACTTTTTAATTCAAGGGTTTCCTTCACTACCAGACTGACCCGATTTCAGTGCAATAGGCAGCAGTGCTACTATTAACAGACTGTACAAGATGTTTGGATTTAAACAAGTGCAGTAAAACATAGTGAATGACAGTCAATCTTTCTGTATGGTACATTTGGTTCCTAGTGTATTTATTTCCACATTCTACCTCTAATCCTATTCAGTTCCTTTATTCCTTCCTCTGTCACTGACAAATAATCATATTCTTTAATGTACAGTGATTAGTGGAGCTGCTGTAACAAAGAAATCTATCTTACTGAACAGGATTGATCAAATTAAGTAGTACCGGTAATCAAATATTTATCAATTGTCTTTCTTTAATCTCATGTTCTCCAAATCCTGTCAGCCATCTGTAGTAAAGCCAAGAGTCAGAGCTATAATACACAGCTTACATGGTTACTGAAAACACAAACTGCAAATCAAACAAACTGAAAAAACTAAAAGAAGAGCTATACACTTGTCGTGAGTAATTACTTAAAACGCTTTCACAACAAGTGTGTGTGTGTGTGTGTGTGTGTGTGAGAGGGAGAGAGGAAGCAC
This sequence comes from Euristhmus nudiceps, assembly GCA_030068295.1. NCBI lineage: Eukaryota > Metazoa > Chordata > Actinopteri > Siluriformes > Plotosidae > Euristhmus > Euristhmus nudiceps. The sequence continues at coordinate 14,523,240 of JAQNCB010000026.1, read as the reverse complement.
TGCTGGTTTTTGTGGTATTAATGAACCACATCCTCCACTCTGTGGCCCATTCACGTCTCCATTCATCACACAATGCTTTCATCTCACAACCACAACACAAAGTGCCTATGAAAACACAAGAAAATCCTTAATAAGAGTCCAAACTACACAAACATGCAGCACGTTTTTATAACCATGTACAGCCGTCCCATTATAGAGGGAAACACACTCATCTGTGAATTTGAATGTTGAGATTAGGAATAAGAATGGACCTACAGACATATTTGCTCATTTAAAAAAATATGAGGTATCATGTGTTGTATCAGTGATGCAGAGCTCCAGAACTGAAACTACCATTCTGTAGTTTGATGTATTTGAAGGGCATTTTGCCTTTCCAGGAACACCAGCACGGTAGCGTAGTGGTTAACACGTCCTCCAAACAGTAAGAATGTTCCGGGTTCGAATCCCAGACTCAGGCGTTACTATGTGGAATTTAGATGCTCTGCCCATACTTATGTGGGTTTGCTCTGGGTACTCCAGGTGTCCTCGAACAGTCCAAAGACAAGTACACGAGCGAGTGTGAATGGTTTTGTGTGTGTTGGCCCTGCAATAGCCTTTCAAGTAGTTCAAGGTGTACTCTGCCTTCACCAAATGTCGGCAGAGATAGGCTCCAGCCTCCCTGTAGCCCTGGGGGAAGTAAGTGGTTTGGAAGATGAGTGAGTGAAATGAAAGAGGAACAACCCCACATTTAAACGCAAAATGTCTGAAGTAAATAATTTTGTTCCTTCTCAGTGCCTTGCATGATCTGGACTTTCTAATCCGCACTCGCCAAACATTACTCCTGTATCCTTCCAAAAGTGTTGATTTATGAATTATTATGATATACAGTGATCCCTCGCTATATCGCGCTTCAGGTTCTGCAGCTTCAGTGCATCGCAGATTTCTTTTAAATATTCATCGAAAAATAAAAGTAAGCAAAAATATAGAAAAACGTTCATGAAAACGCCACAAGGGGTCGCTACTGACTCGGGTTCTGTGGGAAATTCGTCTCAACCAATCAGCTTGCGAGATTTCAGAGGCTGCGTCCCAAACCAAAGTCAGTTATGACCTTGCGGCCTGTCCCTTCACTCTTTCACTACTAAATAGGGAAATAATTAATGGAAAGGTGGCAAGGTCACTACCAAGTCTGCTTTGGGACTCGGTTTGGGACAGCACTGAAATAACAGCATTCGTGACATTTCTTACACTTTATTTACATCTATGTACAATTACACATATATTTTATATTATTTATATTTTATTTACATCTTATGCATTGTTTTTGAATGTTTAACTGCGAAAAGCATTTATAGCTTTGAATATGTATTTATTGATATTATATACACATATACATGTACGTATACATCAGCCAGTGGGGGTCAATCCTACTTCGCGGAAATTCGGTCTTCGCGGGAGGTCTCGATCGCACATTAACCGCGAAAAGTGAGGGATCCCTGTACTGTATTAATCCCACAAGGAAATTACTGCCTCTATATTTAACCCATCCAAACTGATCACGCACACACACACACACACACACCGAGCAGTGGGCTGCCACACATTGCAGTACCTGGAGAGCAGTTAGGGTTAGGCACCTTGCTCAAAGGCACTTCATCCATGAATGTGGAGGAAATTAAGGTGCTGCTCACTCCGCCCCCCTGGCTGCCATGCATTTTTCCTACCGGTAGGAATCGAGCCAGCGACATTTCGCTCCCAAGCCCGCTTTACTAAACATGAGGCCACAGCTGCTCCAAATATCTTAGTGTGTTGAAGCGGTGCTGTACAGAAGCTCTTTCTAATTCCATCATCTACATCCACAGCCATGTTGCAATAGATCGAGATTAGTCCAAACATTTGGACTGCTATGCAGTACATAAATCGACTGCATTTCCCAGTTTCTCACTGTAAAGTAGAACGAAAAGCATTATGCAACTTGAGATATGTCATGAAATAAAACAGGAAGTGCAACCACAGCAGTCACTGTAACAAGTGATCAGCATCTTTAATAATCTTCAATTATGTCCGATCAGTTTGGGGCGGTGTTGAAGCTGTGTGTATATATGTGTGTGTGTGTGTGTGTGTGTGCCACCCTGTGAACCTTTACAATCCTCTCTACTGGCCCATCAATAACTCTGTCAAGCCGATAAACAAACAGATCCTCCCTGCGAACGTGTGAGCTCAGCTCAGCAGGGTGCTGCAAAAACTGCCCCTCCGTAGGGCAGTGCGGGGGAGAAAGCAAAGCACATTCGTTTACCAACACCAGCTCAATTAGGGAGGAAAAAGACTACCTCCAAATGGTCCCATCAGTGGGCTTTTAATTAACAAAGCAGGGAAAGTTCCTGTGAGGTGCCGACTGGCCGGCCTTTTGTATTTCTGCAGAGTAGGATTGGAGTTCCCTTGGAGCTGCTGCGCTGCCCGACACCACTCTGTGATCGTTCCCTCACGACTGAACTTCATCCTCACAGGCATGTGGGGATACATTAACATTCAAAAATCAGCACGATGGCCCAACATGCTATGCAGCCTTCCAGTCTTTATTAGGTTTAATTCAAGGCCGAGAGTGTCCAGGGAGCATTGTTTTGACACACGCTCTATGGAACTCAGCCAATTGCACAATTCATATCAGATCATACTGATGTCACGCGTGCTGTTTAACGTGGTTTGATGCCAGTTACATAAATAGCCTACTCTTTTAGGTCATCATTTATTCCAAATGCTATTTCCATCCTGGCCTTAATCCACACCACAATGTTTACACCTACAATCACAGACCATGTCCCAAACAGAACAATACCATTATAGATAAATAGTGCACCACCTCACATCCACAACAGAAGAGAGACCTGGGCAGCATCCTCCCAGGCAGAACACAGAGGATGTCTGAGACAAAAACCTTACAAATATACACCCATCTCACACACCCTGCACATCCAGCCTTGTTTAAAATATGCTTTTGGATTCAAACAAAGGGCTTATTGGTATTTGATTAATGAAACATAATGGAACGATCCCTTCTATGCAGTGGAGTGCTTGTGTTGTAGCGCAGCAAACAGGAAGAGCATTACATGATCACATGGAAAAGACTTTAAATGATGGGGAAGCACCAGAATCATGCAGGGGATGAAACTTCTTGACCTAAAACCACCACGTGCACATTGGTGTGCTTACGTCTCATTTAAAGATATCAGTCAGTATATACGCGCTGGGGAGATACATTAAAATGGTTGAATTGGTGATGTGCCGAGAAAAGCTCAGAAGAACGTAATGTCAGCTCTCCATCAATGTTTCGTTCTGTGTGTGATGTGGCCAGGAGAGGGATCGTCTTTGCTCTTTTTCCAAACGGACAAAAGGAATTAGGTTCTGCCGTTTGGTCTCCATGCAACAAAAGCCAAACATCCTTTCAAGAGAGAAATACAAATACTGCAAATAAAAGGGACGAGACTTGACTCACGACGGGTCAAAGCCTACGTAATAAACAGTAACATTAAAACATCAGCTCTATTTCCAAGCAGATGAAGTGTTAAAAGAAGTGGGACTGGTTTTGTACTTTTATCCTCCGCCATTCTCTCTCTACGTCACGCTTTACTCTAAACACACAGGACCGTATTGTCACTGGTGCAACACTATATCGTAAAATACAGAATGCTGTGGTTTGGCATGTAAATGATCCCATCGATGAATCAGAACTCACCCAGAAGTGGGCGTGACAGTTGACCACCATGGTCCTCTCGATGAGCTCGTCTGGACACTCCAGTAGGTGCTGCCCGGAGACCACCCCTGCGTTGTTGACCAGGAGATCCACGTCACCCACCTCGCGTCTCACTCGCTCTGCTGTTGAGTACACACTCTCGCGCTTTCCCACGTCACACACGTAGGTGTACACCTGCGGCTTGAAAGGCTGCACCTCCTCCACACCGCCTGCTTGGCACAAAAGGACACCAGTCAACAACTTACACATTATTTATACATAGATTTCCAACACACACGTGTGTTATATATTCTCTCTCAATAAGGCAGACTAAGATATGAAGATTTCTACAATATTACTGCAGGGTTATGTGAGTGATGCTGATTTTCCTGAATGGTATATATATATATATATATGTGTGTGTGTATTCAGAAGCATCATCATTGACATTAATGTGCATTCATGTGTATTCAATATAAGTGCTACAACTGGATTTATTACAACATAAATATCATAGAAGTGGGGAAAAATCTATTCAGTGATATATCGAAATTTTTTGTGCAATGATCCATGAATTGCCAGAATAACTCCAAAATCAAGCTTTTATTCATTATATTTGAAGTCAGGCGGCACGGTGGCACAGTGGTTAGTATATTTGCCTCACAGCAAGAAGGCCTGGGTTCGATTCCCAGCCTGGATGTTTCTGTGTGGAGTGTGCATGTTCTCCCCATGCTTGTGTGGGTTAACTCCGGGTGTTCTGGTTTCCTCCCACTGCCCAAAAAACATGCACAGTAGGCTAATTGGCTGCTCCAAATCTCCCTTGGGTGTGTGTGTGTGTGAATAGTTATGTGAGTGTTGGCCCTGTGATTCCTGACGAGCTGTCCAGGGTGTACCCCGCCCTCACCCAGAGTCAGCTGAGATGGGTGCCAGCCTTCCAGTGACCCTAATTAGGATTAATCAGCTTAGAGAATGAATGATATTTGAAGTCATTTTACACTGTTGAAGTGTTTCCTTTGGGTTTTTGAGCAGAAGAAGATATGTTTTAAGAAGGAATATTCATTTACTCGTGTTCTACCAGCCTGTGCAGCTCTTAAGTAAAGCATTAAAGCTTTCGAGGCAGGACTCTACCCTTTTACAAAATCTGAAACATTAAAACAGGATATTTATAGAATTGTGATCCACAAAGGTACGCAAAATAACTCGAATGCCTAGTTATCAATATTGTACAAGTGATCCCTGGTGAGTCCCATCCTGATGAAATATTTTTAAAAAAGTATATTTACTATAGTCCTTTTAGCCTGATTAGTTCATTAATACCACGATACTACCGTAAAAACCGTGATATTTTGGTACAAGGTTCTCACACCGGGCTTCATACCGTAACACCCCGACAGTTAATTACTAATTAAATGCACATCCATAAACAGAACGTTCTAACATAACATACTGTAATATAACAGCCTCGTGTGTGTGTGTGTGTGTGTGTGTGTGTGTGTGTGTGTGTGTGTGTGTGTTTTTACCCTCTCTTTCAGCGTGCGTCTCCTGTTCTCGGTAGATTTGCCTCACGAGCTCTGCAGTCTCCTCGTTGCTCTGACTGTTAATGTCCCACAGCACGAGCACAGCGCGGCGGCGCGCGAACTCCAGCGCGAACAGGCGGCCCAGCTGCCCGCCCGCGCCCGTTATCACACACACCTGACCCGCAACGCTCTTCTCCCGGGGCCGCGCGACCCACCGGAACGCCGCGAGCGCGACCGCCCACATCACCTTCATCAGCACGAGCACGAACTCCAACACCAAGCCGAGCATCATCACGGTACACTCAAACCCTCACCGAGCAACTGATTCACCGACAAACCACCGAAGGGTTATATTATAAATACAGACGCATACAAAACACTCATCAAAATAAAACAGCAACTAAAGTACTAAACGCTTCAAATACATCATAAATAAACCGAATATACACGAAATACTCACAATATACAGACTAGAACTGCTCTTATTATTAAAAACTTATACAACAAATTACAAAAGTATACTTATAATCAAATTCTAACATAAATTTAGCGGAAACAATTCAAAATATATATTTAAAGAAAGAATTAGCACCAACACGGATCTGTTAGATGAGTTTAAACATTCTGATTAATAAAGCTAGCCTTAACTGAAACGCAATATTAAAATAAACAAACAAACAAACAAAAAACGTTTTTTTTCTTTTCTTTTCAGAAACGCTTAAAAGTAAAACTGCCGAATATACTCCTGAACCTGCGGAGTCTCGAACCGTTCGATTCGGTGTGTGTGTGGATGTGGATGATAGCTGCCTGTCTCGCGGCTGTGCGTGCTCGCGCGCGTGCTTGAGTGAGTGCGTGCGTGCACGCGAGTAAGCGACCGAGCGCCAGATCCAGCTGCTGTTCACTACATGATGTACGCGAGCCCCATTTAAACCCGCCCAGCGCTGTGGTGAGGACCCCCAGGCGGACTGTCCGTGGTAGTGCCTGGCTGAAAAAAGTCATCGCGCGCGCATCGATCTGCGATCCAAAGGTCTCGTCATGTTGTGGTTTGGGATTATCTTGTTCAGGTCACATGTGAGGGTTTGGTTTGTTGACATTGGAAAGCATATTATGGTCTTCTGATCAAAAAGCATCACGGTTATTGGGTCAGAGTCTGTCGAATAATTCATAAATACACGATTTATAAATATGTTCAGTGCATATATAACATTCATTCATTTTCTAAACCGCTTAATCCTAGTTAGGGTCACAGGGAGGCTGGCGCCCATCTCAGCCGACTCTGGGCGAGGGCGGGGTACATCCTGGACATCTTGCCAGGCCATCGCAGGGCCAACAATCACGTAACCATTCACACCTAAGGGAGGTTTGGAATAGCCAGTTAGCCGACTGTGCATGTTTTTGGACTGTGGGAAGAAACCAGAGTACCCTGAGGAAACCCACGCAAGCAGGGGGAGAACATGCAGACTCCACACAGAAACCCCCAGGCCTTCTGGCTGTGAGACAGATGTGCTAAACACTACACTACACCTGCATATATAACTTTGCTTTCCAAGCAGGCTGATCATAAGGATATAAATTGACAAAGCATTCATTCATTTTCCAAACCGCTTAGTCCTAATTAGGGTCGCGGGGAAGCTGGCGCCCATCTCAGCCGACTCTGGGCGAGGGCAGAGTACACCCTGGACAGCTCGCCAGGCCATCGCAGGGCAGAAACACGCTGACGGCTCTGCAGCCTACTCTTGATGAAAGTCAGCAGTGGTTCTTTTACATGCCTCTCACCATAGACAGTGAGAGAGACATGGCCGGCCTTTGGTAACACAGTTAGTTGCACTGGGGGGACAGCAGGGACAACTGTTGACAGTGGGGCTCGAACCCCCAACCCTGGGATCAGCAATCCAGCGCCTTACCAAAGCAACCTTCGCAAATTTAGTAAATTAACATACGAATGCAATGTTTTGAATGCGTAACAACAAAACGGATCACTTTTAACGTCAGTTATTCCAATTATAACTGAGTTGTTATAGTCGCATATGTGAGTGACTGGATCACTTAAGAGGGTTTAATTAATTAAAACATATAAAAACATTTAACATTAATCCTAATTTAGACATCAACCATTTACTAAAATTACCATAAACCTAATCAATGTGAATTTAAAAGCACAATGCGGTTTAATAATTCTAATAAAGGTCTATTTATTATAAACCTGAGGTTTAGAATCCTTCAGTAGGAACTGCTCTCCCCTTGAGCTTAATGTAAAATCAATAACTATGTAAGAGCGCCATCTCGTGGTTAATTTTTTTAGCACTTTTAATACTTTTCAAATTAATATCAACTCTACATAACTTTTATTCTTCAGTAACACTGCACCAGAAACTACCTGTATGTGAAGGATGTAACTGCTAAAATAAATACAAATATATACACACATTCTTTCCTTGTATGACTCCTTCTTTATTACTATAACTGAGAGTAATAATTACATTGCGCATGTGTGTCCAGGAGTTTTACTCCAAACCTAATCAGCAGTCAAATATATTTTTATTTATTTATCTTGCACACTCAGGTCTGCTTTTCCTTTACTTTGTCACAAATATGTGGATGGGTGATTAGTCGATAGATATTGTGGTATACAGTATACATATTATCTCCCCAACAGATCAAAATCTTTTCTTCAAGCGCACAACTCTTTTACCTCCAATTCCCAATACAGTGTAGTGTAAATGGAAAAGGACCACCTCTGTTCTTCATCATCATCATCGTCATCATCATCATCATCTTTCCCTTGTTCCGGGGTTGGGTCACGGGGGCAACAGCCTAAGCAATGAGGTCCAGATGTCCCTCCCCCTAGCCACTTCCTCCAGCTCTTCCCGGGGAACACCGAGGCGTTCCCAGACCAGCCGAGAGACACAGTCCCTCCAGCGTGTTCTAGGTCGAACCCAGGGTCTCTTCCCGGTTGGACATGCCCGAAACACCACACCAGGGAGGCATTCGGGGGGCATTCTAACCAAATGCCCGGGCCACCTTAACTGGCTCCTCTCAACGTGGAGGAGCAGCGGTTCTACTCCGAGCCCCTCCCGGATAGCTGAGCTTCTCACCCTATCTCTAAGGGAGAGCCCCGCCACCCTGCAAAGGAAGCTCATTTCAGCCGATTGTATCCGCGATCTTGTTCTTTCGGTCACTACCCAAAGCACGTGACCATAGATGAGGGTTGGAACGTAGATCGATTGGTAAATTCAGAGCTTTGCCTAGAGGCTCAGCTCCTTCTTCACCACGACGGACCAGTACAAGCTCCGCTATACAGCAGAGGCTGCAGCGATCCTCCTGTCGATCTCCCACTCCATTCTTCCCTCACTCGTGAACAAGACCCTGAGATACCTAAACTCCTCCATTTGGGGCAGGAACCAATTCCAGACCCGGAGGGGGCATTCCACCCTTTTTCGGCTGAGAACCATGGCCTCGTTCTTGGAGGTGCTGATTCTCATCCCGGCCGCTTCGCACTTCACTGCAAATCACTCCAATGAGAGCTAGAGGTCCCGGTTTGATGAAGCCAAAAGGTAAACATCATCTGCAAAAAGCAGAGATGAGATTCCATGGCCGCCATACCAGAACCACTCAACGCCACGGCTGCACCTAGAAATTCCGTCCATAAATATTATGAACAGAATCGGTTACAAAATACAGCCCTGGCGGACTCCAACCCTCACCGGAAACGAATTCGACCTGTTGTTACCAATGCAGACTGAGCTCTGGCTCCGGTGGTACAGAGACTGAATGCAACGGGTCCGGATCACTGTGCTCCCGCAGCTCGCCGTACAAGATAGCCTGAGAGACACGGTCGAAAGCCTTCTCTAAATCCACAAAACATATGTGGACAGATTTGGCAAACTCTCATGCCCCCTCCAGGATCCTGTAGAGTGTATAGAGCTGGTTGTTGAGGCCAGGATGTAAACCACATTGTTCCACGTGATTCCTCCCTCCATGGAGGAGGAAGACCCCAGGGGTTTGGTGAGGTTCCACCCATCACTGGGACTGAGGTCGCCGAGATAGTCAAAAAGCTTCTCGGTGGTCGGGCTCCAGGAATGGATGAGATCCGCGCCAAATATCTCAGGGCTCTGGCTGTTATAGGACTGTCTTGGTTGACACGTCTCTGCAACATCGCGTGGTCATCGGGAGCCATACTTCTGGATTGGCAAACTGGGGTGGTAGTTCCTCGTTTTAAAAAGGGGGGACTGGAGGGTGGCTTCCAATTATCACCTATGTTATTGTATTGTAATAGTCAAACAATTGCCACATTCATGGCAAATTGCATTGATACCATTTTAAACAAGCAACTGAGCACAAGCACAAGTTGATTTAATTATTCCCCAAGCTCAGCATTAATAAATCAGGGGCGTAATGGAACATTTTATGTATGGCTGTATGGGACTGGTGAAGGCTTCAATGTGTACTAAGCTCCTTGGCAGAAGTCAGGTGGAATTGGCTTTGGCTTTAGCTCACCACTGGATGTCATCATTGTAAAATATGTACAGGATCAGTTGTTCATGTTGTTTGAGCATGTAGGAAAAACACTTTTTGGAACGTGGTACATGACCTGACTGCCAAGGTTTTGGCAATTCTGTTGGACATTACTCCCATATGATCTCTCTCTCGTACAGATACACAAGAACAACAGAGGAATACATCTTGTGCAAATTGAAACAGATCTCCTGCTTTAATATACTTAAAGTTCTGCATGAAACATAGTGACTGGAACAGTAAACTAATCAAGGATGTAGGGGGCCAAATTATTTAGGAAATATTTTTTCTTCCTTTCTCTCATTGATATATTAGGCTCCTGTGCATGACGTCACGATTTCTGTGAGCGCCACATTGCCGGTCAAAGTGCTCGGCAGTGCGTGAGCTACTGTGAAAAGGGTCATTCGGACTTCACGGTTATTTATTTATTTATTTATTTAACAGTACCAGAAACGTGTTGTGCCATGGGCTGCAGTAAAAGGCGTGATGGGTTTTCCAATATTTCCTTCTATCGAATTCCAGCCGAAAAGTTGAGAAGAGAAAGATGGATTTCGGCTATAAAACGTGAGGACTGGACACCCACTCAATACACTCGCTTATGT
>JAQNCB010000026.1:14347230-14359134 GCA_030068295.1 Euristhmus nudiceps | reverse complement strand
AAAAAACCCCTTTGTTTCCGGTAACATTGCAGAATAATTTTGGGTCGGTAGGTCGGTAAAACTTTTTATTTTTTTTGCCCCAAAGGCGCTCACAGATGCGTAGATGAAGACGACCCCCCCCCCCCTGCGCTCTGCCCCGCCCCCTCCTTCTCTCTCTCTCTCTCTCAGCACTGCTAAAGTGAACTTTCTCGCTTGAGTTTCTTAGAGAAAGTGTACCTATTGACACTGAATAACAGTCTGTTATTAAATAACCACTGAGCTACAAAAGCACATGAAAAAAACCGTACAGTCAGCGGAAATAAAAGGGAGTCGGTCAGGTGACCGGAAACAAAGGTGTTTTTTTTTTTTTTTTGGCCTTAGTTTTACTATGGTGGCAGCTGTAGTAATGGTAAGGGAAGCGGCATTGAGTTTGATTCCCAAACCAGCAGGAGAAATGTGTGGTGGTGGGGTAGTGAGCTCCAACTTCACTTCTTCCACCTCCATGGCTGAAATGCCCCTTGAGCAAGGCACCTAACCTCCAACTGCTCTCCGGGCGCCCCAAAGTGTGCAGCACGCCACTGCTCCGAGTGTGTCTGCTCATCTTGGATGGATTAAGTGCAGAGTCGATAATTTCCCATGCAGGATTAATACAGTATCTCAAAATCAAAATATATGTCATTGTTTCATGTTTGTAGCATTGTTGTTATGCTATTTTACCCCCTTGTTTCTTACGGTTGCTCACTTTGTTTCCTCTGTGTTATACGAGGGTTGTGCTCATCTCTTTCAGCCTGATGAAAGACTTTGATTCCAAAACATCCTGTTTCTCTGAAAACCTTGTTTATATCTTTAATCCTGTATCTTGATATATCTCTTTTTTTTTAACTGTTTTGTTGGAAGGTTTAAAAAAAAACAGTAATTTTGTGGTGCTTAATTAATGTCCTTTTTTGGTGCACGTTGGGAGGGTTTAATGGCGTGTCATTGTGTGTGTGTGTGTGTGTGTGTGTGTGTGTGTGTGTGTGTGTGTGTGTGTGTGTGTGTGTGTGTAGACGCTTGGTGATTTCATGCTGGCTCTCAGGGAAATGGGTTTCAGTGAGGATCAGATTCAGGCTGCAGTGCAGGCGGGCTGTTTCTCTGTTCCAGAGGCAGCAGAATGGTAAGACGTAATAAAAAATCAAAATAATGTCCCATTCATTCTTTATTTTTACTTTTACCATCGCATCATTATATTTTACATTTGATGAGTAGGTCTTGATTGTTTATAATGTTTAATAAACAGATTAAATATGTTTGAAGGTGACAACAAGAACTCCCTTGTTTTTGATGTTTTACCAAATAAATTATAAATATGAACAGTTTTAACAGTATGTTGCATTATTCTTTGCTCAATATGAATTTTTATCTTTGGTAAATGTTTGTGGTATTAGAGGAATAAAGCTCTTTTGGATGACTGTCATACTGGGAAGTAAGCAACTCAGGAAGAATAATTTCCTGTAGAAGCACAAACCAGTTATTTTAATCCTTACTGTATGAACATTAAATTACTAATGAATTGTAAACTGATAATTAAATTAAAATTAATAATAGTCATCCCTCACTACTTCACGTTTCAGTTTCTGCGGCTTCAGTGCATCGCGGATTTTTCAAAAATATTCATAGAAAAATAAGGAAATTAAGGAAAAACATTTTCCTTAATTTCCTTATTTTTTATTTTTCTATGAATATTTTTGAATTGATTTTAAATAAAGTGTCAGAAATGTGTTTTTAGAACTTTTAACATAATTTTACTTGGGCTCTTCTCACTTTGCTGCTTGACTTCCACCTCTTCTGTTACACGATTGCTGGGAAATTCGTCTCCACCAATCAGCTTGCGAGATTTCAGAGCCGAGTCCCAAACCGGAGTCAATAGTGATCTGGCGCACTTTTCCTTAACTTTTTCACTATTAAACAAGGTCAGTACCGACTCCGGTTTGAGACTCGGCTTGACTCAGCTCCGAAATCTCGCAAGCTGATTGGTCGAGACGAATTTCCCAGCAATCCTGTAACAGAAAAAGAGGTGGAAGTCAAGTTTAAATTTTATTTACATCCTGTGCATTATTTTTGAATGTTTCATTATTATTATAAGCATTTATAGTGTTGAATGTGTATTTATTGATATTATATACACATACATGTACGTATACGTCAGTCGGGGGGTCGATCCTACTTCGCGGAAATTCGGTGTTCGCGTCGGGTCTCGACCCCACATTAACCGCCAAAAGTGAGGGATCCGTGTACTGAGTTTAGGTATGAGCGGTTGATGTAAGTGGGAATAAATTTTTTGGGATCTGTAAACAAAGTAGAGAGAATATCTGATTTCGACAACTATTGTGTTTTTTTTATTTTATTTTATTTTTTTTTGGTAGTCTTTACCTATTTATCAGAACTCTCTGTGCTTGATAGTAAACAGAACTGCTTCATGTGTCGAGGTTTTTAAAAGGCAATGACAGGCTTATTTTTTTCTTTCTTTCTCTTTTGTTCCAATGTTGTATGTGTAGGATTGTGCAGACTGGCAGTCCAAGACACACATTAATGCCACGTACTGGACCAATTACAAATGCTATCGCTGCTTTTAACCGTCCTAAAGATGCTCCAGGGGTTCAGACTGAGAGAAAAGGTACAACATTCACATTAATAAAGCTTGCACGCACAAACTTCAACATGATGAACCTCGTGTTTACATTACAAGTGGCGCAGTGACGAGCACATCCGCCTGACAACAGGAAGGAATAGGTTTGATTCCCAGGCCTGGGCGTTTCTGTGTGGAGTTTGCATATTCACATGCTTGCGTGGGTTCCCTCTGGGTGTTGCGGTTTCTTTCCACAGACCAAAAACATGCACATGAGGCTAATTGGCTGTTTTAAATCACCCCTGAATGTGAGTGTGAATGTTGGCTCTGTGATGGCCTTGCAAGCAGTGCTGTAGTGGTAGGTACACGCCGTGTACCCCACTTGTTTTAGTGGCTGAGTTGCGTGTACTGACTTAATTTGGTCTACTTTATAGTAGATCAACATAAATTTTCATGAATGTGTAAATAAAAAGTGGAGATGAAGCGCTAAACGGTTTCAAAGCCCCTCACAGATGCGGAGATGAAAAGATGAAGCGCTAATGGTTTCAGTGCTCCGCACTCCGCCCGCATCGGTCGCGTCGCTACCACTGTGTACTCACTTATTTTTTTACCACTATAGCTCTGCTTGCAAGCTGTTCAGAGTGTACCCCACCCTTACCCAGAGCTGGCTGAGATGGACATCAGCTTCTTTGTGATTCTTTTTAGGATTAAGCGGCTTAAAAAATGAATAAATAAATGTTTACATTACTTCACACTAACAAACAACGCACTGTACACTAAAGAATCTCAACTTAATCTCTGAGTGTGTGTATTGAAGGTGCTGATTTGGTCCTGCAACGTCCTGCAGCAGAATCTGAACCAGTAAAGTCTCGAATAAAGCAGAATAATGACTTTCTTGCTCAGGAGAGACAGCGAGCAGCAGAACATGCCCGGGCTGAGCGAAGACAAAACACACAGGTACACACACTTTTACTTCCACTAAAGAGATTATGTTTTGCTCGTGGCTTGTCTGCGTTTTAACAGGAATATTTAAAACTAGTTGCATAATTTCATAAATTTTTCACCAGATGAGGAACTATAGACAAGGAGGACTCCATTCGAATTTTGGAGCTGATCTATACCAAATTTTGGATTATGGAAATTTTTTAAAGGCTTCTATTAACCTTGTATGATCGGGTGACTTTTTGTATTTGTCATATTTCTGCCAGCACAGCAGGGGCTACTGTGTATTTTAAATTTTTTTGCAAAATGTTGTGTGGGGATTTTCCTGAAATTCTTTGGGCAACAAAGACTCCATTAATTTTTGGAGATGATCACCATGAAATTCTGGAACCAGCATTTTTTTTAATAGTTTTGTAACATGATAAGTTGAATTTTTAATTAATTTTAATTAATATGAGGGATTGCTGGGCTTGGTGGCAGTTTTGTAATTTTGGCCGTTACGGTATATACATATATAAAAACCACAGTTGGTTTACATAAAGCCTTTCTTATTCTTTGGTGGCTGTTGACAAAATCAGTTTTACATTATTTGTAAGAGCAGCAGTTCATTTATCAGGAATGTATCAGGGTTGTGATCCAACAGTTAGAGGAAGGTCTTTACTTTCAAGCTTGTGGAGGAAAAGAAAGACCTCTAACGTGGGTCTGCATCGCTGAATTTTTCAATTTGACTCCAATTTGTTTGAGGTCCAGTGTAAAGTTTCCCCAGACAGTGGTGGTTTGGGGAGCCATGTCATCTGCTGGTGTTGGTCCACTGTGTTTTCTCAGATCAAAGGTCAGCGCAGCCGTCTTCCAGGAAGTTTTAAAGCACTTCATGCCTCCCTCTGCTGACCAGATTTATGGAGATGCTGATTTCATTTTCCAGCAGGAGCTGATACCTGCCCATACTGACTGACAAAAGTACCAATTCCTGGTTTAAGGGCCATGGTATCCCTGTGATTGATTAGCCAGCAAACTCACCTGACCTAAACCCCACAGAGAATCTGTGGTATTGTGAAGAGGAAGAAGCGAGACACCAGATCCAGCAATGCAGAAGAGCCGAAAGGCCTCGATCAGGGCAACCTGATCTTCCATAACACCTCAGCAGTGCCACAGACTTACTGCCTCCATACCATGTCACACTGTTACAGTAATTCATGTAAAGGGAGCTCCAACCACGTATTGAGTGATAAACATGTTCATACTTTTAAATAGTCCAACATTTCTGTGTTAAAATGCCTTTTTTTATTATTCTTAAGGATATTTGTAATTTTATGAGATACTGAATGTTGGGTTTTTGTCAGCTGTAAGTTATAATCATGAAAATTAAACAAATGAAGACTTGAAATATATTAGTCTGTGTCATGAATCTATATAATATACAGAGTTTCACTTTTTTATCTGAATTACAAAATAAATCAAATTTTGGATGATATTCTAATTCATTGAGATGCACTAATATAATAGATATTCAGGTGGCTATCATGTATTCTCTTTCTGTGTTTATTCCTCCTGCAATCTGTCTCTTTGCGCAAATACATTTTTGAGTAAGAAAGTTTTGGTTTCTTCTGCTGGTTGACAGACATTCCCTCATTCTGCCACGCCTGATGTGTGTGTGTTTTTACAGGAGCGAGAATTAATCTTAAAAAGAATAGCTGAGGATCGCCGTGCTCAGCAAGAGAAACACATCACTCCGACTACAACTCCAACTGTGAGCGAGCCAGAGAAACCTAGTGAACGAGTGCAGAGCAGTACAGAGAATAATTGCATTTTAATGGTAGGAATGCAAACGCACACACAGGGACAGACATAACTTCCTTAAGTGGTATTTTTTTAGCCCCACACTAAGTGTAGAGCAGATAAATCAAGATAACAACAGTAATTCAAATTCATGTTCCGTGAGGGTTGGCGTACTCCAAGGCTGTCCTTTGCCACCTATTCTGTTTATAATTTTTATGGTCAGCATTTCTAGGTGCAGCCGAGGCGTTGAGGGGTTCTGGTTTGGTGGCCATAGGATCTCGCCTCTACTTTTTAAGGATGATGTTGTCCTTTTGTTTTCATCAAGCTGGGACCTCCAGCTCTCATTGGAGCGATTCACAGCTGAGTGCAAAGCAGCTGGGATTAGAATCAGTACCTCCAAGTCCAAGGCCATGGTTCTCAGCTGGAAGAGAGTAGAATGCATCCTCCAGGTCTGGAATGACGTCCTGCCCCAAATGGAGGAGTTCATGTATCTCAGGGTCTTGTTCGCGAGTGAAGAAAGGATGGAGTGGGAGATTGACAGGCGGATTGGTGCAGCATTTGGTGTAAAGCGGAGATTGTACCGGTCCATAGTGGCGTAGAGGGAGTTGAGCTGACAGATGATGCTCTCAATTTACGAGTCGATCTATGTTCTGACCCTCACCTATGGTCACGAGTTTTGGGTAGTGACCGAAAGAACAAGATCGCGGATACAAGCAGATGAAATGAGCTTCCTTTTGCAGGGTGGCGGGACCCTCCCTTAGTGATGGGGTGAGAAGCTCAGCCATCTGGGAGGAGCTCGGAGTAGAACCGCTGCTCCTCCGTGTTGAGAGGATCCAGTTGAGGTGGCTGATTAGAATGCCCCCGAACGCCTCCCTGGTGTGGTGTTTTGGGCATGTCCAACCTGGAAGACACACCAGGGTCAACCCAGAATACGCTGGAGGGACTATGTCTCTCTGCTGGTCTGGGAACGCCTCGGTGTCCCCCCTGAAAGAGGTGAATTAAGTGGCTAGGGAAAAGGATGTCTGGAGCTCACGGCTCAGGCTGCTTCCACCGCGACACAACACAGGATTAAGCGGAAGATGATGATGATGATGATGAGCAACAACAATAATAATAATAATATAATTACCGTAATGTTTTACTTCTGACTGCATGTAAGAGACTGCCTCCAACGTGCTAAACTTCTAATCATTCATTTATTTGTCAAACTGCTTATACCTTCTCAAGTCACAGCAAGGCTGGAGCATGCCTTAGCTGACCCTAGTGTTGTCCACAAAATTTGCAGTAGCTAGTGATGAATTATTGGTCAGACGATTCAATTCAGTTTTATTTGTATAGCGCCGTTTAACAACTGACGTTGTTGAAAAGTAGCTTTACATAGAAAAAACAAATGTTGTGAAGAATTTACCATTTCATCTATCAATTCTACACATTCCTTGTGAACAGGCCCGCAGCAACAGTGGCAAGGAAAAACTGTTAGTCGACATGAGGAAGAAACTTTAAGATGAACCAGACTCAAAAGCGAAACCCATCCTCATTTGGGTGAAACCGGATAAAGATACAAGCCATGTCGCAGAAACTGCATTATAATTAACATGAAGTTTAGCTGGTGATCTTATAACTGTAATGGTAGTTGTAAATCTTAATAATTTCAGTAAAGGTCATCTTCGCAGTGTGTAAGTGTATATTTGGGTCCATATGGCTCATCAGCAGCAGGAACAAGGAACGTTTAAAACGAGAACTCCAGTCAGTAGTAGCTCATCAGGATGGATTAAAGGATTCAGAGAGCAGAAGAATCAGGATCACTGGTATCTCAGAAGTAGCATATGTATCTCAGCAGAGGGAGCGTGAGAGAGGGAAAGGTTATTAGGTAGGGACTCTGATGTGACTGCATATGACAGCATAACTAAAAAGAGAGAACCAGAAGTAAGACAGATATGAGGGTACCTTGTGACTTAAGGCAACCAGCCTCTCTACTTTTAATGGACTTGAGAGCATGTGAGAGTGGGAGACTGACAGCATCTGTAAACCCAGTTTACCAGAACTTTCTATGCCTAAGAACCCCAGATCTGTTAATTTGCTTAAAAAAAGCTATTCACAAAATACTTGGCTAAACAAGTAAGTTTTCAGCATAGTCTTAAATAGAGACTGTGACTGAATCTCAAACGTTAACTGGAAGGTTGTTCCATAACTGTGCGGCTTTGTAAGAAGTGTAGTACTCTTCATATCATGGGTATCACTCAGCAGCCTGGACCTTTTGATCAAAGTGTGTGTGTGCTGGGTCATAAACAATAAGATGTTCGCCAAGATAATGCAACATAAGGCCATTCAGTGCTTTAAAGATTAAAGGTGGTATTTTATATTCAATGTGAAATTTAATTGGGAGCCAGTGTAGATAAAATAAGGGTGATGTATTCATATCTTGGAATTCTAGTAAGGACTCTTGCCTCTGCATTCTGCACTAACTGGAGCTCGTTTATGCACCTATTAGAACATCTAGACAGTAACGTATTACAGTAATCTAATCTCAAGGTAACAAAAGCATGAACAAGTTTTTCTGCACTATGTAGTGACGACATATTTCTTATTTTAGTAATACGCCCGAGATGAAAGAAGGCTATCAGAATAGTATTGTCTACATGAGCTTTAAATGAAAGGCTGACATGGTGGTACAATTCATACTCTTCAGCCTGCACAATTGTTAAAATTATTTCGAATATGATTTCTACTTCTATTTTAATGAAAGTTTATCGTTTTCAGCTGCATGAATATTGAGCATTAATATCAGCTCTTGTGTTTGTGTGTTTTAGATCCGCCTCCCCTCAGATGAGTCTCTGCGTGTGTGTTTTCCAGCAGATGCTCCTCTCCAGGACATTATCGATCACGTCACCTCCCTCCATCCATCTCTTCCTTCATTTACACTTTTTCATGGTTTTCCTCGCCGGCGCTTCAGTAATGATGACTTCTCCCTTTCACTGCGTACTCTCGGTTTAACACCAAATGCAGCACTCGTCCTTCAGGCCATCGCTCCTACTTATCCTTCCATCCCTGCACCTGTCCAAAGTCCTGAACCACCTCACAGTGACGCTCCTGCCCCGCAGGGGGCCATTGAGTTACCGCCACCTATAGCGCCACCTCAGTTTCAACCCATACGCTGGGAAGACATGGTGAATGCTGGGATTGCTGAACCTCGTCACCACTGGGGTATAAAGACACACACACTACAGTTTTCAAAGTTTTGGACCGTTTACAAAATGCCTTCACATTCATGTGGTGCAAAATTATAAATTTTTGGAATTCCATGCGCAATTTCAGTATAGTAGAAATGAAAGCACTATTATTGTTATTGATATTATTATTAGTAGTACTATTTTATAGTAGGTATAGAAAATGACATTGTGGCAGTGTTATTTTGGCTGCTTTCACTTGCATGTTCTCATTGTTACACTGAATCCACATTAGAGTAATGAGAATGTACAGCCAGCATGAGGTCACTGGGCTATTCAAGGCCAACTTTAGTGTTCTAGACTTACAGTAGCTGAACCCAGTTATTGTGTGCATTCTGAGATGCTGTTTTCTTCACTGTGGTTATAAACGTGTAATTTGTGTTATTTTCGACTTTGGGTCAACTCTGATTAGAACTGTTATACACTGGAGTTCCAGGTATCTTTTTTCCTGCAACATTTTGTGCAAATTCTAGTGTGTTATTATCTCAAGATATAAACAGTTCCTTCCCCTATGGTGCTAAGATCCTTGGAATAAAACATTTGATATTTTACCATGTTCTGATATTCGATGTCAGAATTAACCATTGTTATTGAAATGTATCTGCGAGAGTTTATGCTCCTGCCTCATGGTTAGCTCTTTGGACAATTGAATGAAAGTACAAGAGTTTTGATAAAATGGAAAGTGATTTTATATAGCAGTATAATATATACTACACAGGAATCTTATTGGTTTTTGTATAATCTAGATTGTTAGCTCTGCATATTTGGATAAGGCTTGAATCATAATGGTAGGCAAAAACCAATGGTTTGCCATGGTCTTAATTCAGAAATCTTACACATTCAACAAAATGTACTCCCAAAAATATATGAAGAAAACTATGTAATATGGTCGTTGTGTTTTTCAAAGTCAGTAAAATTCACTTTTTTCAGATGATGCCCTAATGGAGCACATTTAAATCAGCCACAAAAATCTCATTTTCATTTTTTCTTAAGTTTGTATGTTGTATGTACTGAGTAACTGTATCAGTCAATACTCTGTTGGACGCTCTCTCTCAGGGACCATCCGCAGGACGAGTCTTTTTTATTTTAAATTTATTTTGTTTTATTCTACAAACTGTGGTACATTTTGATTTATATTATTAGTGAAGGAAGTTGTATTTTTAAAGATGGTTCTCATTGGCAGGTCATGGACAGAGGCTGGTGCCAGGAGAAGGCGGCGGTGATGATGATAACGCTATTGATGAACAGCAGGCACTGGCAGATATTAATGGTACTGAACTTTGTATATGATGTATTGTAAAAGTTGTATGGTTATCTGTCAGAAATGGCTTCTCTGTAGCTAAAGTATAAACTTGTTTGTGTTTATCCCAGCTGTGCCGCACCTTCCTTTTTTTAATGAGCTCAGAGGGCAGAATCAACATTACTGGCCAGATCAAGGAAACAGACTTGGGTACACATGCACACACACACAATTGTGATACATTATGTTAACTATACGACTATAGCTATAGTTTTACACTTCGTATTATAAGTTAATGAACAGTATTTAGGTTGGCATATTAATGTGTGTGTGTGTGTGTTTGTGTGTGTGTAGGGATCCAGATGCCACAGATCCAGCAGATGGCAGAGCTTTACCTGGTGAGGCAGCATTACAGCGTTTACAGAGAAACGATCAACAGCAACATCACGTTGATTCTCTGACACCCCAAAAGAAACCCTGCACTGTTTCCAAACTTGTCACCATGGCAACACATGCTGCTATCTCCCTTACCAGTGGTCAGATTCATATGCTGCTTCTCTACATTATTATTACTATTATTATTATTATTATTGTTTTGGTGAAATATGCACAAATGCACTTAAATACACAGTAATGACAAAATTTGCCTTTCTGTCTTTCAGCTCCTTATATGCAGTTTGTCAGCAGTTTTTCAGGTTTAACCCCAGAGCTGGCTGAGCGTTTGTTGGGGCACATGACCTCAGATCGCCTGCTCAACCCTCGAACTCTTCAGCTCTTTATCGGCTGCCCGCTTAGAACATTAACGTTAAATAGCTACCCATACACCACCAATGCACTACTGCAGCAACTCAGCACATTTACGCATCTTACACACCTCAGCTTGGTCAATTCACCACTCATCACTGGTATGTCTGTGTGCATTTACCTTGTATATACTTTGTAATATTAACTGTGTATTTTTATATATATATAACTAGTCCAGTAACTAGTCTGGCTGGCTGGTAAAAAAAAGAAAAAAAATTTAACATACAAGTCGCACTGGAGTATAAGTTGCACCCATGGCCAAACTATGAAAAAAAAAACGCGACTTATAGTCCGGAAAATACGGTACACAGAAACTATTGTATATTCATATACAGTACAACATTAATAACAAATACAAAGCGTTAGGGTAATTTTTATTTATTTTTCTCTGTCAGATTGTGGACTATCTGTGTTGGGTAAATTGATGAAGCTGCAGTATTTGAATCTCTCATCCTGCTCTAAACTTACTGATGGCTGCTTACTACATATAACATGTAGGTTATACGTCATATGTTGTTATAATTCTTTAACATAATCTCATTCAATCATTATTGACATTCTTGTCCTAAGGTGTGTGTGTGTGTGTGTGTGTGTGTAGCTCTCAGGTCCTTATATGCATTGATTTTGGATCACACCAAAGTGAGTGATGCCGGTCTCTTGGTCTTCCTTCAGTCATCCCCTTCTGCACTTGTTCATCTGAGTTTAAACCAAACAGCTGTTACAGAGGAAACGCTTTCTGCATTGCGGGTTTGCGTACCACAGCTTCGTCTGCTCAGCATCACACACACCAGGGTAACACACATACACACATGCTTGACTCTTTCTTTTTCTTATATTTTATCTCTGGCCATTAAACAATTAAAGCTTAAAAGACTGGAATTAACCAGCAAGAGAAGTCCTGCCTAAGAAAAATGTTTAAGGATCTAATAATACCAACAGACTTCAGATTTCACTAGGTCTTATAAGTACTGTGCAATGCGGATTCAATCTAATATTGTTCTGTATTTAGCATAATCATAAAACATTTTATGAAATTTTACCTTTTATTATTATTATTATTATTATTATTATTATTTTGTAGTTTTTAGTCTTTCTTCCATTGTTTTTCTCCCCTAGTTTAGAGGAAAGCTGTTCCCACCAGTCAAGTATTGCCTCCCTATCACATGATCACCAGATGCCCCTTTCGTGACACGTAATGCTGCCGCCCGCATATTTAAAGCAAAACATAACCCTAATTCAAAAGCTGAATGAATATTTCCTCGGGACTTTTACCTCACGTTTCAACATAGGACAAAATGTATATGCATTTTGTAATTATTATATTAGTGAAA
>JAQNCB010000026.1:13943316-13955841 GCA_030068295.1 Euristhmus nudiceps | reverse complement strand
TTTTCATGAGCCTTATGTTTTTTTTTTTTTTTTTTTTTTTTTTGTGTGTGTATTTGACACATGATTGTGTTCTTGTTTGTGAGTTTGTATACGTGTGTATATTCATGTACGTTTGCTCCACATGACACAGCATGTGTGTTTGTTGATTTTGCAGAAGCCTGTCCTCTACTGAATAAGGACCAAGTCGAAACATCTCAAGATGAAGCAGCTGTGCGCCAGAGAATCACATAATATGCCACAGAGTCACGTTAATCTCATGCGTCACATGGTGGTGATGTGGTAAATGCGAATGTCCTGCCTGATTAGATGTCATGCACTGTGGTCTAGGAAGCAGACACTGGTTGTGGTACTGTTCTCATGTGTGTGTGTGTGTGTGTGCTCGCATGCGTGTGTTTTCTGGAATGCAGAAATGTTAATTTAATCATAAGATTTGTATAAATTGATATCGTTATGTGCCATGTTTACATTATGATTTGTAAGTACTGAAGATGTGCTAATGTAAGAAGGTGGTGTGTATTGGTACAAATACTGTTTATGTTGATGGTACATAATGGTGCACTGTTTCTCATCTGGGACAGCAAAACTGACAAACCGATTAGCTCGTGTACAGGTCACTCAGGTATACAAACGCGTTCTTGATCAATTATGCACTACAGAAATTCATATCTATGGTCCTTTTAATGTGTTTTCTACACATACATCTGAACATCATGTCCAACTATTTCACTGCATCATGACTAGATTCAGAACCTCACTACGAAGCTTTTTTAACTTAATATCATAATTGTCCCCATTTCAGGGATAACTTTTTTTTTTTTTTTGTTTAGAAGTCATCTAGTTTGTTTTGGGAGTCTTTAGTACAGGTGTTTTCGATAACTTGAATATACATTATGGTGTCATATGCATGTATACTTTATGGTGTCTTATTTTTGTTATTACTGTTTGGGAGTACGCTAGTTTTGTTCTCAGAGGAAATTATTTTCCAACAAGCTGGCGAACAGACATTTCAGTGGTGTTTTTTTCTTCTTGTGGTGTAAAATAACTAAGTATAGGTGAGTGCTATTGGAAGTGAGTGAAGTGCTAGGCTGTTGTTGAGAAAATGTAATGTAAACAATAAGCGACTTGCATTAGGTCATGTTTATTAAAAGGATATTTTTTCATGAGATCCATCATATTTAGAAGTTTTATAATATTCTATACAAAAGGCCATTCTTAATCTTATTAATCTTCGGTTTAGATTGGTTCTACAGAATCTCTGCACTGTTAGGAAAAATAAATAAATGTAGAACTTTTATTTTAATTTAAAGGGCTGCATTAAACCTCAAATTCTAAAATTCAGTAACCTTAATTTTATTGCAGCCTGGGAACTAACTTTTGCAAGTTAAACATTTTTTTTTTTTTTTTTTTTACAATGTGTAACTATCTACATGTGTTGCAGTACCATTTTAAGGACTATATGTGGCTTATTTGAATACACACATACGACTGTTGTTATGGAGCATGCTATTGGAAGAAAGAAAATTCCTAAGCTAGTAAAATAATTTTTAGATCAAAATCTTCTGCTAGATTATTGATTTAGTTCGTAAGAAGCCGTGTAAGCCGTGTTGGGTGGATAATGAGCTGGATATGATCACAAAATAAACCCCCTCCAGAGTGACCCAAGACCACCTCCTTTTCGTAAGGGTCCCAAGAACTGTGTTGGAGTTTAATTCACAATCATTACCAGACTGCTGTACATTGTTTTGTCCTTTTCAATGCCAAAAAAAGCCCTCCCTGGTTTTGTTTAACTCAAACAGTAGTTTGTCAAAAACATTTTTTGATCTATTTTTCATTTAGTAGGTGATGTATGTCAAATAAGAGTCAAGTTTTGGATTTTAGGATTTGATGTTATCATCATTAACATTATATTCATATTGATTTAGAAAAAAAATGGTGTTCCTGCTCGGTTTATAGAATATTTGATGAAAGAGGCTTTGTTCCTGTTGGTTTTATTAATTGTGCTTGTGTGACACAAACATTTAGGGCTACTATAAGCCGATATGAGGTCATTTTCTATTAGGATGACGCTTCAAGGTTTTATTCATATTCATTTGTTTTGCAATTCTAGTAAACTCTGTGCAACCATTGAGAACATTTATTTCCTTCCAGAGTTGGATCAGTTTTTAACACCTGTCTCACACATCCCAACGACTTTCATTGGGTTTAAGGTTGGGATTCTGGTTTTGGCAACAGAAAATCATTTCTTCTTCTTGAATTTTTCAGCCTGATACTTGTATCCATGTCATCTGGGAGCCACAATTTACTTTAATATATTTCCACAAAACATTGTTGAGCTCCAGTTTGACCAATTAAAGCAATCCCAGTACATAAAATTGCCTCCTGTGGCTTGTAGAGCGGCTACGGTGTGCATTACTTTATGCGTGTCCCTTCTTACCCTCATGTGCTTATTGTTCTTGAATAGGCTAAAACAAGACTCATCAGGTCCCATGATCTTTTTTTTTTTTTTTTTTTTGCATTGTTTTAGAATCCCATGTTTATGCTTTTTTACATTTATGCTTCTAATGCCTTTTTCTTTTAGCTTTTTTCTGATTATTCTCACTATGGCTACACAGCCATTAAGTCCCAATCTTGTGAGTTCACATCACATTTTATGTGCGTTAAAGTGCTTTTACTTTCATTATTAAACACAGCCATGAATTCTGCTGTCGTTTTTTTTTTAATGACTCAACTTCACCAAGCATTTAAGTGATGATCTCAAATGGCAACCAAGATTTTTATCCAAGCACCATCTTCTGTACAATTGATGGTTGTCCATGATGCTTCCAGGTTTGGCAGTTCTTAACCCAATTCCAGTAATTTCAGCAATCTCTTAAGTTCTTTTCTTTGCTTGAAGCAGGGAAGCACCCTTCTAAATTTAGTTGTCTTCCAACACTGTTATTTACAAAGAAGAAGCTAATCAATCATTCACTGTTTTTTTTTTTTCCCACTGAAACATATTAATCAAATAAATGAATAAAGCGGTGTATTTGATCTCTAATTTTCTGCCTGTCTGTGTAGTTGTAGTTTCATTAAGGGTAACTGGATCTTTAACTGTAATTCATTGTCTGCAGCAAATGTGGATAGTTTTGGTTTTATTTAGTGATGTGAATGCCTATGCATGTGCATTCATTTGAAAAATGTATGTTTTAAAGATGTCATGTTTTTTCTTTGTAATAAAATGTGAATTTTTTTACACTGCTCTAGCATCTTTTTTGAAGTGACTGAGGATGCATAAAACAAGTTTTCCTTGATTCCTTTTTCAGTTTTATACTCTGCCTTAACTGTTGTAATATCCATTTATAGATGCATACAATTAACGCCATTACAGTAATTGAACTCTGTATTAGTACAATGTTTTTAACTCATAAAATCATCACTCTTCTGCCTGGTGGATGCTGCAAGCCCCCAACAAACTGTGGTGCTCAAAATAAGGCACAAGGCTGTATTCATGTATGCCATTGCCATATTTAAGGACAAGATCAAGACAATTCTGAGTCTTAAGGAGTCCTTGAATCCTTTTCAAGGCGAAGCTTTAACTTCTACTGGTTGGCTTAATTCAAGCATGTTTTCAAGATTACTTGGAAAGGGCAAATCTCTGGCAAGCCCAGTAACTCCTCATGTCAACCAAGATGTCAAAAATAAATAATTAAATCCTATTTTTCCTAAAAATTCATGGGTTACCTCCAAAATCTAAGGAGGTTTTCCTTGTCCAAAGCCCAATCAGTGGTAGAATTTCCGTAAAGATCAACAAATAACATTTTACAGATAATTTATACATCACTCCCTGTTGGGCCTCCTGTTATATGACACTTCCATAAAATTGTCCTGTATCTCACAATGTTAAAACCTTTAAAAAATTGGAATCCAGAATTTGATTTGGATTATCTCTAAAATCTAATTAGCTTCTCCCTGTGCAAAACCCCACATAACTGTCTGCGTAGTCCTGCTAACAAATGCACACAAAAATCGAAGAGGTAATCACCTATAGCCATCTTTGTGCCTGTGAAGGTAAAAAAAAAAGACAACACAAACATTCTTAAAAACGTGGATGATACAAATAGCAAAGCAACCCAAGCACAAATGATTTTGCACTAATATTGCAACAAATCTGAGTCAGTGCACAAAACAGCCCAAGAATTGGCTCCAGTCTTCCTCTCCATCACTTTTATTACACACAATAAAATATTTTTATGATGCTGTGCTTACCAAGTTGTGTGCTCACTACATGGGTGCTTTTAAAGACAAACCTCACACGTTACATCTTTTATGTGGTCACAAAAATGCAAAAGAAGAGCTGCTTTCTATCTGTCCTGAGCAAGAAGCAGAAATCAGAGACCTGGGGAGACATGACCAGTGAGGATTTTCAGTGAAAAGAACTACAGAATATGTTGTATTGTGGTCGAGGATTTTTTTTTTTTGCCCGTTCCTCTCAGCCATTTAAAGTTGACATGCCATAGAATTTCCAAATTTGCTACTGCCTGTGTTCACAAGTGAAGTAGAATTGTTAATTAAATACATAAAAGATGATTTCAATAAAATGGCAAAAAAAGTGTTTTATAATCATAGCCTTACAGGATGCATACTTGTACGTTTTTGTTTTAAATTGTAGAGTTTTCATAATATTGTATTCAACACACGTCTTATGTTTAACGGTGCATTGAGGTGGTTTGGACATGTACAGAGGAGGGAGAGTATTGAATGTATTGGTAAAATATGCTGAGGTTGGAACTGAAAGGCAAGAGATCTAGAGGAAGACCAAAGAGAATGTTCATGGAGGCTCTGAGAGAGGACATGAAGTTAGTCGGTGTGATAAAAGAGGATGCGGAGGACAGGGATGGAGAGAAACAGATGATTCGCTGTGGCGACCCCTGAGGGAAGAAGCTGAAAGAAAAGTCGATTATAAATCCATTTTAGCTGAATGCAGTGGTTTCCCAGTGAAACCATCTCAGCACAATCACTTAGTATCAGTGCTGTTTCATGGTCAGGGTTGTCTTTTTAAAAATTATACAAGAGACCCCTTTAAGTAGCCACTTGCATACTTTATGACTGTCTCTTGTTTATTGTTGTATCGAGGAAGAGTAGCCCCGGCTGCATTAGTAAAATCCTTTCTCAATTCCTATAAATGGTGTTACCAGAGGAAAATATTGCTAAAATTTTAACAAAGCACAGAATTCAATTCTATCCACTGTAATAAAAATAGTAGCTTTTATTTGATAAAATCCTGAATTTTACTCCTAAACCACCAACTTTTACTTTTAGAGAGGTATTTTTACACAATCTAGAAAGATGTTCCGCTGCTTGTAATATCTAGTTATAATCTAAATTACATTGTCAGGATCCTTTGTCAAAATGTCTTCTCTGGAAAGTCGATATTACATGTGGAGGACAGAAGTGCTTTTTTCAGATATTAATTGCTTTTTCTGAAACCTCATAGTGCTGTATAGCTTACTGAAAAATATCATTGGGATTGGATGTGAAATACTTTCTGTACAGAGTTCCACGTCAACTTGATAAGCATGGCTGTCAAAAAGTGTCTTGCCAGAATGATTGTGACCCACCAGATGAGCCCAGGTTTTTAGCATAATTTTTATTGCTACATGGTAAACAATGTACCAGTAGGTGCAGTAGATTCCCAGAAAACCAACAAGGTCCAGCATTCGTAATATGCCTGCTCTTGGGCAATTAGTTGAAAGGGGTGTGTTCAAGAAAATAGCAGTGTCTGCCGTTGACTTTACAAACTCAAAACTATTTTGTGCAAACTTTTTTGTTTCTAGGATTTAGCAATCCTGTGAATCACTACACTAATATTTAGTTGTATGACCACAGTTTTTTTTTTTTTTATATAACTGCTTCACATCTGTGTGGCATGGACTCAACCAACTTGTGGCACCTTTCGGCTGTTATTCCACTCCAAGATTCTTTCACAACATTCCACAGTTCATTTACATTTCTTGGTTTAGCTTCCGAAACAGCATTGTTGACGTCACCCCACAAGTTTTCGATTGGATTAAGGTCCGGGGCTTGGGCTGGCCACTCCATAACATTAATTTTGTTGGTTTGAAACCAAGATTTTGCTCCTTTACGAGTGTGTTTGGGGTCATTGTCTTGTTGAAGGACCAATTTCAAGGGCATGTCCTCTTCAGCATAAAGCAACATGAACTCTTCAGGTATTTGGACATATGAAAGCTGATCCATGATCCCTGGATGCGATAAATAGGCTCAACACAGCCATATCATGATGCTTGCACCACTTGGCCTGAATTCAGAGTTTGAGGGTCGTCTCACAAACTGTCTGTGGCCCTTGGACCCAAAAAGAACAATTTTACTCTCATCAATCCACAAAAATGTTCCTCGATTTCTCCTTAGGCCAGTTGATGTGTTCTTTGGCAAATTGTAACCTCTACCTATGCCTTTAAAAATGTTTTTATTTATTTATTTATTTTTTTTTAACAGAGGGTCTTTGCGAGGGATTCTTGTAAATAGATTAGCTTCACACTGACGTCTTCTTACTGTCACAGTACTTACAGGTAACTCCAGAATGTCTTTGATCATCCTGGAGCTGATCATTGGCTGAGCCTTTGCCATTCTGGTTATTCTTCGATCCATGTTGATGGTTGTCTCCCATTTTCTGCCACATGTCTCTGGTTTTGCTCTCCATTTTAAGGTATTGGAGACCATGTTAACTGAACAGCCTATATTTTTTTGCACCTCTTTACAAGTTTTCCCCTCTTAAATCAACTTTAATCAAAGTACGCTGTTCTTCTGAACAATGAATCCACCAACCCATTTTCCTCAGGCTTTCAAAGAGAAACGAGTGCTGGCTTCATCCTTAAATCGGAGCCACCTGATTCACACCTGTTTTTTCACAAAATTGATGACCTCATTGATTGAATGCCACGCTGCTATTTTTTGGACACACCCCTTTCAACTAATTGCCCAATTGCACAGCCCTAAGAGCATGCACATCATGAATGCTGGATCTTGTTGGTTTTCTGAGAATCCACTGCACCGACTGTTAAACTGTTTGCCATGTAGCAATAAAAATTATGCTGGATTAATTTGGTTAGTCACATTGGATTGCTATTATTTTGGACACTACTGGACAACTAATGTTGCAGGAAACCTGCTTAGATAACGTGTTTTATTCTTAATGTTGCAAATTCTTTACAAGTGATTCTAGATTCTAAATTCTAGTTATTCTAGAGACTCTCTAGCTGTTATACTTTTCCTCAGTGTAATTCAGACACCATTAGACCTGAAGCTCTAATACTTCATACAAAATATTGTAGTCTCATAAGGTGTTGACTGGGAAGACACAATGTTTATGAGAGGAGCAGCGGTGGCCTGGTGGTTAGGTGCTGGATTACCGATCCCTGGCTTGGGGGTTCAACCCCCTCTGTCCCCCAGTGCAGCTAACTGGGTTATCAAACGATGACCATGTCTGTCTGTGGTGATAGGCACGTGAAAGAACCATTGCTGACTTAGCTGTCAGCATGTTTCTGCCCTGCGATGGCCTGGCGAGCTGTCCAGGGTGTACTCTGCCCTTGCCCAGAGCTGGCTGAGATGGGTGCCAATCTCCCCATGACCCTAATTAAGACTAATAGGTTCAGAAAATGAATGAATGAATGTTTGAGAGTTGACAGATTGGCTCAATCTCCCACAAAGGTTAAAGACATCAAAACAACCACTCTTTACAACCGTGATCAACATAAAGACATTTCAGGAAGCATTGAAGTAGCAGAAGACCAGATCAGGAGCAGATACAAGGCTACAGTAGGATCAAGTTCACCAAAGCTGGACAAAGATGCCTGGTCTTTTTCCTGCGACCCAGTAAATGCTTTGGTTTGTTTGTTTGATTGTGTGGAAGACCATTTTAGGACCAGGTTCACTCTTACAATGTTTAAAGAACACACCTAGAGTGTATGTTTTAACCACATTTGTGTGGTATTGGAAAATTATCTGATCGCAGTAATTCTAGGTTAAATTATACATTATCTTAGGAATTAAGGTTGGTATTAGATTACAGAGAATGAAGGGGGAATAAGGATTTCCTGAACATAAACAAACACTCATTTATCGTGAATAACAAACACAGTTGCATTTTGTAATTGCATTTTTTTTAGTTCACCAAAGGAGTCAATATTAGCAGGAAAAAAAAAAAGACCTTTCGCCTTGGAGATTTGTATGGAGGTCAAGCCGCATCACAAGTCATAAATCTTGTATTTAAAAAAGTGCATTGAACAAGTCTTTGTAATCTTGATCAGCTTGACGATGCAGGTTTATACAAACGGGTCTGGCACAGGCTGATGGTACTTCTGTTAGATATGAACATGTTTATAAGGGCAGAGTGTAAAGCCAATTTGACTTTCAGATGAAAGTCAGGAGGTGGTCTTATGCAGAATTTATATGCTTTTGATAAACATACTACAGCAGAAACAGAAACAATCATTCAGAGTACGGTTAAATCCTGCAATTACATTGTAAAACAGAACGCTAACTTTTTCAATATTTACCACACTTACCTCTTTATGGAGTATACCAGTTTATGGTATGTGGTTTCCCCTCAGAAAAAGGTATAGAATTAGCACTATATCTTCATAGTATGGACACTGCCCAGCCAAAATAAATAAGTAAATAATCAATTAAATAAATAAAGGCGGCACGGTGGTGTAGTGGTTAGCACGTCTGCCTCACAGTAAGAAGGCCTGGATTCAATTCCCAGCCTGAGTGTTTCTATGTGGAGTTCAAATGTTCGCCCCTTGCTTGCATGGGTTTCCTCAGGGTACTCCGGTTTCCTCTCACTGTCCAAAAACATGCACAGTGTCACAATGCTGCGCGATTCCGCCACTAGGGGGCGGTGTTATGACTCTGGCGCCCCAAGTCCCGCTCCTGACCTCGCGCATGCGCAGTGGTATACTCTCTCCCCCCAGCTGAAGAAGTAGCAGCTGAACCGAGTTTACAGCTGAATCGGGCAGTTCTGCTGCTATTTAAAGATGGCTAGTGTTAAGGCGTTTTGCTGGTTCATCACATGTCTTTCTATCGTGCTCACTTCTGTTAGTCTGTCTGTCTGTCAGGGAATTGTGCATTCTCCTGTTTGCATGTTAGTCTGTGCTCCGGGACTCCCAACTATTATTTCAGTCCAGAGTTGTGTTAATTTTTTACAAAGATTTTTTATTCAGGATGGAAATTCTGTGGTGTCAATTCATGTGTGAAAATGTTTGATCATAGTCCCTGAACCAAACTTTCACTATTTTAGTCTGAATTTTAAATCAACACCATCAGGATCTCTTTTGACATGACGACTGAAGAAAAGTCGGTTACACACTGCATCAGTTAAGGTTACATAACATGTTGCCAGTCAAAACACATTAATCCCTGCACTAATTATTACATATTTATCAATGTTTATTACTTCTTTGCTCATTAATGCTATTCTTTTAAACACCTAAAAGACAAATTAGCCACTAATTATTGGATAAATAAACCAATTAGCCAATTATCAATTATGTTATGGCATATGTCATCATCA
The DNA here is from genome assembly GCA_030068295.1 of Euristhmus nudiceps. Classification (NCBI taxonomy): domain Eukaryota; kingdom Metazoa; phylum Chordata; class Actinopteri; order Siluriformes; family Plotosidae; genus Euristhmus; species Euristhmus nudiceps. The sequence goes on along the minus strand of JAQNCB010000026.1, from coordinate 13,946,273 downwards.
GTTCTCTAAAAATCAACCCTTTTGTACCTCTGTCTTGGAAGTTAACAATAAAATCAAAACAAGTGCACGCTACATTAATGCGCTACATGCAGCGCATGCCGGTGGTGGGGGGAAGTTAAATCTCTGGAGTGGCACAACAAATACAGTCAGTAAATTATCCACCGAATGGTGATCCGAATCCCAATGTTGAATAGGCTCAGCTCAAGAGACCAAAATTGGCCATGCTGTCAGCAAGGAAGAGGTAGCATACCCCACTCTCAGATCGACTACAGCATCACTACTCAATCATGGGTCTCTGTGAATTCATATATACAGCTGTATAAACCCCTGTCACATATGTGGCACAATAGGTACACAGGTACACAGGTACAAAACAGGAAAAGGGACAAATTCTTTGAGCAGTTGTGAGTGTTTCGTACCAAACACACAGCTGTTGTGTGGCAGAAAATACCACTGTAGACTCTCGTAATGGAATTTTGTATGTGTACAAAAAATTTCTTCTGTATTCTAGGGACTTTTGGACATCAGGTCAGTTTGGTAGGTCTGTTAACATTCTGCAGGGGTGTTATGATAGACATGTGAATTTCATTCGTTTTTACTTTTTCATCTGATCTACTAAGAATCGTACTGTTTTTGTACAATAGTTCTATGACTGCCCGAATTTAAACCCATATCACTCATACGACATTTTTACAAAACTGTTAAACCCCTGTCACATGTTAACGATTTGCAGAACTTATGCAACGTGTAACAAATTTCTATATTTCTGGCATACACTGAAGTATTAATGTTTTGCTAGTTTTGAACGATACATAAATTATTAGTAGCTTATCCACAATTTACCAAAAACTTAAAGCTAAATTATGTCAAATATATCTCCAAAATATATTGACATGTGTAGACATATCTGATGTGTATCGGACAACCACAGAACATTTACTGAATGTCTATCGAAATTTCAGCTAGTATATTATGGGCGTGTTGGAAGCATTTAGGGAAAAAGTCGCAATCCTCCCCAGCTTCAGAGGTGCATGCAGCTTTTTCATCCCTCTGCTGTGGCTTCAGTGGCTCTTGTTGGTGCTAGACAAGTGATTAATTTTGACCCCGGTTAGCTAAATCTAAGAAGAGAATGAGTTTTATGCATCATGGACAGATTCATTAGCTTTCACTGCTGACAAAAGTGGTTTACCGGCATGCATATGTAGTGCGGAATTAGCAAACAATAACAACAACAACAACAACAACAACAACAACAACAAAAAATCAAACATTGAAAGACATTTCCAGAATAAAGTTCCTTTCATTTCTGGTTGCAGTTGAGATCACATATTACGATCTCCAGCTACGCAACAAGGTCCGGTGGTGGTACTAAAACAGTTTACGTCTGGGGCACGTTTTCTGGAAAGCTAAGCAACCATGCCGCCCTGCTCAGAAGGACAAATAGTGAAACTGAAAACCTTTCCAAACGGGACAAACTTGTGTTCAATACATTGGGTGCAATTCCCGACACTTAAATAAGCATCAAAAAGTACGCATTTGAAGTCCTTTCGATCTTTGAATCCACGTACTTGTGCAAGCAGGTTTTTTCCATCATAACATCAAAAGTAACCATCGCTCGTACCTAACAGAGGAGAGCTTGCAATCCTGCATGAAAAATAAAAGTGACGTCTTACAACCATGACATGGAGACATTGTGCAGTGAAGTTCAGAAGCAGAAATCATATTAACCAAGTGAAATAAATCATTTAATGAGCAATTATTTTGATAATCTATATTTTTATATCAGACCCTGAACTGATATAGTTGTTTTTCATGTTCAGGTTGATGACTGACCGCTGTACGTCACGTGACGAAATTAGGGAGTGACAGCACACTGAAATAGACATTAACATATAAACCTCACATTTTTGTTTGCCCTTATTTATGAAAGAAAATATGCTGCAGTTGTAAGATTTTAGAATGTCGGTGCACTATGATTTGTTCGCATGACAGTGATGTTGATGCTGCGATATATACTGGGGATCTGATTTGAATCAATGAGTGAAACCCTTTTATTTGTAACATGATGGATTGTCAGGGATACACTGCTGCATAAGTTAGACTATTGTTGGTCATAAGTTACAAACTCTGCTAATAGGCACGGAATTTGTTGATTTGTTGATTTCCTCACCATGCTAAGACTTATTCCAGAATTCTGCAACTTACACAAAACTTACCCAAAACCTATTTAATGTATGCCAGCGTAGTCGTCATATTTCTCGCCGGTTTAACACTGGTTAAATCGTCAATGTCATGCAGCATATTGTACATGTGGTGGTCATAAGCCAACTGAATATTCAGTCATATATCTTCCATATGAACACCTTCCATTTTGATTTGCAGCCCTGACTATGACATTTTCACTTGCTGAACCACTGATCCTCCTCAAGTTGTATGGAGGCTGGAGCCTATCTCAACCAATTCTGGGTGAATGTGGGGTACACACTGAGCAACTCGCAAGTCCTGCATATCAACACACATCCAACCATTCACACTCATGCCTGAGTACCCCAAAGAAACCTATGCAAACCGAGCTCAAGACTCAAACCGAGGACCTTCTTTCTCTGAGGTTGATGTGCTAAATACCACACCATCGGGTCATCTATATGACAGATGTATAAAAGATTTTAAGCTTTTAGATTCACCTCACCAAAACCTACAGCCAGGGGCGCAACTAGAAGAATATTTCGGGGGGGGAGGCAAATTTTTTTTTGAGTGAATAGACACATGTGCAGGCCGGGAGAAGCTACTGGGTCTTTACATTCTCTCTGGTGAATTTTGAGCATTTCTTGAGGACATTGCACTTCTCAAGATCCATCCTCTTTATCAGTGTTACATCAGTTTTTTCCATCCCTCAACAACAAAGAGAGCAAAAGCCCATTATACTAAATATATGGCTTGATAGTAAGCTCCATGTT
>JAQNCB010000026.1:13665931-13677107 GCA_030068295.1 Euristhmus nudiceps | reverse complement strand
TGTGCTTTTTTGCAGAACTTTGAGGTGATTTTACTTGTACAGTTTTCGATATGCAGTATAGCCCCGCCCCCTGGAAAAAAAAAAAAAAAAACACTTCACTCGACCGGACTAATCCAGACACCCTATAAACCCTTTTCGTCCGTACGAGCGAGGTTCAACTGGATGGGTGTGTGTATATATATATATATATATATATATATATAATGACTAAAATGAAACACACATGATTCTCTGTGACTGAGTTTCGCGCACACAGTACGCTGACGTCAACTCATCATGTGTGTTTCATTTTCGTCATTCTATTTAGATATACTCCGCTCTACACAAGTGTATCAAGCACTGTTTCAGCAGCATTTGCTACAACCTTGTAGTGTATATATATACATATATATATTAGCATTACTCCTTTATTTTATTCTCTTCAATTTTTCAAAATAAAATTGGAACTTCAAAATATTAGTAATACATAAGAAATGGTATATTTTTTATGTTATATTTTCTGCAGGAGGAGCACTAATTCTGTGGACTATTTCATTAGTTTACCTTTATAAATAACTGTCAAACTTTGATCTGTTAATGTTTTGCTATGCATTCCAATCTCGTTTAAATTTTATTGACATAAAAACCAGTATCCAACCTTCAGATTTCCCCTGTGGAGCCCATCAGCATCCCATATCCAGCCCACATGTCTGCCCAGATAAAACCCTGCATCTTTGTCCAGATGGGGCCTGTGTGGGACCCACATATTTGCCCATATGGGTTTTCCCACGTGGCACCTATGTAGGACCTGCATGTTTGCCCATATGGGCTTGCCTACATAGGACCCATGTGAAGCCCGTGGACAAATCCACCTGGGGCCCATATGGGCAGCCCAAAGGGGCCCATACGGGACCCACATTGTTGTGCTAGCTGGGTAATTTTGTGACACTTAAACAGTTGACATTTCCATGAAGCTGTTTTACAGAAGTATTGTTGTTAAGTCAGTTTTTTGATCCCATAAACTCATCACATTTACACATGATGCCTGCCATGACACTGCACGACCCCACAACTAGGGGCGCTGTTCTCGTTCCTCTTTGTTGCTTTGGCGCACGCTGAGCTGTGTGCCCCTCCCCTCACCTGTGCAGTGTTTGAGGCTAGTTTTATAAGCTGTGCTAGTGAACACAACGGTTTCGGGATTCTACTGGTTTTATCCGTTTGCTTATTCATGTTCTGTCTTTTGGAGGATTGTGTTCTGTATGTCCCCGGAAAAGAAAACACTGTTTTGAGCATTGGGATTCCTGCCTTAAGAACGTCAGTTTACTTTTGTTTTCCTTTTCGTTTTACCCCGTCTGTCTGTACCACGGAGACTGTGCGCAGTTCATTTTTGACCTCAGTCAGTATTTAGTTGGAATACCCTTAATAAAGACTGTTTTTGTTTGCACCCATCATCTGGTCGTTGCTTGGTCCGCGTATGGATCTAAATCAACCCAGCCAGGTACCGCTTAGCGTGTACATTAACAGATTTCTCTACGTCCAAAAAAATTGACAAACATTTTGCCTGGTTAACAAACAAAATGATTACATGCCGTCAGAACTTGTACAATGTAATAGTAGAAACATATATGAATGTATTATGGTATCCATGGACATGGAGGATGTCGTTCATACGAGGACATGATTGAAACAGGGGGGCATGAGAATATAAAACGGATGTGACAACATTGACATAGTAACTGTGAAACTAAAAAACCTAGTACGGAATTTATGGATATAGCATCAGCATAACTTGGACTTCTTAAACATAGATATGGACACAAGACAGCTAACACAATGAAAATAAAAGTGCAGTGCATGGGGCACTATTGGGATTTGATTTGTTGTAGGAAGAGCGTGGTAAGAACTTACTGGTACTATGTTTCTATTTCAACTACACCCCCACTTTGTCCATCAAAGTTGTTCAAGATCTGTGTCTAAGTGAGATATAACTCTAATGAGCAAGGTAAGAAAAAAACTATATGTGTAAATCCACAGGAGTGCCCCCCCCCTTGAACTAATAAATCATGACGTAAATAAGAAAAATATTGTATCACACTACAACAACAGTCTTCCGTACATGTGTGAGTAAAATTGCTGAAAAAAATATTTATGACCTCAAGACTGCGAAACAATTTTCTGACTAAAAATATGAAAAGATTTTCCCTGAAAAATGGATACATGAGCTGCTTCTTTAGGGCAATAAACACATTGTGTTTTTTTGCGATTTAGTCAATGAAAGATCAATATATGGCAATAATAGAGATGATGAAGACGTGATGGGCAGGTTTTCTGTCCAGGATAGGAACGCAGAAGGACAGATCATGGTGCACTTTGCAAAAAGAATGGAAATGGCTGTTGTAAATACTTTCTTCCAGAAGAGGCAGGAACATAGGGTGACTTGTAAAAGTGGAGGTCGGTGCACACAGGTGGATTACATCTTGTGTAGATGATGTAATCTGAAGGAGATCAGTGACTACAAAGTAGTGGTAGGTGAGAGTGTAGCCAGACAGCATAGAATGGTGGTGTGTAGGATGACTCTGGTGGTGAGGAAGATGAAGAGGAGAACGGCAGAACAGAGAACGAAGTGGTGGAATCTGAAAAAGGATGAGTGTTGTGTAGTTTTCAGGGAGGAGTTGAGAAAGGCTCTGGGTGGCCAGGCATTGTGTCTGTGATCTAGAGAAAGCAAGCATATGACAGGGTACCGAGAGAGGAACTGGGGCGTTGTATGAGAAAGTCAGTTTAGAGACAGTGGCACCAAGGAAAAGACAGGAGGCAGAGTTGGAGGTCGCAGAGATGAAGATGCTGAGGTTCTCTTTGGGAGTGACACGGTTAGACAGGATCAGGAATGAGTCCATCAGAGGGACAGTACATATTGGATGTCTTGGAGACAAAGCCAGAGAGGCCAGACTGAGGTGGTTTGGGCATGTACAGTGGAGTATACAGTCATATACAGTGGAATGGAATACAGTCATTCCTCGCTATGTCGCGCTTCAAGTTCTGCGGCTTCAGTGCATCATGGGGTTTTTTAAATATTCATCGAAAAATGAAAATAAGGAAATAGATCGAAAAAAGTCCAGGAAAATGCCGCGAGGGGTCAATACTGACTCGGATTCAGATCCCAGCCTCTTCTTCTGCTGCGAAATCGGTCTCGACCAATCAGCTTGCGAGATTTCAAAGCACCGTGTCCCAACCCGGAGTTGGGAGTGACCTTGTGGCCTTTCCCTTAACTTTTTCACTATTAAATTGTCATGATCCTGCCGTGTCGTGACTAACCCCCGTGCCAGAGAGCGCAGTTGAGGCGCACGGCGTCCTCTAATTATCCCTGTCTTGGTTTCAGCTGTGTCTGGTTATGTTGTGTGTGTATGTGCGTATTTAAGGAAGCCAGCTTTTTTCAGTTCTTTGCTGGAACATTGCCTTGAATGCACTCCATGCCTTCTGGTTCCTAATGTGTTAGTCAAGTGCCTTGCCAAGCCATGGTTTTCAGGTTTGCTTTTCTTATAGTTGTTTTGTTTCTTGAGAGTTATTTTCTGTTTTGAGTCAATAAAACTTCATGGAGCTTCATGAACATTCTCTCTGCCTGTTTTTTGGATCTGTGGTCCTGCACATGGCGCGTATCGCCGGCTGCCTGATCATGACATTAAATAGGTCGCCACCGATTTTGGTTTGAGATTCGGATCTGAAACTGGACTCGTGACAGAAAAGAAATCAGTCAAAGTATTTTTACACTTTATTTACATCTATGTACAATTACACGTATGTATTTTATTTACATCTTGTGCATTGTTTTTGAATGTTTAATTTTTATTATAAGCATTTATAGCATCGGATATGTATTTATTGATATAATATACACATACACATGTACGTATATTGATCCCTGTATATTGGTAGACTCCAGATGCAAGGTGCTATTTTGTGGATACAACGCATATATTGTGCGGTAGTCGTATAACAATTTGCGACCAATTTGCAAGTAATTTGAGATTGGCTTGCGGATGTGTGTTGATAAAAAGAAAATCTCCAGTTGTGTTTTCTTCAATGTTTGTTTTCAAACCATTTTCTTTTCGTCTGTACATTATTGGCATGAAAAAATGAATGATAACAAAACACACAGAATGTGGTATGTTCAACTTTCTGCTTGAAAATCCCCAACTTGTGGATTTTCCTTGTGAATGGAAAACAAATAATTTCCGAGCAATACAACTTTGTGACTTGCTCATGACATGTGAAAACTTTGAGATTACTCCATATCAGAACCTCATTTTGAAACTTTCAAAGATGTTTGAATTTTTTTGTAATGAGTTCACAAATCAAGCAATCAAAACACCAGAAATGTCATGAGACAAATTTGTGAACATTCACACATTATGATTTTTCTTAACTGAGATTCGTGGATGTTTTCTTGTTCTGATGGTTTGAGTGTTAATTTCTATCATTTCTGACATTTGGTAATTGGAGGTGCTAAATGATGATGAACGATACCTTGCTGGTATGTACACATAACACAACACACAGTGTAAGAAATGTGTTTTTTAGAACTTTTAACATACAATTTATTTAGGCTCTACTCACTTTCCTTGACTTCTACCTTTTCTCTCACATGAATGCTTGTAAATTCATCTCGACCAATCAACTTCAGAGATTTCAGAACTGAGTCCCAAACCGGAGTCGGTAGTGAGCTTGCAGCCTTTCCCTTTCCCTTTCGGCCTTTCCCTATTCAACAGTGAAAAAGTTAAGGGAAAGGCCACAAGCTCACTACCGATTCCGGTTTAGGACTTGGCTCTGAAATCTCGGAAGCTGATTGGTCGAGATAAATATCCTAGTATTCGTGTAACAGAGGGAGAAGAAGAGGATGGGATCCGAATCCGAGTCAGTAGCGACCCCTCGCTGGAATGTTTCTGAACTTTTTCCCTCTTTTTCCTTTTTTCTATTAATATTTTTACAAAATCAGCGAGGCACTGAAGGTGGTGTAATGGTTAGGGTAGCACTTCTGCTTCACAGCAAGAATGCCTGGGTTCTGCCTGGGCGTTTCTGTGTGGAGTTTCTATGCTTGCGTAGGTTTCCTCTGGGTACTCCGGTTTCCTCCCAGTCCAAAAACATGCACTGGAGGCTAATTGGCTGTTCCAAATCTCCTTTAGGTGTGAATGAGTGTGAGTGCTGGCTCTGCGATGGCCTGGTGAGCTGTCCAGGGTATACCTTGCCCTCGCCCAGAGTTGGCTGAGATGGGTGCCAGCCTCCCCGCGACCCTAATTAGGATTAAGCGGCTTAAAAAATGAATGAATGACTGTGATTATGTTTCACCAAGCTATTATTGTGAATAGCTTCACAATAATCTTTTGAATTAATTAATTAATTAATGAATATATGTAAAATTTCAGTTTCTGAGCGACTTGATCTAGTTGGGGTAGAGGAGAGGCTGGCACCATCAACAATGCAGCCTACTCTTTATATATACACACACATATATAATGTGTGGATGTGTGTGTGTGTGTGTGCAAATAGTGGCACCCCCTTGATTATCATGGAATTGTTTTGTGTCAAGCACTAATAAATCCTGAGGTAAATAAGGAAAATCTATCACACAACAGTCTTTCTTACATGTCTGAGTAAAATGGGTGAAAAAATGTACAACCTCAATGCCACACAAACAATTTTCTGACTAAAAATGTGGAAATAATTTTATCTGAAAAATGGCCACCAGTGGGTTTCATTTTCACTCTGTTGGTCAAAAACTGTGTCTTTAGGTCAATAAACACATTGTATTCTTCGGTATTTAGTCAATGAAAGATCAATGTACGGCATCCGTTTTTTTCAAATCCTTCAAACCGGTCCCCAAACCACCGAAATAATGACCTAAAGTCACGTAACGTTCCTCAACTATTCAGCTGCATCCGTGATGAACGTTCACCTCACCAATACATCGTGTAGCACAAATAAACTGCAACAGCGCATAAAGTTTTGAATAGCAATAAATGTACCCAAATATCCCTTGTGATTTTGTTTTCATTCCCCTGCCAGGGAAGGAGAAAATGGGTTTTGTACCTGCTAATCATCGCTTGTCCAGTGCCCGTGATGAACGTTCAACCCCTCAAAAATCCCCTCCAGCCATGCAACCCAACTCCTCGGAACAGATTCCTCAAAACTGTTTTCCTCTAAACTGCATTCTGGTTCATTTATTTATGCAAATAATCAGCTGGTTTTTTACTTTACATGCCTTAATTCAAGTTTGTGTTTTTGATAGAATAAGTGTGTACTGTTTTACTGCAATGCTACTGGAAAACGCAAATTTCCCTCTGGGATTAATGAAATATATATCTATCTATTTATCTGCCTGTCTCTGTGAGATCTAGTACACCAAACCATCACATAAACCCCTGGTAATATTGAAGCAAATTACATTTGTTGAAATAGTCATAAGAAAGGAATTGAGTGCTTCTGAAAAGATATTTTGTAAAATGTAAAGTAAAATAAAATGATGGCACCTGCTTATATACACTAATAATCAATTTCATTATGATTATGGGCCCAGTGGTAAGGTGCTGGATTACCGGTCCCAGGGTTGGGGGTTCACGCCCCACTGTCCACAAGCCTCTTGCCTAGAGTCGGCTGAGATGGGTGCCAGCCTCCCCAAGACCTTAAGTAAGATTAAGCAGTTCATAAAATGAATGAATGAATGAATGACTATGATTATGTTTCACCAAGGACTCGTTTATGAAATGTATGAGTAGCTCCACAATCATCTTTCGAAGACTTGCATCAAATATAATCAAGTCCTTATCTCATAGCTGTTTGTTGTATATTGGATTTTACACTCATTTCTTTTCATCGCTGCAAATGTACAGACAGATGACAAATTAAGCCATATTGTGGAAACTATTTTGTTGGCATGCTCTCAGTTCACTTGTCTCTGAGAGAGCAGCCTCACTTTAAATCAATGCAAAGTTCTTGTAATGGATCACATGTCTATCCTGACAGACATGGTCTCCGTCATCAACAGGGCACAAGAGTTTTTTTTTTTTTTTTCAAAATTGGTTGATGTGAAAAAAAGGATAGAAATCATACACTATAAGCTTCAAAGTCATCACATCTCAAACTAATTAAATACCTAATGGAAGATTTTGAAGCAACATGACAGACAGCGTCATTATCGAAATACCAATTACAGAGAATATCTTTGGGGGGAAATGGCCTTCATTACACCATACTCTTGTAAAATCGACATGCCCATGTCAAGAAGCACAAAAGCATCAGTAAAAAGCCCCATGATGACACTTTACTCCCCCCCCCCCTTTCATTTGTCACCTCTTTGGATATGCTGTTTTTATCTTTTAGTTCTGAATAAATATAGTGAACTTGTGAACAAGACCCGAGATACTTGATCTCCTCCACTTGGTTCAGGACCTCATTCCAGACCCTGAGGGTGCATTCCACCCTTTTCCGGCTGAGAACCATGGCCTCAGACTTGGATGTGCTGACTCTCATTCCGGCCGCTTTGCACTTGGCTGCGAATCGCTCGAATGAGAGCTGGAGGTCCCGGATTGATGAAGCCAAAAGGACAATATCATCTGCAAAAAGCACAGACGAGATCCTATGGCCACCAATCCAGAATCCCTCAACGCCGCAGCTGTGCCTAGAAATTCTGTCCATAAAAATTATAAACAGAATCGGTGACAAAGGACGGCCTTGGCGGACTCCAACCCTCACCGGAAATGAATTCGACCTGTTGATACCAATGTGGACCAAGCTCTGGCTCCGGTGATACAGAGATCTAAGCAACGGGTCCAGTACACCGTAGTGGATCTCATCCACACCCTAAGCCCAACCATTGAGGAGCTTTTTGACTACCTCGGTGACCTTAGCCGAGGTGATGGACAGACCTCCCCCCAAACCACCAGGGTCTTCCTCCTCCATGGAGGGCGAGTTGGTGAGATTGAGGAGATCCTCGAATTATTCCTTCCACGTGAGTAGCTCCCCACTTCCACTGTAGCTCACACTGTCATTGCTCACATGGGTGTTGAAGTCTCCCAGGACGATGAAGGAGTCCCCAGGCGGAGCATTCTCCAACACACTCCATAAAGACTGCAAAAAGGGGTGGGTAATCTAAACTGTCATTTGGTGCATAAGCACAAACAGTCAGGATCTGCCCCTCCCCTCCCTCCCCCCCTGAAGGCGGAGTGAAGCTACCCTTTCATCTAAAGGGGAGAACCCCAGCATGTGGGTGCCAAGACAGGGGGCAACAAGGACGCCCACACCGGCTTGCCACTTCTCCCCATCAGCAAATCCAGAATGGAATAAGGTCCAGCCCCTCTCGAGATGGGTGGTTCCAGAGCCCAAACTATGTGTTGAGGTCAATCTGACTGTATCTAGTCGGTATCTCTCAACCTCATGCACCAGTTCAGGCTCCTTCCCCACCCGAGAGGTGACATTCCATGTCCCAAGCGTCAGAGACAGTAGCCAAGGATCGGTCTGACGGAACACATGCCTTCGGCTGCCACCTATCTCACAGCACACCCGACCCCTATAGCACCTCCCACAGGTGGTGGATCCATGGGAGGCTAGACCCATGTCTCTTTTTAGGGCTGCGCCTGGCCACGCTCCATGGGCAGAAGCCCGACCACCAGGCGCCCGCCTTCGAGCTCCACCCCCACACCTGGCTCCAGGGGGGACCCTGGTTACCAACGCCCGGGCAATGGAAACTGTGTTGTTTCATCTTTTTTATCCATAGAGGTCTTCTGAACTGTGCTTAGTCTGGACCTTCCTCTCGGACCTGTTTGCCTTGGGGGACCCTACCAGGGGCATAATGCCCCAACAAGATAGCTCCTAGGATCATTCGGAGACAAAAACTCCTCCACCACAATAAGGTGGTGATTCAAGGAGGAGCAGGAGATCAACTGGTGGATCGGTACAACCTCTGCTGTAAAGAGGAGCTTATACTGGTCTGTCATGGTGAAGAGGGAGCTGAGCCGCAAGGCTTACCTCTGGTCACGAGCTTTGGGTAGTAAAGGAAATAACAAAATCATGGATACAAGTGGCTGAAATGAGCTACCTTCACAGGGTGGCAGAGCTCTCCCTGAGAGACAGGGTGAGGAGCTCAGCCATCCAGGGGGAGCTCTGAGTAGAACCGGTGCTCCTCCGCATTGAGAGATGCCAGTAAACGTGGCTCGGGTGTTTGGTTAGAATGCCTCCCTTTTGTGATGTTTTGGGCATGCCCAACCGGAATGAGACCCTGGGGTCGACCTAGAACACGCTGGAGAGACTGACTCTCGGGTGGTCTGGGAACGCCTCGGTGTCACTCCAGAACATCTGGAGGAAGTTGCTGGGGAGAGGGACGTCTGGACCCCACTGCTTAGGCTGCTGCCCCCGCGTCCCGACCCCGGATCAAGCGGAAGAAGAAGATGATGATGATGATGATGATTATGATGATGATGAATATAGTAACATAGAATAATTATTGAACCTGGATTGTTTAGGTTACATATTTGCTCATAGTTCAGACCTGTCAGTGATGGCACAAGTGTCCAAGCTGACATTCTCATAAGCACCCAGCATGCCCTTCTCCACAGATGCCAGATCGGGTAGCTGATCGTCCACCTGGATGAGCTGCATGCAGCCCTGAAATTGGTGCAGCGATGGAGACACCTCAGTCTGCAGAAAATAACCTGTGCACAAATTAGAGAGCACACAAAAAGAGTAACAGTTACATTTCTGTGAAATTGCAGACTTATTTGTTTCACCTTGTGGATTTTTAACCTTTCAGCTTTCATCTAAATTAAAAAAAAAAGAATTAAAAATTGTATTAAAGCCAATAAAAATTCTCATAGTAATAAATTCTAATACTAATAAATACTATTCACCTGTTTAATTACAAATTTTGAGGTGAAGAATAAACTGCACTCGAGACAACATGGTACAGCAAAGTCTGGATGAAACATGAGATCCAACAAGATGCTTAAAATACTGGAAATAAATGGCTCAATAACTCCCAACAGGACAAGTCCTCCTGAAACATAGCCTGTTTTGTTCCCTGTACCATCTGTTGTTTAACTGAGTTTAAGTTATAGAAGTATAAGAAGAAGTAGAAAAAAACAACAAACAACAACAACAACAACAAATAGAGGAAGAAAAAGAATCTGAAGAAGAACATGAACAAGAGCACAGACAAACAGTAACAGCATTATTCAAAAAAACAACAACAATGATAACAAGTTGAAGTTGAAGAACAGGAACAAAGTGAACAAGACCAATGGTAGATTCTATTAATGGTATAAAAAAAAGAGGAACAGGAAAAGGATAACAAGTAGAGAAAAAAATTAAGAAGAAGAAGATGAAGATGATGATGATGATGATAAAGGGTCGACATATGGAAAGACATTTCAGATAGCAAAATATTGACAGAAATCAGCTTCAGTGTTCAGAAAAACGTAGGAAGTCTAAAATTTGGAGACATTGAGCTATTAGACTTTCTATACTGTGTCTCATGTGGATTTAAAAATTACTGCATACTGCATATTTGCAGAGATTTACGTTCTGGTAATCGACAAGTGTGTCAAGGTTTTTTTTTTTAATTTTGTTTCCTTTTTCATTTTCTTAAAACATCTCAATTGACTTAATACATTTTTGCTAAGCACTCAGGAAGAGGAAATCAGAAAACCATGACCAGGAAAAAGTGTCAGAGGAATTCAGGTAATTAAGAAGACAAGAAGAATGTTATCCTTGAAGCAGAACATGGAGGACTGGGTTACCGCAGCCTGAATGGGAACAATTTTGTAGTGTTTAAATAAGTGACAGAACATGTCAAATTTGAGAATCATGCGGAACACATAGATGGTTGAATCAGTTGAATGTAAATAAAGGTGTGAACTAATTTCTAGTCTTTATGTTGAAAACAGTTTTAAATTTGTATGATGTTGCTGTTTGATGAAAAGATGGTCATGATTCACTCTGTCTAAGAGTGTCTGCTAAATGCTGTAAATGTAAATGACTTTAACGACTGTATATGGAGCCTTTAAAGGAATGTATGTTAAAAATAAGTAAGTACTGTATTTTCCGGACTATAAGTCGCACCGGAGTATAAGTCGCACCAGCCAAAAATGCATGATAAAGAGGAAAAAAACATATATAAGTCGCACTGGACTATAAGTCGCATTTTTTGGGAAAT
>JAQNCB010000026.1:13118505-13129095 GCA_030068295.1 Euristhmus nudiceps | reverse complement strand
ATATCTATCTATGTGTATATATGTGTATATATATATATGTGTGTATATATATATGTATATATATGTGTATATATGTGTATATATATATATATATATATATATATATATATATATATATATATATAGATAGTGTGGGGTGTGTAACAGGGACAGCATTAGGACCCAGGGGAGTCTATAAGAGTTGGACACCGGGGTGCGCGCTTTGCAATCCGTTAGCTGAAATGTACGAGTGGGACAGAAAGGAAAATAATCAAATATATTTACTTTATTAGTATTTTAGTATTTCAAGATCACAATCTTCCAATTTAGAACTAAAATAATAAAAAAGGAACTAAACACAAATAAAATACACTTCAATGAATTACTTGGGGTTTTCTTTTTTTAGTAATTTCTTTTGCCAAGCCACTAGGAGCCGCGTGTGGCTCCAGAGCCGCGGGTTACCGACCCCCGCTCTAAACATATGAACAGGTGCTGCCTGGCTACTACTGCAGCATGTTACGGTCATATTCAAGTACCTCATATTTCAATCGCAGATAAGAAAATACCGAGTTTGATGGAAATGAGCAGAAACAAACATGGCATGTTATCTAGCTCGTGAGCTTTAGCAATGTCTCCACTTAGCCTTTATTTTACTTTATTGATTTATAACCTTTAATATAAAATTGTATCTAATTGTATTGTTTTTCTAGGCAGAATATCTGCTGCTGACAAAGAGGGTGACCTTTGGCAACAGACGCCATCTTCTCTCACCGGCCGTGTTTCTCCAAAAGCGATCACAGAGGCCTGGCTCCACCCCGGCACAGCAGAACTACTGAAGAAACTAATGGCAGGTCGCAGGCCATCTAGCCGCAACCTGCTTAGAGATGAATGGGACACACCGTGCCAGGGCTAGTCCACATTCAGTCTTTAAAACAAAAAGGCTGTGAGTATATTTGCTGCATGTCTTGAGTTTTTATGCCTGTTTTTGGTCTTACTGTCAAGAAACAGTTGTAAAGGCCACATGAACTGAAGCCATAGATGACGGTCTAGAACAACAGCGCAGCAGCAACCTGTGTGTGCGTGCACACACAAGACTGAGCAAACCTCCTGCCCGCCAGCAGAACCTGATAAGGTTTACTGCAGTCTGTTGCTCTGGAACAGATTAACATTTATTAGCGTTCCGATAACAAATTAAATATATAAAAATCCAAATGGAAAATGTAAGATATTGTAATTTGCAGAATTTTAAATATGAAATAAATTATTTTTTGAGTCTGATATAGTTGGTTTGACACTTCGTACTCTTGCACGGATTTGTGGCACGCCTTGCCACGGCTCGAATTATGGACAGTATTTAATGATTAACACTGATCAAGAGCTTACTTTTAGATCAAGTTCACTGCATCTAAAGTGTTTTTAAATGACCATATTAACTAACAGTGTGCTAAAGCAGAAATTCTTGCTCAGGTTTGTTTGGGATGTAAATCTTGAATAATTATTTGATCAATAGATTATATAAAGCAACTTGTCCTTAGTTAATTTACCACATTCAGGAAGCCTTTAAAATGATTCAGTAATTGTTGTTCTTTAGGAATGTAGGTGTTGCCAAATGTAAATCTGAAGTTCCTAGATGATAAACTTGCCTACTGTGAGAACAGAGAGCAACAGGTCAAAGTTGATGTGGGGAAGAATGTTTAGAAAAATGAGCAGTAAAGTAATGTACAGGGAGGGGGAAACATGCCCTGAGAATCATTTACGCTACAGTGGCACAAGTATAGCAAGTTGAGAAACTTTATTGACCGGTGTGGCCTACTCAGGATGTGTGGGAGGAGGAGCAGTAATGTACACAGTTGTACAGATCATTTATTCCACATAGAAAACTTTACAGTACCATTTATACACTTCCCACCATGATCAGGAATGCTTCAGCCGTCATTAAGCGCAATGATTCAGTCTCTACTATAGAACACAACCCCATCCCCAAACCAAAGAGAAGATTTAAATATATTAGCTTTTTAAATTTGTACACATACAGTGAAGCATACTTCAGGATTATATAGACCAGTGACTCAAATGCAGCTCACATTAGGGTATTATTATTATTACCATAACTTATTTCTTGTATTTAACCCCAAAAGTTCCAGTTTTAAAGGATCCCAGATGTTACCTTCATTGCAAGTTTTATCTAAAAAAAAAAAAAAAAGCATCGGTACATATAAAATGGAATAATTTAACTATATATAGTTGATATGGTATCAGGTAGAAATCTTATTGGACAAGCGGGGAGAGATGGCATAGTTAAATTATCACAAAAGTAAAAATCTCCAGTGCATTTGAAAAGGAAAACTAGTGTAGCAAATTCAGAGAAACCAAAATCAAAAAAAAGATTTAGAAGTAAAATCTAGTGTTATGGGATTATATTACAAGCCACTTTTCTGTACAACCAGATCAAATCAAGGAGCTATTGGTGCAAAACCAAAAAGGGCATTACAATATTTGAGCAACAGCCATTACTCATTATCTGAACTAATTACTAACCGTTTACTCGATGGTGACCCCTTCCATTGTCCTTCATACAGCTTTAGGATTATGTTGAAAAAAGTGACACACTGTTTTGAAATTTGCTCAGGATCGCCGAGGCAGAGGAGTTGAAGAGTCATCAGCGTAATCTGGATCCTGCAGATGATGGAGTCTTGTCTGATACCACCGTTATTTTCAGTCTAGACCTGGTCTAGTCTAGAACGTTTCTACCAGTACCATCAAGAAACTCTTGTAGAAGCTTCCGGTCACATTCTGTCAGGGCTTCTTTAACGCCCTTCGTTCAGGGAGAGAGTAGATCACGGTCCGAAACCAGTTGGACAGCAGATAAAAGAACAAGGGACAGTCGGTGAGCATTTCTAGGCCTCGTGCATCGGCTCCACTGTGCAGGAGATGTGGAATACGAGCCCGATGCGCAGGAAGAACTTCCGCAGTACAGCTCTTAGCTCAGGGATCAGGTCAAACTGCATGATTTCACACAGCAGTGGGTAGTAACGAGCGGCATGGGCCTTGAACTGGACATGGAAGGGAGGAAAAAAAAAAAGTTCAAAATCCTGATTCATGAGCATCATGTACACTGTGTGAGAGCAGCACTCACCCGGTCATCACTGATCTTCAGCACTTTGGTAAGGAAGAGGAGCAGCAGGTTGGTCCATGCCTCACGGTGACTCTCAGACGTCAATGTGAGGAAATAAGCTACAGCATCACTGCACACACTGCAAGACACGCACAGATGTGTCACATGCAGACTGCTGTCCATTTCGCCACTCAATCATTATATAATATCCATATGTGGAACATTTGCTACAAGAAAACCAGGCAGCATGGATACATTTCAGACAATAGATGGATGTTACACTGCTACTATATTAGACAGGCCAGTGGTGACTCGGTATTCAAGGCTCTGGGTTAGTGATCAGAAGGTGAGAGGTTCAAGCCCGAGCACCACCAAGTTGCCACTGCTGGAGTCTTCAGCAAAGCCCTCAACCACCAAGCTGAATAAATGAGAAAGTGTCAAGGCTAGAAACGAGAACCTGCCAAATGGTAAGAGAAACAGCTAAGGGACCAAAAGGTTGCTGGTTCGAGTCCCGAGCCAGCAGGAAAGCTGTGTGGTGGTGGTGTACTGAGCTTTACCTTCCCTTCTTCCACATTCATGGCTGAAGTGCCCTTGAGCAAGGTACCTAACCCCTCACTGCTCTCTGGGCACCTCCAATGTGTGTGGCAGCCCACTGCTCCAAGTATGTTTGTGCTCACCTTGGATAACTTAAATGCAGAGGCAATAATTTCCCTTGTGGGATTAATACAGTATGTCAATCAATAAAAAATCCAGTACAGTCGATCCTTGGTGCAGTCCCACCTCGACCTTGAACTCCTCTGTCATGCCTACAGCACACCTCACCACTATGTCTCCTGTAGGTTAGCGGCACTGATGGCAGTCGTCGTTAACCCGGGCCTCGACAGATCCGGTATGGAGGTCATACAATTGATTCGCATATTTACTTTGGCACAGTTTTTAAGCCGGATACCCTTCCTGGCGCAAACATCTGCATTTATCCGGGCTTGGGACCGGCGCAAGGAAGACACTGCTCTGCCTTTAGGCTGCATTGATCACAGGCAGTGGAGAGCATGGATATAAGAGACAGGCTCCACCCCCACAGCGGATGACTCCGCCATGTCCAAAGCACTGCCACTCTGAGGTGTAATGTTCTCTATATGCATGCTGTTGTCATATCTCAATGTTTACCACATAAATACAGGGAAATAAAATAAAGTTTATAGTGGGGGGCGGTGAGCTTCGCCAATCTGCTGCGGAGCATCTAGTATGACATCCAGGAAGGAACATAGGCATGTGTCAATCGTGTAATAATTATTCAACATATCTGGCATCTAATAAATTCACTGATGGCTTTCCACCAATCCGAAAATAATATAAATGTGATCCATGTTGCATAAACAAACACCAGTGCACTGACACCACCACCACACTGAAATCCACACCTTATTGTGAATTAATGTTACACCAGCAAAGCATTCAAGTACATTAAAGTTTTGTTTTCAGAGCAGCAGTCAGCCTGCCATTACACCCGTACAACATGCAATTTCTCCTCATCTTTTAAAGCTTGTATCATTATGAAAAGATCATTATACTTGATGGTCTGTGTAAACTGATAAGGTTCAGCATCTGTACACAATACTTTGATGCACCTCATAATGTTGTAGTGCACTACAGAGTCAGTGGAATTTACAGTTGTGAATTTGAACAGTGATACAACAGTTGAACTCCCCATAGTATACAGTGTGGACAAGTAAATATTTCAGCTACAGCAACAGTTACAGTAAATATTGAAAATCTTCACTTAGGAATCTTGCTTCACTCAGATACGAATGTTTAGTGTCTTTCTACCTCACATTAGTAGAGAAGGCAGAAAAAAAGCACCCAAAGACAGGGTATTCATCATGTTGTGGGGATTTAAATAGAAAGTCTTCAACCCTTAAACCCAAGTCTGAGGCGTCTCAGAAGGGGGGATCAGGTCAGTCTGAGAGCCAAGTAGTGATGAGGCAAGTGTCTCAGAGGGTTCCAAATCAGGACGTGAGCAAATATCTTCCGATAGTGAGGAAAATGAAGGCTAAATGCTCACTGTATTGTATTAAGTTGATATCTCTGTGCACTTTGAACTAGAGATTTTGCATTTAAAAAAAATTATTTTCATGTCTGAACTACTTGTTTGAAAACTGTAATGTTGGTAATCTGGTTCATACACAGAAATCACTTCTGTGTTTCTGAAGTCATTACGGATTTACTATGAAAAGCCCAAACTGGACACATTTTTTAGCACATATTTTGCACAATGTTCATCTCATAGAAAGATGCATTTCACAAGTTTTATTGCTTTTTTAAAAATATATATAGTTAAAAAAAATAATAATAATTTATCATAATGAACATTTTGTGGATTGTCTGGTTCTTGCATGGTGCCCCAGAATTTGTTTATATTGCAAGGACTTAACTTGCTTATAAATACAAAACACAAGTCCCCATCACGTAAATCATCCCGTTTTATGGTCAAGATGTTTATTACGTCAAGAGTTAAAGCCAAGCGGTGGTAAAGGTTAAGGTCAGTCTCTAGGAATTTAATCTAAGTTATGGAAACAAGACTGTGTGTGTGTGTGTGTGTGAGAGAGAGATGGTTGAGAGTTAGTTCTTACTTGAGCAGGCGTCTCTGCACCTCCTCCCAGGCGTCCTGTCTGTTCTGGTCTGTGTACATGCGGAAGAGGATGCGCAGGCCACAGGCTAGGCTGCTCGTCTCCTGTTTCAGCAGGTTGGGTTTGGACTTCCCTTTAAAGCCTAATGTACAGAATCACATTTAACGACGTACCACAAGATATGCGTCAGATATTTTTAGTGCATTTTGTTGATGTTTGAGCATTCAGACAGATCTACAGCCGGAAAAAGTGAAGAGTGTCGTGTTGTTTCGATACAACCCAAATCTGTATCAAACTAATTCCAGTCAGGAAATGTATAGCAGTGAAACTCAGGAAAAACAGAGAGATGGTACACACCAGCCCTCCACAGGGCTGTCCTCTGCTCATTATTGGAGTTGAAGGCTTTAGCGAAATGGTGAGACTCCAGCAGGCAGTCCAGAAGTTTGAACAGCTGCTCTGAGGTCAGGTAGCGGTACATTCCCTGATCCTGCGTCTCCACGTGGACGTCAGCCTCTGGAGCATCTCTCTGCACAAAGCATTTACGCACACAGGTGAGCATTTTTAAATATTAAAAAAAAGAAAGAAAAAAGAAAAAAAAAAAAAAGTAGGTTGGTACAGAACATATCACACCTGTGCTGCTGCAAAGTTCTCTGCGTCCTCCTTTTTGCTGGTGGCTGGAAAGAAGACGATATTGTCGATGGTCTGGATGAGCTCCAGCTGCACCACACACTTGATGAGCAGTGCTGCAAACAGCCTCTGCTCCTGGACTTCTGCATGATTGCACACACATACACGCTGAGTAAACCTCTACTCTTAACTCATACACACACTACAGGTATAAAGGATGAAGTGATCAAAATGATTAAAATGGTAAAACGTATATTCTGAGCTCAGTTTCTTTCAGTGCTGATGTCCCCACCCACCAACCTTATCTCAAGGGGTTGCCGAGAGGTTGCCATGTATCTCAGCCAACACTGGGAAAAGGTAGGGTGCACTCTGAACAGCTTACCAGACCATCACAGAGCCAACGCTGGGAATGGGATTTCTCTTGGTACACCAGTTTCCTCCCACAGTCCAAAGACATGCACATTAGGTTAACAGTACAAATTTGCCTTTAGTTGTGAGCATGAATGGTTGTGTGGTATGCTGGCCTGGCGATGGACTGGAAGGCTCGACAGTGTGTACCCTGCTATTACTCGAAATGGCAGAGATAGGCTTCAGCCTCCCCACAATCCTAGTAGGATTAACCAGTTCTGCAAATGAATGAATGGTTTGTGGTGTAGTTGCTACACCACTTTGAACCTGAAGATGACATTAACAGACTACATCCAGAAGGTGGCCGTAATGTGCAGTGAATGAAAAAAAAAAAAAAAAAACTACAGCTAGATAAATGAATACATAACAGATCACTTAAAATTTCTTAAAGTAAAACCAAAAAGTTTAAAAAATGAAAAGAACAAATTAAAAAAGGATTACAATTCTGGTCTGTACTGCAGAGGAAATCCCCTTTGAGCATGTGCTTAGTTTAGACAGAGAATTTACCACCTAAGCATAACTGTAGCGTCCAGAAAACCCCATTAGCTCTACTAATAAACTCCACACACTTGCGCTGGATTTAAACTTGCCTGAAGGCAAATTGAACTGACTCTGTTTCCGATTCTCTGCCAGCGCCTTCTCCATACTGCTCACAGAGTGCTGGTCATCAGTCCGAGGCTGGATATCCACAGACTTTTGGGACACAGAGTCCTGAAAATGTCACAAACAATCCATTGCTCATCTATTACAAGTCAAACAAGGGGTGAGCTCCACCTCACAGACAAAATATTCCTCATCCATATACAGGAGGGTGCCAACCTACAGAAACAACCATTATAAAGTTCAGAAGGTCTAACAATTCTGTTTTAGATAGTAATATGGAACTCTCGCTTGTGTACCAGTTGTTTGTCTGAGTCCAGCTGAGTCACATGATCGCCGTCCGCACCAGCCGGCTTCCACGTTAGCAATCTGAGATGAAGAAGAGACAGAACACAGATATGAGAGGCAGCATTCCCGGCTGACTCCACCCAGAGATCAGCACTGAGGGAGTGTTATGGGAACTCACGTGTGTGGGATGGTCGTCTTGAAGATATCCAGCATGCAGTTGCATGTCTTGTCCCAGGTCTCGGCTGTGAACTTCTCTCCATTTAGGATCACAACATTCTCCAAGCAGTTGGTTCCAGACCTTGCCAGCTGCTCATTATCTGCAACAACAAAAATAGAAATAAGAACTTAGAAATAAGGGGGGGGGGGGAACGGCACAGGGTTGAGAGAAGGAGGAGGACTGCGCAGAGAACAGGGTGGGGTGCGTTACGCCGCATCTTCCTCAGCATATACTTAATGAGCGTGGTTTCCCCAACTTGCTCTCTCGATGGGGGTTGGAGAAGTAGGTGCATTAACATTCTTGAACTTCATGATGTAAGAACCAAACAGCTGAGTTATCCTCAGCATGGCCTTGCAAGGATTCAGTGGGGTTTTTTTAACCAGTAGAGGGCGTTTTAAGATTTTCACCTCCAGAATGAGATGGTACTACACAGAAGGATGCTGATAGAATGGATGCTGCGAGCTGACCACTATAATGGCCCAACCAGTCCTATCAGACGAAGCAAAGAAACAAAGCAGAAGAAGCACTTTTTGTGATTTAGAAAATAAAAGTTAAAAAAAAATCTGCATATTTAATCAATTTCAGAATGTCGTGTAAAAGTTTGAAAGCCCACACGAAATCAGTCAAGAAACAAGGGAGAGAAATCAATTCGAAAATTGTGGACAGACGCCGACCAGAGGAAGGCTGCATCACCAGGTCAGGCTGGATGACCAAAAAAAGAAATTCTGTCTGTGTAAATTGCAGCGCTGATGTGCACGGACAGTAGTCATTTAGTTTCCGGTTTAAACACACTCAAGTGTCCAGTATCTTTTTATTTGCACAACAATGTTCCACTCTTATTCCGGATATGACAATAAGAACATGTTCAAAGTCGCATTTTCGTTTTGTTGGACATGCCATGACAGTCTCGGTCGAAGGTTCTACACCAGTTTGCGAGACAGGACCTCTTGCTCTGTGCAAACACACAAACTGACCACTTTAATTTATAAACCGCTTAGTAGGAATATAGATTTTATGGCATATCTACAAGATGTGAGTTTTTCCTCTTATAAAATATACTGTTGCATAAGGGATTGAAGAGAATATGGGATTGTTGTAATTAGTGCTTTGTGTGCAGGAGAGAGTGCATGTGGATGGCATTCTCACCTTGCTGCACACACCAGTAGAGCTGAGCGAGGATGTTGTCTAACAGAACATCACAGAGAGACTCAAAGTACTGCGTGAAGACATCACAGATGGCATAAAGTGCGTGGTTGCAGGTTGTAGTCATCCATTCTGCTTTCTGCACGCATGCACACACATTAGCGTTGTGTTATTTACCTCACCATCATTATTTTAAACAGAAGAGCTGACTCCCACTACCTCAGTCTGCTGCTCAGGTAGCTTCATGTTGTCAAAGATTCTGAAGACGATCCTGAACAGGTCTTGCCACCAGTGTTTCTCGTATGTGTGACCATAAGTCTTCATCACCTCAAACATCACCGTCAGACCCCTGAGGAAGTTTAGTGGAAAAAAATCTTAAGGAGCAGCCCATGATCCTTGCAGATGTGTGTGTGTGTGTGTGTGTGTGTGTGGAAAACATATTTATCTCCGCACTGAATATGCAGGCCAGTTTTTCTCTTACCTGGTTCTGACGTCCAGCTTGCACCTGTTGATGATGCAGGAGAGTTCAAACAGGATGGGGAACCAGCCTCGCACCCACACCCGGTCCTCTGGGGCTACATTCATATCATCACTAGTGTAGTCTTTAAACGCCTGCCAAGTAGAAACACAAACTAACATGTATGCCTGACCTTTTTGATTTTATTTGCCAAGAAAGTGAAACAGTGGGAGAAGCAATTCAATTAAGACATTTAAAATTTAATCAAAGTCTTCATCAACCTGGCAACCCTTCCATCCTCCCAGGATTCAGCTGTATCCAGACCACAGTTACACACCTAATCCTCATTTATTACAAAGCGCAAACCACACACATCCGAAACCTTTTAGAGTTGTACCACAGCTCAGAGCAAACTCAGTTCAGGGGAAACACAAGAGGGTTTTGGTCATCAGCCAGCCTCAAGCTTTACATTTATAATACAGGATTAAGGACTAAAGTTCATTATCACCGACCTGAGGCCTGTCCGAGACGTATTTGGCGCAGTGCCGGATTAGACGGATGGCTTCCATGCTGGTGTCGGGGAATGAAGCATTGCAGGCGAACTCTGACAGACACTTTACTGCATCCTGGAAGGAGTCGATGGTTGCAGGGAAGTGCTTCTCAAATACATTCGCTGGGGGGAAAAGGAGAGATGGTGAATGTTTATGCCTTAGCACCTCACAGAACTCCAACTTTTCGTTATGCGGGCCTCTGAGATATCGACACTGGTCTTATTTAACGTATCGCTTACTTTCTGCTGTGTACTGGGTAAAACCTGTAATTTCTGTGTAATTACCACATACAAATAAATACTAATACCATTTCAAAAAGTCCTGTTTACTCACTGAAGCACAGTCATAAAGGAAACATGGAGAAATTATCACATGGAACCAAATCATTAAACTTAAAATAATAATAATAATAATAAAATAAAATGAATGGGCAGTGGTGGCCTGGTGGTAAGGTGCTGGATTGCTGATCCCAGGATTGGGGGTTCAAGCCCCACTGTCAATAGTTGTCACCGCTGTCCCCCCAGTGCAGCTAACTGGGTTACCAAATGCAGGCCATGTCTCTCACTGTCTATGGTGTG
>JAQNCB010000026.1:13001236-13013768 GCA_030068295.1 Euristhmus nudiceps | reverse complement strand
ATTTATAGCGTTGAATATGTATTTATTGATATTATATACACATATACATGTACGCATACGTCAGTCAGGGGGGTCGAACCTACTTCGCGGAAAATTGGTGTTTGCGTAGGGTCTCGGGTCCACATTAACCACGAAAAGTGAAGGATCCCTGTATACATTGGCTAATCACAGTTGTGTTGTAAGATGAAAACATTTAAAAATTCTGATTTTAAACACAAGAGTTGATAAGCATGTGAAGGCAGAAAGTCCCTTCTATCTCAGTTTAATAAGTCAATAATCTCAATACTAGCTAACAAGCTGCTATTATTTATTTAACTTCTTGAGGAATCTCATGTGGCTCTTGTCAAGGCCATGACAGAATCTTGATATTATTATTACCCACTCCTTGTTCAAGTTAAATGGAGCCTCATTCATCCTTGCATGCTCTGCATTGCATCCTTGTATGGTCGAGTGTGTAGGAGCGAGTTCATCGAAGGCTGAATGAAATTCTGTGAGGGAGTGTGCGGTGTGGACATAGTTGTGAATTCTGATCTCTAATGCGGTCATATTTCCAGAATACTGCATGACTTTTATATATTTCCATATTATTTAATTAGGTGAGCAGCAGTGCTATTCAGCTATTCATGCAGCGGTCGAGCAATTCATAAAAACATGCAAATACAGGTCTAGTTCATGTTCACGTCAAGCATATCAAGCAAAGATGGCATGGCTGTTGGTTATGAACCCTCTGATCAGTTCATCACTCACTCATTTGCCAAACCAGAGTCCAGGGACACACATTAGGCTAATTGGCTGTTCCAAATTGCCCCTAGCTACGAGTGTGACTGGTTGAGTGTGTGTATCCCGCCTTTACAGTGTCAGCTGAGACAGGTTCCAGCCCTCTGGTCAGTTGAAGACTGAAAGAAAAACCATCGCATGCTCTTTTTTTAATCTTCAACTGTCTACTTTGGTCCAATGTAACCTCATATTCCTTTTCTTGGTTAAAAACAATGAAACTGATGTGGGTTTCTGCTGATGCTTCCCATCTGTCATTATGCTGTGTCTTCTTGGATGCTTTTCTGCTGACTATAGTTGCAAAGATTATAATGAAGGCAAGTGTTGCTGAATGGTCTAGGAGAAAAGGCTGATAGAATTAATTGAATCTTGGAGAGACCTTTAATGGTGAAGACACACGGGCTAATTCATAGCAGGACTTGTACTCTGATTCCGATTTATAGTTGGCATGAAATGCCTCTCTATCTTCATTGATTCGTAATATGGACATGGACAGCCTGTTGGCATGCTCAGTTCAGGGTTTGTACGGGTGCTTAAATACCTTGAAAAAATAAATGCTATTCAAGGGCCCTGGAATTGCCATGCTACCCTTTGAAAACCAATTTTTTTCTTACTCAGTCCTTGAATAGTATTGGATTTTTGGCTTTGATGCGCGCAAAAATGTATAACATTTTATTAGAAATCTCTCATTTTTGTATAATTTCTACAATAAAATCAACAGAAAATTGATGTTTGTCAAGCACCATCTGCTAGCACATCTTCCCTGAAGTTCCTACACGAGTATAAGGCAGGTAGTTTTACGACGTACAGTCCCCCTTTACAAGACGTTTAAAAAAAAAAAAAAAAAAAAAAAAAAAAAAAAAGTGTTTCCGGCCACCCGACCGACCCTACTTTCCCTCCCTGAGTCTAAATATTTTTGTATAATTACCATACTTTAGTGAAAAAAAAACGTTAGCCGCTCGCTTTAAATACTAAATCACATGTAAGCGACATAGCAGCAAAATAGGGAGGAATTTTTTTTCGGTTGGTTTAGGGGTCAGCTGGCTGAAAAAATGCGCCATCTCTTCAAAGACCTTCAAACACATGACTCTGCACTGGCTGTGTGTCATGTGCTGTGTTGAACCTGCATGTACATGTAAATGTAAATGTAAATAAAACAAATCCAAGTGCTTACTTTAGTGGCCCTTTGCGCTTTTTTTCCTCTGTATACTTTACATGTAGCCTCCATCTGATCGTCTCTAGTCCAGTTGGTCCAGTTCAATTAGTTGTGTATTTCACTATAAACTGATCAGTTTTGGTTATGGGACAGCCGCTATTTCAGCCTGCACGATCTGGATGAGAGAGATGGGCGCAGAGCGCCTTCCTCTGTAATTTGTTCATTCCATGTCAGACTGAAGCACAATTACCTGGTAGAGGTATTTATTAATTAAACCTGGGGATTTATTATTCTTTTTGAATGCGTATAATAGACTAGATCAGCTTTCCGACTTGCACTGATAAGGAAAGTCCCATTTCTTATCAGAGGAGACATTAGTCTAGTTATTTAAGGAAAAAATATTGCAATAAATGACTGCACAGCCGATATACATTTCCCATAGGTCCCCCAGTAATACATCCCAAAGAATCCGATCTGCAAACAGAACAGATCTGAGATGTGCTTCCTCTGTCTGTTGTAAAAAGCAGCTTGAGCAGTAACATTGACTCCAACTTATAGGAGCATTTTAAAAAAAATCTAAAAAAACCCCACCTAATTTACAGTATATTAAAATTATTGTACTTCACTCTTTGAAAGTCATAACCAGTATTTCCTTACTATTTTACTCTTTTAAACAGTATTTGAAAATGAAAATTTGTTTGTTAAAAAGTGCTTGAATGACATCTGGCCCAATGTGTAGGCTCATGTCAGTCATTCAAACTGGAAGTCCATGTGATTGTTTATCAACAGGATTATACTAGAGCAGTAAATTATTTCCTCAAAACAACCGAGAGGAATTACTATAAATACCCATTCGAATGGGTATGAAACATACACTAAGCTCTGTATCTCACCTCGTCCAAGGGATGATAGACTTCATAATCGTACCAGGGTGCAGACCTCGGCTTTCTGTTTGAAAGATGCCTGGTCTGTTTCTCCATTTCCCTCTGTACATCAGAAATAAGCAGCCTGTTGGAAACAGCAGGGGGCAGAGTGGAGTTGGGAACAAAATAAAAAACCCCTTCACACAACCTTCTGCTGTTTCACACCAATGTTCAAGAACCATACTGCTTTCATTCAGGTTTTAATCAAAGGAAAAATCCAATGGTTCAGGAAATTGCACCAATTATATTTGCAACAATATGGAAAAGCAAGCATAATCAGATGATGCAGTACAGCGTGCGGTATGTTCTCTGCAGAAGGTCACAGAATCATGAATCAAAAGCAGTGACTAAGAAATGTTTCATGTAACATCTCTCACATCGTTAAGGTGAGAAATCTTAAAATAAATAGTTGCATTTAAGTAAACAAGTACTACCTCTAAAATGTGGTGACAAATTAAACAACTAGACATTTCATTCATTTGTATGTTTATCCACTTATCGCTATTTTTCTTAGTAGAGCAAAGATAATTTAGTATAATTTATAACAAAATGTTTCCACAGACCAATTGGAATTCACACTTAAAAGAAGCCAGATATCAACCCCTCTTGATTCACGAATGCCACTTGCAACACCTTAAGGCCCTCTGTCACTTGCACGAATTTGTGGCACGCTCGGCTCACGCACTGTGTGCAAACGAGTCGTAAACCGGCGTGATCTGTGTGTGCACCCATCATGACTGCATGCCATGGCGGGACGAGAATTTTGAAATGTTCAAAATCTTGGTCACGGCAAATTTTCGTGACCGGGCCGTGAGATATGGGCAGACTTTTCGTGAATTCGCCTGGACGATGCGGGGGATGCGTGAAGTATGCACGAAGTATGCGCTGCAGTGCGAGAACTCGTCGGGGCGTTGCGGTGACGTAATCGTGCTTTTCTGAGCGGAACGCCCCTTGCCGCACACCGTAGTCCGATGTGCTTTCCGGCATCGGCGTGCAGATTGATACTGCATACTGCTCGGCATTCAGGAGTTCGCCAGCGAAGAGAAAACTTTATATCACAGTGATAACATGTCTGAAACAGACCAGACATGGAGAGGAGAGCAGAGCAGGCTTTATAAGAGCGCGCGCATGTGTGTGTGTAACTTCTGCACTCCATGTTATCACACTGTGTGTTTCTAACATAAAATAAATTCGTTTATAAAAGTTAAATTAACCCTGTGAAGTTTTAATGTTCAATTTCTAAATAACTTCTGTTATAAATTATATTTACACTTAGTATATTAAATAATTTAAAATAAACAGATGTACAAACAATTATTTTACGATTATTTATACCATTTTGAATTTTAATGAACATAATAACCAAAATTCTATACGTGAAATAATTGACAAAATAATAGTTTTACAAATTACAATTACAATAAAATTCAACAACAACACCACCCTCCGGGATTGCGCAATCTCGTCGTCCCAATGCGGGAAGCGAGTAAGTATGCGTGAACAAAATGGCACGCCTTCCCACGGCTCGAGGCGTGGCAAGGCGTGCCACAAATTCGTGCAAGTGACAGAGGACCTTTACCCTTCCCTTCATTGCCCAAGACTTTTGAAGCATTTCACGGGATTCCACCGTGTATTTTCTGAATCTGACACAGAATCTGATGTTTGCTTTTTGGTCCAAAGTAAAATCGTTAATGCACACATGCAAGCTTTTACAAAATTATGTGCAACGCAGACCCCGATGTGAACGGCACAATATCCCAACATGATATACTGACACACCTGAGTACCTGGTGATTCATGGTCCATGTTCCATTTGTTCACTGGAGGAACAGTCCTAGAACTTCTTGATTGTACCTCATAATTAAGTACTTTGTCAATATTTCTTGGGATTGCTTTTTGATTACTTGCACTTGAATTTAACTCTTGGGGGAGCCTTCCACAAGCATCTCATAACGCCTCACTGGACATTTTGGCTTATTTCTCCAAAAATAACTGGCATAACTCAGTAAGGTTTGTGGCTTTTTATGCTTTCAAACTTTTTCAAATCACATTCAGGACAAATTCATGGTTCATTTAGTCCACCTTCCTCAATGATGCCATTGCTGTCTGGTTCCAAGTGTTTTATTTTTGCATATAACCATTTGTACAGATGCTTGTGGTAGCCTCAGCTGCTTGGAAATTGCTCCTAAAGAGGAAATGGACTTTTAGAATATGTTTTTTGCTGAGATCATTGCTTGGAGTTGCTTGAATTTTCCTATGGTTTACATTTGGCCACTCAAATGCTTCCAAAATTATGACCTCCATTTCTAGCATTTAGTATACTGTTTATAAAGACTCGGCTATGTGTATGTAAACTTCATCCAGTGGAAGTGTGAATTAAAGCTGAAACAAATTTGCCAAACCACTATATTACTAGGGTTCAAGGTATGGTGGAACCTACTCTGGGCAAAGGCAGGGTACATCCTGAACAGTTCAACAAGCCAACACTGGCACACCTAAACATGCACATTCACACTTGCACCTATGGGTAATTTGGAAGAGTCAGTTAGTGCAATGTGGACTGTGGAAGAAAACTAGAGTACCAAGAGGAAACCTATGAAAGCACCTGGAGCACATGCAAACTCTATACAGAGATACTATAGCCAAACCCAGGACCTTCTTCCTGTGGGGCGGACATACTAACTAATACACCATCATGCTACCCTCACCTAACGATTGACTCACTTAAATGATTGAGCAAAAACTGAGTGGGAACATCAATTTGACCTAGCTCTATATTATAATCTGCTTGAAAATACTGTATAGCAGTCATTCTTTTTAGAGGCCCTAATAAAAAATTATTAAATAACTCCATACGTTATAGCCAGACATCTTCAAAAACATAATTTTTCACTACTCTTACGAGAGCAGCATGGTATTGCAGTAGTTAGTTAACCTCACAGTGAGAAGATTCAAGGTTCAGATCTCATGTTAAACTGGGCCTTTTTTGTGAAGACTGCATGTCCTCCTATGTTTGCGTTTGTTCATTTTCGTTGGGTGCTTCAGGTTCCTCAAAAGATCCAAAGATCATTCGGTCAGCTGGCTGCTCTAAATTGGCAACAGGTTCAAATGTATGCGTCAATGGTTGCTCTTCTCTGCATTAGCCCGACAATGGGAAACCTCTCCAGGGCGTTCCACGTCTCTTGCCAAATACATATGCATCCTCCTACTACTTTTCTTTCTGCTTCTCCCCTCAGGGGTCACCACAGCGAATCATCCGTTTCCATCCATACCCGTCCTCCGCATCCTCTTCTCTTTGGTCTTCCTCTTGGTCTCTTGCCTGGCAGTTCCAACCTCAGCATCTTTCTCATTCATCAACTCTTCAAAGTACTCTTTCCATCTTCCTTTCACACTTCCAGCATCTGCCAATACATTCCCTCCTGTCCTTGATCACCCTAATCTGCCGCACATCCTTCCCATCACAATCTCTCTGTCTTGCCAATCTATAGAAATCATTCTCTCCCTCCTTGCTGTCCAGCCGAGCATGCAAGTCATCGTATGGCCTTTGCCACCTCTACTTTCACCTTACGCTGTATTTCCCTGTGCTCCTGTTTACTTTCTTCAGTCCTCTCAGTGTCCTACTTCTTTGCCAACCTTTCTCTGTATACACTCCTGCACTTCCAAGTCTCCTTATCTACTTTCCTTCCAGAGGACACACCAAGTACTTTCCCACCTGTCTCTCTGATCACATTAGCTGTAGTTGTCCAGTCATCTGGAAGCACCTCTTGACCACCCAGGGTCTGTCTCAACTCCTCCCTGAAAACCACACAACACTCTTCCTTTTTCAGTTTCCACCACTTCGTCCTCTGCTCTGCCTTTGTTCTCTTAGTCTTCCTCACCATCAGAGCCATCCTGCATAGCACCATTCTATGCTGGCTAGCTACACTCTCACCTACGACTACTTTGCAGTCATTGACCTCCTTCAGATTACATTGTCTACACAAGATGTCGTCCACCTGTGTGCACCGACCGCCGCTTTTATAAGTTACCCTATGTCCCTGCCTCTTCTGGAAGAAAGTATTCATTTTGTGAACCACATAATCCTAATTAGGGTCGCGGGGAGGCCGACGCCAATCTCAGCCTACTCCAGGCGAGGGCAGAGTACACCTTGGATAGCTTGCCAGACCATCGCACGGCAGAAACAAGTTGGCAGCTATGCAACCGACTCTTGGAAGAAAGTAGACCTGATAGCCTTTTCCATTCTTTTTGCAAAGTCTACCACCATCTGTCCTGCGTTCCCATCCCGGATACCAAACCTGCCTATCACGTCTTCGTCACCCTGGTTGCCTGCACCAACATGTCCTTTGAAGTCAGCACCAATCACCAACCTCTCACTTCTGGGGATACTCTGTATCACTTCATCCAGCTCACTCCAGACTTTCTCCTTCTCTTCTAATTCACAAACTACCTGTGGGGCATAACCACTAACAACATTGATCACACCTTCAATTTCTAGCTTCAAATGCATCACTGACATTTTTTTCACCTCCAAAACATTCCTAACAAACTCCTACGTCAAGAGATCTCCTACTCCATTTCTCTTCCCATCTGCACCATGATAAAACAGCTCGAACCCTGCTCCTAGGCCTCTAGCCTTGCTACCTTTCCACCTGGTCTCCTCAACACACAGTATGTCCTTCCTCCTTTGCATCATATCAACCCACTCTAGCTTTTCCTGTCATAGTCCCAACATTCCGAGTCCCATCTCTCAGTCCCAGACTCTTGCCTTTCCTCTTCTCTCTCTGCCTGTGGGCACGTCTTCCTCCTCTCCCCTTCTTTGACCCACAATCTCCCAATTTCCACCAGCATCCTGTAGGTTATCAGCACTGATGGCGGTCGTTGTTAACCTGGGCCTCGACCAATCTGGTATGGAAGTCATACAATTCATACGCATGTTTATTTTGGCACAGTTTTTATGCTGGATGCCCTTCCTGATGCAACCCTCTGCATTTATCCGGGCTTGGGACCAGCGCAAGGAAGACTCTGGCTTGGTCCCCCCCTTTAGGCTGCATTAAAATGTGGAAAAGTTGAAGAGGTATTAATACTCTTGCAAGCGACTGTATCTTCAGGCTCCACTTAAAAAAAACAAAACTCTGAACTGAAAGAGGGAGGAAAGGCAGTGACAGATAAAAATATTCCACATATTCCAATAGCCGACTGATTGCTGGTTGGAATGAATGACAAAGTTCTGCTTGGACCAGGGCCTTGTACAAATGTACATCCTGGACCTGCAGTCTCAGACAACATATATGAAGCACTACTGAAGGAAAATCTTACTCATGCTGAATGCACGCCTGTCTGAGCAGATTTTTGAGACGTGCTGTCCTGTCTCTTCCCACATGAACATCTACAGCTTTGCCCTCGTGGATAAGGTTAGAGCTGCTGGGCTGCCAGAGGTCCACCTGCACATCATTCAGTCAGAAAAAGCCATGAAGAAACATAAGATTCATATCAATGTTTACAATTAGAACTTTAATGTCTTAAATATCACAATATACTGCTGTTCATCCGAAGTTACAATCAGTTGGCTATGTTCCTGACTAATGGACAGAGAGAGAGAGAGAGAGAGAGAGAGAGAGAGAGAGAGAGCAAGCGAGAGCCTGTGTGTGTGTGTGTGTGTGTGTGTGTGTGTGTGTGTGTGTGTGTGTGTGTGTGTGTGTGTGTGTCCGCACGACTGCTAACAAGCCACATAGCCGCAGCAAATTGAAAACATATGGTGGAACCCCTGTAGTATTCCTCTCTCTTCCTGGTCTGCAGAATTGTCATCCTTGACTCACTAACCAGCTCCAAGGATGAACTCATGTCGAAGGTTACACACAAGCAGGATTAAAATCACTGTAAAAATCGTATCACATGAAGGACGCAATTACATTCAACGTTCTGTGTTTCCTGTTTCCTTACAGTCATTGGATTTAATATTAAAATCCACAGTGTGGCTCCACTAATGTGCTGTGGGTAAACAGTAAACCTTTGCTCAGCAATGAAACAGTTAACAGTCATTCATCTTCTGTTTAATGTTTGGGGAAAGTATTAACACTTCCTCTGAAGCTGGTCAAAATCAAACCAAAAGCACAAAGAGGATGCCTGCCACAGAGAAAATCCCACAAATGTGCAGGCATTGGAGTGTGTTTGTGCGAGTAAGTGAATGTGTGGTATGAAAATGGCCCCACTTATCCCACTTCTCCAGCTGCATCCCATTTCAATATAGCAGCATGTTTTGCATACACACTTCACCTTTTAATGGCTGAAATGCTTTTACACACTTGACACTGGAGAACGTCTAGCATGATTAAAGTTCGTTCTTCTGTTATAACTGTGTCCCTTAAACAGCTACAATTTGGGTTCAATTTGGATGTCCCGGATCACCAGTAGGTCCGCACTCACAGGCAGGTCTAATCGCAGTATAAAATGAGCTGGCTGATGTCACTAAAACTATATTAGCAATGGAGCTGTTTCTTTAACCAATCGGATTTCAGACTTGCCTCACAGGGCCAGCTAGCTGGCTTACAATAACATCAGAATTTTTCCGTCTGATTGGATGGTCAGAGCAAAACTAGCTGAATAGTCTGTAGTGATCTGCACATGATGCATTCAAGTTAGAGTCTTTTATGCACACAATGCTGGACAGGGGAGGAGAAATTAACTTGGTGTCATTCATCCTCATTCATTCATTTTCCAAACCGCTTGTTCCTAATTAGGGTCGCGGGGAGGCTGGCGCCCATCTCAGCCGACTCTGGGCGAGGGCAAAGTACACCCTGGACAGCTCGTCAGGCCATCGCAGGGCAGAAACACGCTGACGGCTATGCAGCCTACTCTTGACGAACATCAGCAATGGTTCTTTTCCATGCCTCTCACCATAGACAGTGAGAGACATGGCTGGAATTTGGTAACCAAGTTAGCTGCACTGGAGGAACTTGGTGTCAGACATTGTTAAAAATCCATTTTCAAGGCAGACTTTTACATAAAAGCTAATCATAAGGAGAAGTTGAGGAGGTATGGTTTATGTTGATTACATTTGCAATTTACCGGGCAGCTTCCACTGGTAAACACTAGTTATAGTTATATAATGCCTGAATTACTAGCAGAAATGCACAAAATGTCTCTGCAATCCCACATCTTATTATATTGTGTTTTTGTATATTATTGATTGTTTGTATAATTTAAAATGTCGATTAAGTCCGTTAAGTCCCACTGAAGGTCCCGGTACCAAATGCATGGCCCACCACTGTCAGAACTTTACAGAGTATAACAGATCTTGATACACCATCATAGGAGATCTTTATGAACTACGAAACACAATTCCTTCAAGTCTCATCTCCTGAATGCACCATGCCTCCTCTTTATACCCCAGTCATTCTCCAAGCGTGCTCATAAATCGTGAAGCACCATGAATTGTTTTAATCATGAAGATTGCGGACATCGTGCTCCATTGTAAACAAAAGTAATACACTTTGACACTAAAAGCAGATTACATTTTTCCAAGCATGCACAACTTGCTTAAATACTATTTAGCACTATCACTAATTACACATGATTTATGAAACTTTGAGGATTTGTTTTTCATGAAACATTTTTTGGCTGGAAAATGACTCTGAATCTGTGTGAATTTTATGTATTTGCTAATTAATTTTGTAGTTGACAGTATTCTTCAAGTCACTACATTTATGTTACTATTTTAAACTGAAAATACCTTGCGATAGATAAATATTTGTAATTTTTCTTTGAAACTTGTCTTTATCTCATTCTTACTTTGTATGGAGAAATTGGGTGCCCACAATTTCCTCCAGGATCAAATTAAGTATTCTGATTATTACTAATTATTCATATGAGAAATGCAATGCAAATCTGATACACTGACTATAATAAACTAACCCTAACCAGGAATGGTTGTTGATTTGACTCTACAGTTCCTCTATCCAATTCGAAACTTGAAAAATAAAAACCTACCATTAAAAAATCTCAGTGCGTGACCTCGATCTCTGACAGTGTCATGTTAGTGTAGCTCCAAGGGAATAATCTCTTAGTAAATTTAACAACCCAGAGGCAGCTGTGTAAACATTACTTACACTCGTCCTTGAAGAAGTGGCCTCCAATGGCATACCAATTCGGTTTGGGCTTGGGGTCAAGTACACATTTGAAATATTAGATTACGCGCTCCAAAAAGTTTTTGGGTCATTGAAGGCTTAGCATTAGATAAAGCTACCATAAAATTGCACTACTAACTGCAATTACTGAAATACTGTCATTTTATTGGGATTTAACTAAATACAATGCTCTAAAATAATGTGCTAAAATATAATGCCTTATAATCTTTTTTAGATGCCCATATCATTCACATTTATATTCAATTTGCATCTTTTTTTTCCTGGCACTGCTGCTACCTTGCAAATTTTTGTACATAAAAAAAAGTTACTTTTTCTTAATTTAATATTTATTTTAGTTAATATATACAGATGTAATTTAATTACTCTCAATATTATTCGTATCAATATCAAAGTATTTTTCCAGATATATTTTTAAAAAGGTGCAACAATTCTAAAAAAGAAAACGGTATAATGCGTGCTTACATTGCGATACATTTACGACATGACATAAAAGCTGCCATGAAATGAGATTTCAGTGGGTTTTTTTTATTTATACCATATTTATATGTCACTTCTGTTGTTACTTCAGTCCTTTATTTTTATTTCCATACTTGGAGAACATCTACTTTTTTCAATATAATCAGTAACATTTCTTCAGGTAAATATGCCAAACTTGAATACATTATTATTACATCGTTAGTCTGATACACTAATGCGACTGATCAGGTCAGTTGTATGAGGTGGATTAAAATTTTATGGTTATCTATCTGCTCTGCACCATCAGGTAAAAATAATTAACAATAAAAACTTGTAGTATTCTCTATTAAGGATATTTCTAAATACTGCACATACCGCATTTGTTTCTGTATTAAACCTTTCTACATTAGAAATTTAAATAAAAATTTAAACTAATACCTTCAACCTGAACAAACCACCCACACAGTCTTCTCAATTTGATTTTCAGACAAAAATAGAAGCTAAAACAGTCAAGTTCTTCTAATGAAACTCTGTAATGAAAAACAGCAGCTTGCAGTTTTATAACCAGAGTATCATTCCCAAATATAGAATCTCTTGAGCGAATTGCACATCTCCCAACTGTGTTTCAATACCAACATTATCACACGATCTCCAGTTGACTCTGTTTTAAATCCCATTACCTGGAGTTTTCTTGGGGATAAAATTCTCCCAATTTCCGAATACAGTGGAATTTCGAGATACGAAAGCTTCAGTACAAGAAAATTTCTTTTTAAAAAACGTTATGCAAAGGTTTTTTCGCTTCATTTTACGAAAAATTATTCAGCATACGAAAGAAACAGAACACAACCGCAAACTTTAAAATTCGCCATATTTTCTGCCATTTTTATTACTTTATATTTGTATTGCCCTCCTCCTCGCCACTTTCGCTTTCAGACATTGTCTCACTCGAAAGGTAAGTTCCACATTTCCCTATTATTTTTTTCTTTTTTTGTATTATGTTCTATTATCTACTTCATTTACAGGTATTAACGGCTAGGTTAGGTATATTGAATGATTCAAATGTATTTGGCTCTTATTTC
>JAQNCB010000026.1:12865919-12879345 GCA_030068295.1 Euristhmus nudiceps | reverse complement strand
CTGCCATTCTCTGTTTTTAATACTGTTAATGTTTTTAATACTCTGTGTTTAATACTCCTATTTAAAACGTTCACAATCAATGCGCTGCCTTTCCGAATCATTGGAAATCTGGGTCAGCCATCTCAACAAGCCCTAAATGCTTCCTGTTAAGACTTTTCACAATAAAGGTCTCTTTTGACAAAGCATCTCAGAAAAATTCGACTGAATTCACAATGCAAGAGCGCCCTTTTGTGGTTGTTAACGCAAAAATAATCAACATGTGAAATGTAGTTGCCAGTTATTCTTTTTTATAATAATGTGTTAAAAATTTCACATATAAGTCGCTCTGGAGTATAAGTCGCCTCCCTGGCCAAACTATGAAAAAAGTGCGACTTATAGTCCAGAAAATATGGTAAATGTATTTCCTTACTCATGGGTTATTCTGGTATATTTATACTTTACTGAAATTGCAATCTACAATACATTACATTATGTATTCAAACCACTTCATCTGCGTATGTCTGTGCATTGTCTTTAACAATCCTGATCTTAGAATTAAGACTAAAGTCAGTGTGTATAATCAATGTGTTTTACCTATTCTCCTTAATGGAAGTGAAACATAGACACTCTATTCCCATGAAGTAAAACAACTTCGTACTTTACAACATCATCAACTTAGAAATATCATGAACATCAAATGGGATGACTATATTAGTAATGAGCAAGTATTCAGGAGGTCTAATTTGGAACCCATCAAAATCTTACTCGCAGAAAGTCATCTTCACTGGCTTGGTCACATCTCTAGAAATAATGATCGAATTGTGAAAAAAAAAGTTTTTGGTGAACTGGCAGTAGGTAATAGACCAATTGGCCACCCAAGAATAAGATATAAAGATAATATCAAAACTATCCTTGAAAGTGGTATTCTCAAATCATGGAGAGAATCTATGTTGGATTGGCCGAAATGGTGTGGTAAAATTGTATCAGTTTGCAGAAAAAAGGATGATAATTGGATCTCGAAGTATGAGATGCTTAGAGAGAGGAGGAAAAGATGATATATTATGTTCATATATTTACATCGTAGGTACATGGAAAAATGGTATCTTGCTTGTATTGCGAGCTTAGGCGTATATATATATATATATATATATATATATATATATATATATATATACAGACGAGCATCAATTACATCATCCAAAGTAAAATCGCTTGCCAGCAAATGCTAAATTTTTCATGGTTCCACTACAGCTCACTTTCTTTCTGCTGTCCTTTTCTCTCTGACTGACACTGGGAGGATGGAAGGGGGGGGGGGGTTAATAGAGATTTCAGTTCAATGCCATCAAGGTATCATTAATCGCGTTTCTGGGGCAATATATCATCTACTGTAACCAAAAAGGTAATAGTGACAAGCCTATTAAAATACTCCAGTCCATGTGTGGCTGTTTGGGGCAGAGGGTGCACAGTGATTTGAGATCATTAACATTCTTTGTTTTTTTTCAATAAACGTTTTATGGCTAGGCAAGTACCAAAGTGTTTACTACATCACTATTAGCTAGGCTAATGGTGAGTATAACCAGTACATAACAGGCGTCTTGATTAATTTTTAACCCATAAGACTTTTTTTCTTTTCACTTTTTTTTTCCAAAAATTAATTTTGTTAATATTAATAACAGCAGTGATGTTTCTCAGAGATTCATCATTATGTATTCATAGTATTTAGTTTACAGCTCCAAAGAACATTTTAACTGTGCAGTACTTTTTCCATCTTTGTAGATGTGGATCCAGGAAACTATTTCATATATTTTAAAACCATTGTAGAAGTATTACCTAAAAAAAAATGATGAATTACACATTAAAGTAATTGTTTATTTGCCATTCAGTCATGGTATTTGCTTGACCATTGCTTTGTGCAAACCTATAAAATATAATCTGATGTCATATATCATGTCATATAATGCACCAAAGGCAAGGTGGATGTCACTAAATACTACGGAACATTAAGGGACATTATTAGATCGTGCAACAGCCACCATTATTTTTCTTGTGCATACTATAGACACATAAAAATAAATAAATTACTAAAAAATGACTACAATTTTTGATAGTTTATTATTATTATTATTATTATTATTATTATTATTATTTTAAGTTGTTTTAATACTAGACCCAGTTGAGCTCGGAGTTCACACTCGTTCAGGTGCAGAGCCGTGTAACAGCATCTCTTTAACTCTTTTTAAGAGCTTCAGTATAAACTACTTTATAAACACAAAAATGGCAAACTACAACAAAATAATGTATAACTTATTTTTACCGCGACAAAGGCAGGTCAGATTAGCTCTGCACATTGAGCCGAGCTCAGTACTTTTTAGCCAATAGCAACTGTTTATCTAACTCATTCAGAGTTTAGTACATACTTTTAAGGATTGAAGTAATTTGGTTTGGGCTGAATTCCCTGCTGAAAGGTTTAACTTCTAAGACCAAATTTGTCATGGAAGATGCATCGAAGGAGCCATTGAGGCAGATGCTACGATTAGGAGAGCTTTCTGCACATAAAACTTTAATGCTCTGATGTTTATGGCAAAATAAATAACCCCAAAACAGCTTTCAAATTTTGTGATCAAAGGCAAAATTGAACATTAATCACTCTTTATTTTACATTAGTTGAAACCTGATAATGGGTTTGTCCTCCTTAAAGAAAGAACTCCTGAGATTTGGGCTGATTTGAGCAATGATTTATGTCAGATGTTGTAACTTGGAAAAAAAATAAAGAACAGAAAAGAAAGAAACATGCCATTCAAGCCTGTGGAAAAAACACAGTCTAGTCATTGCACAATATGATGATGTGTTGTGAATGACTAGATAACACAAGAGCCAAAGAGGCAAGCATTTTAAACTCTTGAAAAGTGGATTTCTCTATTTGTGAGTGTTTGAAAGGTCTTGGAAAGCAATGAATGAGTTTAATCCTATTCAAAAGTCTGAGCGCGTTGAATTTTACTGCCTTTTAGATGCCAATGAGGTTCCTCAGTGTGTGGAGACAATGGCCATATGCTGCTCCAAATTACAGCGATTCATGCCAGCTCCTCCATCTGACTGCCAGACATCATTGTGAACAAGGACAGCACTGTTATTGACCATGTTGATGGCTGAAGATTTTAAAAGCTGGTGGTGGTGGTAGACTTGTGGCTGACTTCGATTGTAAATGCTCTTCAGACTCGGAAACACTTTATGCTCACATAATGAGAAATACAGCACGGTGTCTGTGTGGAACAAGACTGGATCTGTCACTTAAATAGATTGCAAAGGCCAGATGGAGCAGTGGACTGTGTAAACTTGAACAAACAGATGAAAGCTTATAGGTTTCTTAAAAAGAAAAAAAAAACAGTGTGAAATCAGTCCTGCTCTTGATAAAATTTCAAGTCAGATCATGCTTTTCAAAAAAGGACACTAGAACCTGCTGGCCGAAGGTTACTGTCGAGACGAAGAGTACACGATATGTTTAAACACGACGATAAAGCATTTTCAGTCATCGCTCTCAGCCACTGATGTAAAAAACCACTGAAGTGGACAGCTACTTTAAGCCGTGAACTTTATGGCGGTATATTGTGTCTTTGTTGGTTTTGAGTGGCTTTGAGAGCTCACCCAAAAACCCTAGGAAAAATTTTTTTGAGAGGAACATAGCAAAAACCTTATCTACCTTCTTCAGGTACCTAGATCAAGGTATCTGACGTGCCTACCGGCCCTCAAACTCTGAAATAATTTATCCCAATCAATGTCTTTTGGCCTACCAAGGTCAATAATCATGTACCGTATTTCCGCACTATAAGGTACACCGGATTATAATGCGCACCCCCAATGAACGGCCCACTTGAAAACTGTTTTCATATATAGGGCGCACCGCATTATAAGGCACACCAGAGTATAAGGCGCACCTTCAATGAATACAGTAGTGGCTGGGGTTGCGTTATGCATCCACTAGCTGGAGCTGCGCTAAAGGGAATGTCAACAAAGCTGAGTGGTGTGCCCAACCCCCCACCTTTGCTGTGTTAAGCTGGCTGTATAAACTGTTGCTAATTAACATGCGGCTGCTTGATTCGTGTATGTACTGTCATGGAAAGAAGATTTTGTGTGCTTGAGTTCTGTTACGGACTATGCTGTGTGTATACTGTCATGGATAAAAGACTGTTTGCGTTGAGTTTGGTATTCCCATCAGCCTGCTGAATGTCGGTAAAGTTACGTCCTAGCTCTACATGATTACCCTGTCTGGTTGTGCCATGGAGACCGTGCACAGCGTTTTTGTTTGTGTGGAATTCAATCAGTGTATAAATAAATCAATAAAGGTATGTTTTTGTTTTCACCCCTTCAATGTCTGCTTGGTCTCACAAATGGATCCTAACCAGCCGAGCCTGGTGGAATTTAGCATCCACCTTAAACACCCTGACTACGGTCGCCATGATTAATCAACATTGACCCATGTATAAGGCGCACCTGATTATAAGGCGCACTGTCGGCTTTTGCGAAAATTTAAGGCTTTTAGGTGCGCATTATAGTGCGGAAAATACGGTAATTCAACAATTCATGGGGTTTCTCTGGGTAGAGTGCCAGCGGTCAGACGATGTGAACCCCATCTTCTCTAGGGTTCCAATCCTTTTCGGGGCATTTCAATTTGTCTTCTGGTTGTGTGAAACACATGAAATAGTATCTCCATCGAAACTGACATATATCCTTTAACCTAAAGCAAAGTCATCATATGTCTGTAGCCAAACATGGGAAAAACACAGCATAACACAGCAAAATAACATACTCAATAAAAGTTGACAGATTTACAGAGGCGAAGACTGTCATGTACCGTACATGTGAAAGAATTTGGGAGTTTTCTATGCCCGTTAGTTTGTCTGAAACTAAGAGAGTGTTAACACTTCATTTAATGGAATGTGTTCATGTTTTACACAAATGCAGCTCGGAAACAGAAAAAGTACAAAAGATGATTCTTGTCAATTCAAGAATACAACTTTTGTGAATTCTATCATACCACACTTCTGCCTGGAGTTAGTTGGGAAGGACTCCAACCTCTCCATGGTCCTAATAATATATAAAGCAGTTCAGACATGACATGGAACTGACATGGAAACAAAGCTGTAGTACAAAATGACATGACGACTCATGAAAAGCTGCGGATTCCATTATCATAAACATTTGCTTTATTTTCCTCAGAATTTGTCAGGAGGGGTTACAACCGGGTCTGCCAAAACATGCGCGCACACACACACACACACACACACACACACACACACACACACACACACAGGGTGAAAGACAGGGTGAAACATGTTGAACTTGGCCTGCGTAGTGTGTTATGGCGTTCTTGCGGCGTAGTGTGTTACCACTGGGCTCCACAAACACAAACTCCAACCTCAGGCTTGATCTCATAGAGCTGGCCAAGTGTGTTTTAGGGTTTGTGGGTGGCTGGAGGGATGGAAAGTAAAACGAGAGAGAAATGGAAGGGGTGATGTGATAATCCCTCAGCACTAGATTACAGAATTTATCTAAGTTTGTCGATCTGAATTTTTTGTTCTCCTTCTTGATGTGATGTAATTCAAGTTTTTAAAACCACATTAACGTGTCATTATCTATGGTTCCTTTTCTGCACTGTGATGCTGTAGGCGTTTGTGTGGTGCTCATTAGTTTTGTGTGTGTGTGTGTGTGTGTGTGTGTGTGTGTGTGTGTGTGTGTGTGTGTGTGTGTGTCCTCAAGTGGTTTTAGACCGTTTTATTGGGCTGTATTATCTGAAAAATGTTCTTGCTTCCTCACTTGATCATTTGTCGAGAGTAAATGATGTTCCAGGGCTCATTTTGTGTCTCCTCAACTGTGTATGTGAGTGTGTGTGTGTCTTTGGACTGAATTTGCATTGCGTTCGCAGTGAGTTTGTGGCCTGGTTAATGGAGATTGGAGAAACAGATAACCCTGAAGAGGGCGTTCATCTCGGCCAGGCTTTATTGGAGAACGGCATCATCCATCATGGTAAGAAACCACGCTAATATGAATCAAGTTTATTTCTAAAAATTGATTTTACTAATATGAGTCAAAGACAGTTTTATGTTTTAGACTCAAACTCAATCTTGCACTCAGATTTTTAAAGTTTAGATTGATGGTTATTGGTGTTTGATGACAACAGGCTAAAAAAAAAAATTCTAGCAAATTTTATGCAAAAAACGCTGAGACTATGGCAACAATTGAAATTGCAATTCAGGATATTTATTTTAAACAGGAGGCAAACAAATCCAAAACAAAAATATCAGCACCCCTCACTCTTCCAAAAGATAAACGTGAAAGTGGTTATATGTTGTGGCTCTTGCTCCACCTCAGTCCTCTTTGGTGACGATGTTTGAAAGCGTATATTATTGCTTGGAACTTGTTTAGCAAAGTGATCCTCTCAAAAAGTGAACTTGTGATTCAAATCAGAACATTTGGTTGTGTCGCAAATGTATGACCTTACCTATAACTTCACTCATTATTGTCATGTAACATCCATCGTCTTACATTGTATTATCTGCCTTGTTAAAGAGGGTGGCACTGTGATGTAGTGGTAAGCACATCGGCTGCAGAGCACTGGGTTTGAGTCCTGGGCTGAGGGCGTTTATGTGTGGAGTTTACATGTTTTCCCTCTGCTTGTGTAGGTTTCCTCTGGGTACTCTGGTTTCCTCCCACAGTCCAAAGACATGTATTGGGCTAGTTGGCTGTTCCAAATTGCCCTTAGGGGTGTGTGTGTGTGTGTGTGTGCGCGTGTGTGTGTGTGTGTATTGCCCTACGATGGTCTGTCAAGCTTTACACAGTGTACCTTACCGATGCCAAGTGTTTGCTGAGACCCTGCAATCATAATAGTAGAATCAAGTGGTTCAGCAGAAGCCAGTGAGAGCGGCATGATAACCATCTGCTTATTCTGAGCTTGTGTTCCAGCTCCATCTTCTTGCTTGGAGC
Organism: Euristhmus nudiceps; assembly: GCA_030068295.1. Classification (NCBI taxonomy): domain Eukaryota; kingdom Metazoa; phylum Chordata; class Actinopteri; order Siluriformes; family Plotosidae; genus Euristhmus; species Euristhmus nudiceps. The sequence continues at coordinate 12,872,388 of JAQNCB010000026.1, read as the reverse complement.
TCTTCGTCCAGCTCTGAGAGCTTAATGTCTCTTTATAAGACATTGTTTATTTAAAGAGGAATAGATATTCACTTGTTTACACTCTGGAGTTTGTTTAATTTTGGGGGAACATTGCATGACCTGTGAATCACCTGCAAAAAATGGGACACCAGGCCATTAAGGTTTTATTAAATATCTTCACATGTCTCAGATGTGCGTGGATGGTGAAAATGGTAAAGTAAATTAATTGTTGCGTGGATGCTTAATAATGCAGAAATAAATCTGAGTGTAGAAGCTCTCAGTCAGTACGGAGTGTCAGAGTGTTTATGGTTAAGGCGGAATCTGCTGATTAAAAAAAATTGTCTGTGGTGCAGCCATTATTCATTATTTTAATTAATTTAGTCAATTCAGTAAATATTCCTTTTTAAATATGTAAATTCACGGTGGTATCACTCCCTAGCATTTCATGGAGTTAAAAAAAATCAAAGATCCCCTTTACTTCAGACCAGTTCTGCATCTATCAATCCTGAAAAAGATTTCAAGTTTCTTCTAATGGCGACTTGATGAAAAGCGTTTTTGAAGAAGTATCCTTTGATGAAGGATGCATGTTGTAATGTTCGCACTCTATGTCACGCTGGCCAGACACAATGCCTTGTCTTGTTGATGTCAACGTCAGCAGCTGATTATTTGCATAAATAAATTGACTGAAACGCAGATGAAAAAAATAGTTTTGAGGAATCTGTTCCGGGCAGTCGTGTTGCGTCGCTGGAGGGGATTTTGGAGGGGGTGGACGTTCATCACAGACACTGGACAAGAGATGATTAGCAGGTACAAAACCCTTTTCCTCCATAACTAGCGAGGGAATAAAAAAAAATACAAGGGATATTTGGGTACATTTATTGTTATTGAAAACTGTATGCGCTGTTGCAGTTCATTTGTGCTCTACGATGTATTGGTGACGTGAACGTTTATCACGTATGCAGTTGAATAGGTGATGAACGTTACATGAGTTTGGACCATTATTTCTGCGGGTTGGGGAATGTTTTGATGGAGTTGAAAAAAAGGGTGCCATACATTGATCTTTCATTGACTAAATAACGAAGAATACAATGTGTAATTTGTGTTTATTGCCCGAAAGAAACATCTTTTGACTGACCGGGTGAAAATTAAATGCTCTGGTGTCCATTTTTTAGAGAAAATCTTTTCATTTTTTTAGTCAGAAAATTGTGCAGTTTTGAGGTCAAAAATTTTTTTCAGGCATTTTACTCACACATGTAAGAAAGACTAGTTGCGTGATACATTTTTCTTATTTACCTCGGGACTTATTAGTGTTTGACACAAAACAATTAATTGAAAATCAAGTGGGGTGCCCCTGCCGTGGATTTACACAAATACAAAAACTTGTGGGCCATTGTATGGCGTTTCATTATATGATGTGGGATTGCAATATGAGCATCATTTCCTTTATGTTGCTTTAGACTAACCCTGAAATGTCTGTTTTCAATTCTACCTCAGTCACTGACAAGCACCAGTTCAAACCCGAGCCGGTACTCTATCGTTTCCGCTATGACGACGGCACGTACCATCCACGCAGCGATATGCAGGATGTCATCTCCAAGGTAACTTCACAAAACATCCCACAATTATGCCGTCTTTGCAAAACAGCGGACTTGTTTATTAATGAGTGTTCTTCGTCTCTATCTCTTGCCCTCGCCTCAGGGTGTAAGGCTGTTCTGCCGACTCCACAGTCTCTTCACACCAGTGATCAGGTTAGAGACCTGCTCTCTCAGTTCAGCCTCATTACACATGTGTGTGTGTGTGTGTGTGTGTGTGTGTGTGTCAGTGCAATTGAAATCCTGCTGCTACTCACTCCTCTCTAAATATAGCACCAGGACATTGTGCTGCAACTAAAATGCCTTTTAACATAAAAACGTGCACTGGAAAGTATTTTATTTACTTCAGATTTCCTTACCATGCATAATAACTTGCAGTATTGTGTATGTTTTGTTTCCTAAAGATTCATAAGGAAAAGTGTAAAAATCCCATTAGACCAGGAGTGATAACATAATTCTAAGATCATTTTTAAAAAGTATTATTTGCATTATTTTAATGTTATTCATATTTATAGGGCATTTATCCGAGTGTTCAGGCTGCAATTCTAAACACTTCTGTGAAAAACATCCATTAATTTATTCATTTTAATAGGGTCGCAATGAGGCTGGCACCCATCTCAACTGACTCTGGGTGAGGGTACACCCTGAATAGCTTAAAAGGCCATTGCAGAGCCAACACACTTACAACCATTTACACTTACTCTAAAACTCACACTTAGGGACAATTTGGAACAGCCAGTCGACCTATTGTACGTGTTTTTTAGATAGCGGAAGGAAACCAGGCGCAAGCGCAGGGAGAATATGCAAACTCCACACAGAAACGCCCTGAGCCCGCGAATGGAACGCAGGTCTTCTTGTGAGAACGTGTGAACCACGACCCCACTGTGCCACCCTGCTACAAACAGCTTCTTAAAAAAATAAGTCTATGTTTTAATTATTTAACTATTAATGTATTGTTTACCTGGAGTTGTTTTTGTATTAGGGTGGCACGGTGGTGTCGTGGCTAGTACATCCGCCTCACAGCAAGAAGGTCCTGAGTTTAAGACCTGTCCTTGGACATTTCTGTGTGGAGTTTGCATGTTTTCCCTGTGCATGTGTGAGTTTCCCCGGGGTACTCTGGTTCCCCCCCCCACAGTTCAAAGACATGCACATTTCATCAACTGAGAATTAACAAGGGACCTTGTTAATTCTTGGTTCACGATGGCTGTCTCAAATTACCCCAAGGTGTGGATGTGAGTGTGAATGATGCATGTTGCCCTGGGATGATCTGGCAAGCCGTTCAAGGTGTTCCGTGTTGGCTGAGATAGGCTCCAGCATCCCTGCAACCCAAAATAATAGTATTAAGTGGTTTGGAAAATGAGTGAGTGAACGCTTTTGTATTAGGATACATTTCATTAAGATTTTTATGCAAGCTAGCCTTGGCTTTTGCTTATGAATGCTTATCTAGGAATGATGTATCTGTTCCTATTCACCTGAGTAAAGAAGCAAAATGCTTCCAGCTGCAAGCCGATGTGAGCCAGCTGTCTATCTGCCTGCGTTATAGTGTTAAAACATGTCCCGCTGTTTTAAAACACTGTCAAGTGCACTTCTTGCTTTCAATGTGTATACAGAATCTTTACTTCAAGAAACAAAATTCCACTTCCTATTGTTTTCCAAGTTGATCACTGAGGTGTTTGGTTTGTTTAGGAACAGATGGTACACATACCATGATAATGGTGTTTTTCATTTGTCTCGCTGGTGAGATGGACCAGCCATGCCATTCTGGGCATATTTAGCCACTGGGAAGCAACAAACAATGCTTCAGTTTGAGAGAGCGATTAAACACAATTTAGGGGCGATTAAGCAAACACTCCAGGCTTATAAGTTCTCAGTCCCTCTCTATCACTGAGTCTATCTGTACCTAACATTAGCGGACAATACAACAGGTGTGAAGAGAGGCTGTGGGAAGCTCATTGAGCACAGCTAATTAAATTTCTTTTGCTTGATGCAATGCTAATAGAACCTTGAGGCACTTTTTTTCAGTGATTACACACATTCTCCACGAAGACGCACCAGCTGTGGTTTAGAAGGAGTGTGCATTATATGTTTTTGTTTTCCAAACAGTGAATTTCCTTAGCCGTAAGAAATTAGCTTGAAATTGCTAAATGTGCCTAATATGTAATTATTCATTCATTCATTTTCTGAACTGCTTTATCCTAATTAGGGTCAGGAGGAGGCTGGTGCCTCTGACTCTGAGCGAGGGAAGAGTACACCGTGGTGAGCACGCCAGATCTTCACAGGGGACAAACATGGTGATGTTAATGGCCTACTCTTGTTTCGAACGTCAGCAATAGTTCTTTTAAATGCCTCTCACGGACAGCGAGAGATATGACTGGCATTTAATAACCCAGCTAGTGCACAGGGGGGGTCAACAGTGACAAGTTGATGATAATGGGCCTTTAACCCCTGACCTTCGGATCAATAAGCCAGCACCCTACCACCAGGCCACCAGTGCACCCGCATACAGTTGATATACAGTGCGTTTTAGGACAACATTGACTCAACTAGTATAAACTGGGTTTGAACATTTTTGCTAATCTGTGCTATGTTAATTACACTATAATTATTTAGCAATGTAGAGACTTATTTTGAGACTAAACTCTTTCTGTGAGGTATGCGTTTACCTTGTCTGTAAAAGACGTAGGTCATTGATAGCTAGCTAAATGAGTAGTTAGCCATGAGAATTAGCTCATGCTTTGTTTTCATATTTTCTGTTTGTTCATGTTTTTCATATACAGTACTGTGCAAAAGTTTTAGGCAGATGCAAAGGAATGGTGTACAACAAAGATGTCTTAAATTTACACACAAATAATGACATTAAATATGTAAAAAAAAATCTATAAAGCACGGTAAACAGTAATAAATAAAACTAATTCAATATTAGGTATGGTGACTTATTGTTTAAAAATCGAATAGCACCAGGTAGCGTTTGTACAGTTTTCCTAGTACTGTATGTACAGAACCAACAACCTGGAAATGTTGACTGTCACACTTGATTCTTTATTTGCATGTAAAGCACAGCAGCCTTCATTACATCTTTTTTAGTCTGAAAAGTCGTCTCTTATGTGTACTATGCTGCTTTCTTTATTGACATACTGTACTAACATTTTTTTATGCAACATTTCATTTTGTGCTGGACGTCCAAAGTGTTTTTTGTACTAACTTGCTAATATACAAATTATAAAATAAAAAGCTATGGCAAAATTTAGCCCAGGGATGGTCTGGTGAGCTGTCCAGGGTGTACCCCGCCCTTCCTGGAGTTGGCTGAGATAGGCACCAGCCTCCCCGCATCCCTAAATAGGATTCACAGAATGAATGAATGAATAAATAACAAAGTTTATACTAAAAACAGGGTGCTTAAATCTTTTGCATAGTACTATATATTCAAAGTAATAAGATGATTTTAAATGTTAAAACTAAGATTTTTTTTTATATAGCTATGAATTACAAAACTAACAGCTAAGTATGCCGGAAAGTAAGGAGGCTGTGTGTGTGTGTGTGTGTGTGTGTGTGTGTGTGTGTGTGTGTTAGAGATCACAGTGTGCTCTTTACACACATTACTATATAATTCAGTGTATGCGCCTCATACTTCTTATTTTCTATTTCTCATACCGCCTTCTCTGGATTACTTTCTAATTAGCGAGAAACTCCTGGTGCAAGGCAAACTCCAGAGGGGGCACAGGCCCAAACAAAACCCATAAAAGCAGTCGTAAATCCAGGCTTGTCTCAGTCCGTGGGCCCCTAAGGTCCTGGAGAGAAAATCAGCCCTCAGTATGATCCCAGTGTTGACAAAGAAAGATGTGAAGAAAAGCACTGAAGTAAAGTCTCAGTCATTATTACACAGGCCAAAAAGGCAATGAGGGGTTCGAGTGACCTGTTTGTGCCCACTGTCTTTGGTGCATTACATTGTGTTTGTGCCATGTGTACAGCTGCCTGCTGCATCACAGCCTTCTCTTCATTTGTGAGTCATGGTGGTTAAAATATATGGCACTAGGCGAGCGGGTCTGGGACACGTCCAAAACCTCCCGAGAGACAGAATGCTGTGAGGAAAATAATGCAAATTAACTCAAAACATCATGCTGTACTTTCTCACCATGGGTTTCCATGACAATGAAACTCACATTAATTTCAGTCCAGCATAGCAATACTGGTGTCCACGTTCATTACGCTGTAACTCGTGGATGCTATATTGTCTTGTTCAGGCTTGTTTGTATATGTATGAAGCAGGGGGTTGAGGAAGTCCTCTAGCCTTGTTCATAGAGTGTACCTCAAGAGATTTCTGACTGCATGGGAAAATCTCAGCTCCACTTCATTGTAAATTCCATGGTTTTATTCGCCCCCAAGCCTCGCTCCACACCCACCCCTCAATTCTACTTTCTGACCTCAGCTGGATAAACGATTGTAAAACTTAGCACCACTTTAGCTCTCTATTACCTTTTGGTCCCTCTATTTTTTTTTTAAATGATGGTTCTTTAAAGATAAGTGAATCATAAGTTAGAAGCTGCCAAGAGCAACTTTAGGCAACTTGAAAACATTCCATTGTCAGCATTGTGTAGTTTCAAGAAGTTGCCCTTATAACGCTGTATACTTACAGTTTCGAAAGGGCAATTAGAAGTTTACAATAACGTTTTCCAATGGATCGCTTGGGAAAGTCTCCGAAGGGATTGGTTGATTTTGTCTAGCATGTTTTATCATTTATTTTCTGAACCGCTCATTCCTAATTATGGTCGCAGGAAGGCTGGTGCCCATCTCAGCCAACTTTGGGCGAGGGCAGAGTACACCCTGGACAGCTCGCCAGGCCATCGCAGAGCAGAAACACGCTGACGGCTTTGCAGCCT
>JAQNCB010000026.1:12705045-12716291 GCA_030068295.1 Euristhmus nudiceps | reverse complement strand
CTCAATAAAGGTATGTTTTTGTTTTCACCCATCACTGTCTGCTTGGTATCACAAATGGATCCTAACCCGCCCAGCCTAGTAGAATTTAGCATCCACCTTAACACCCTGACTACCGTAGTCATGATCAATCAATATTGATACATATATAAGGCGCACCTGATTATAAGACGCACCGTCAGCTTTTGAGAAAATGTAAGGCTTTTTGGTGCGCCTTATAGTGCGGAAAATACGGTACTTGCTGCATACTGAGGCTGAGGCTTTCAAACTTGGTATGCTGGCTCAGTACTATGAGTGCTAGGATATGTTTGTGTGTGAGTGATCTTGACCTAGTTTTCAAGGTCACAGAGGCGAAACCGTATATTAGGTTTCCGGACATTTACTTGCTGCCTCCTGAAGCTGGGACTTTCAAGCCACTTACCGGTACTTGATCTGGTCCTGGTACTTTTCTCTTCATTTCTTCAAGAAGAAACCCCCAAAAATCCTCTAAAGGTTCAAGATTCGTACCAGCAGTTAAGAAATATTTTGGAAAAGGTGTGAAGGTTTTTTTAATTGAAAATTCAGTGTACTTGGGGGAAAATACCCTGGTAAAACAAGCAGAAAAAAACCCTCTGGTTGTGACTGTTACTTATTGCATATGCTTCTTTGACAACTATTTCTCCATGAGGCCAAACCCTCACTTAGTCATGTGAGAATAGAGGTTTGCATGCTGATAATTACAGCATATTACACCATGAAATCACCACCCAAGTGTTAGAGAGGAAACTGTGAAATGATGTAATTGACAAATGAATTGAGGGTTGGTGAATGAGTTATTGGCATTACAGGGTGGTGACTGTGGAATCAGTGACCATATATATTATTGTAAAGGCCATCATGTTGGCTTGAAGTCATTACAAAGGAATTCCTGTCTAATAAATCTTTTTCAGTGTTTTAATAGGTGGTCACGCAAATTTTGCTTTTATAATGTTTTTATGTGCTAACTGGAATGGGTTAATCTTGGGTTACAGTAGGCCATGATATCCACAAGATGGCAATGTTGTACCTGTTAGAAAGAGGGAGGAGAGAGTGGGAGAGAAAAAAAAGGGAGAGGTGTGATTTGGAATTTTCTTAAAAATAAATTTCAAAAATCGTATAGAAGATATAAATAAAGGATGACAAGGTGGATTAAGTCGTTTTTACTCTACACTGTGTATTAATCACAGATGGGGTAGAATATCAAACTTGCTCATTTTCACTGTGTCTAGCCTTTGACTGCGTCTGCTCATTGATGTGTGTTAATTGCCTTTGCCACCGAAATGTCTGAGTCTTGTCGTACCCAAGTCACTGCCATCTTTCAAGTCCGTCTGATCCCCAAACATCTGATTTCAATAATTCTCTCATTTTTTTTCAGCAGCCCACGTAGTGTAAGCATGAAGCTGCGGAGCCTCGTACTTTCGTAGGGAACCCGCGTCTCAAATCTGAGGCCTAATTATAGAAATATTGTTTTTATTACAAAGCCAAACAAAATGCCTTCTTTTCCCACTTGACATCAAAGCGGTGTGTATGAGGGCTAACCGCAGAGCTTCTCTTTTTTCCCACCTAATGAAACCCAAATGCTGAGTGTATCGGAGAGCGAGTGAGTGAGCATGTCAGGTTGAAGTGTCGTATCGAAAAACAGGGTCAAGGTAAGAGCTGTGTGTTTGGGAGGATTACCCTGATAGAGATCAGATGCTCCCCGTGTTCCCATGTTTATATACAGTAACATATTGAATGCCTTATGGAGCCCTTTCTTTATTCATTACCTCTCCCAACGAGTTTGGGCTTGGATGGAGTTTGTTTTTGTAAAGTAGGACCCGATTTCCATAAAACTTGGTGGAAGGGTTTTATGCTCAACAGTACCCTACATCTTCTTCAAATTCAGTTTTTAAGGCTCTGGATGAATAATCAGGTGGTTCAAGCCCCAGTACCTTCAAACTACGACAGTTGGGCCCTTGAAAAAGGCCCTTAACTCTCAACTGCTCAGTTGTGTAAGTGAGATAAAATGTAAGTTGATATTGAATAGGGCATCTACCAAGTGCTATAAAAATAAATGTGAATCAGAAGTAATAAAAATCTAGCCAATGTTAAAATTCAATGAGTCCATTGGACATAACATTTATCCAGATATACAGTACAACTACCGTATTTTCCGGACTATACGTTACTCCGGAGTATAAGTTGAATCAGGCAAAAAATGCATAATAACGAAGAAAAAACATAAGTCGCACTGGAGTATAGGTCGCATTTTTGGGGCAGTGTTGTTTAAATGATTTTGTTAAAGCACCTTTTTTGTATGAAGACAACGTGACGATGAAGCACTAAAAATGGATCTTTGGCGACTAAAACATGACGTGACGTCTTTGTGTTTTCGTCAACGAGAAGAGGCGGAACGAAAATGTTGATGCGTGAGACGCTCACAGTGCATATACCATCTCTGCCTACTCTGCGTGTAACACCAAGTGGGGAGACAAACAAAAGGTGCAGGCTCACCTTTACACACAGGAACATATAGTTCCATTGGAACATTAGACTGTTGACTCAAACATAGACTCTTCATTTCAATGTACGGTATATTATTTGCCCTATATCTTGCGTGAGGAGTCATTTAGCTTTGACCCAAAGCCTCTGTTATTATTTAGCTGTGTCTCAGATGGCGATGGAAGAGCAAGAGTTGCTACGATGTCCTCTCACCCCGCTCACAGTCACTGCCGTTCTCTTCTGTTTTGTAGTCCTATTTAATATGTTCACAATAAATGCGCTATCTTTCAGGATCATTGGAAATATGGCTAAGCCTTGACCAAAACAACAAAACTTTTTTTCTGTCAAGTAGCCAATCTCAACAAGAACTAAAAGGCTTCTTGTTCAGACTTTTCACAATAAAGGTCTCTTTTGACTTAATTTCCGGTGCTGTAAGAGTCTTATTGACAAAGCATCGCAGCAAAATTAGACTGAATTCACAACTCAAGAGCGCCCTCTTGCGGTTGCCAGTGCGAAAATAATCAACAGTGAAATGTGGTTGCCAGGGTGAAATAACAAAATTATCTAATAATGTGTTAATAATAATGTTCTACACAGATACTGGACCATGCTTGCTTATCATGGAACATTTGTTTTTCAGGTAGCAGTTTTCCTGTCGTGAGGAATTTGCTGGGAATAAAACAGAGATATGGACAGTGTAGGTAAACAAACGGAGCTTGTTTCGTTCTGTTTGGAGAAGAAGAAAAGTTGTATGAGATATCATTCACTTCCCCAGGGGATTACCACATCGCGCTGATAACCGATCTGACAATATGCACTTTTTGAGCTGTGTATCCATTTCTCAAATACAGTTTTTGTTTGTTTTTGATGGTTGATATTGTGTTGCCTTGACAACTGAAACCCACAGCCTTTGTGACACAGCATCCAGAACATGGGCAGTGTTTTTATCCTGGTGTTTCACCTTACCTGTCGATGATAAATGATACTTTGCTAACCTGTGAAAATTGACCGAGATCCTTATGTTTTATTGATTCCACATAAAAAAAAAACTGGCAGAAAACATGCCATAATTTGTGCTTGCCAGATATATATATTTATCTCTTGTCTCTTCAAGAGGTGGGGCTGGTGGCATGGCGGTTAGAGTGCTGGGCTCATGATCAGGAGGTTGTGGGTTCGAATCTTGGTGAGACCCCCACCGTGCTAGGACACCTGGGCAAGGGGTCTTAACCACAAGTGTGCCTCTGTCCACCCAGCAGTATAAATGGGTACCAGTAAAAATACTGGGAAGGTAACCTGCGATGGACCAGCGTCCCATCCAGGAGGAGTTGAACTCCTAGTCGCTTCATGCTACAGAAACCAGGGGTAAGCACCAGCCTGATGGGCCACTGGGCTCGGGTGTAAAAGCCCACAGACTTACCCTACCTCTTCAAGAGAAGGGGAAAAAAGGTTTGCTGAGGGAACAACCATTTTTAGCTGAAAAAACTGCAAAAATGAAGTCCCTTTCCAATGTTTGGCACATTGACAAATTTGCAGATATGAACCTCACATACTATGTAGGAATATAGTTCATGATTATTACTGATCATAAATTAACAGTTATGCAGCGAAGATGAGGTGGGCGTCACCCAGAGATGAAAGTTTGAGGGAACTATTTAATTCAGCGACATCCACTAAGCCTGAGGTCAGTAACTGTTTTAGTACTGTTTTGGTTACTGAATTAGAACATCAACAATAAAAGCATACTAAAATAAGATTAGTTTGGCTTATTAAAATCATGAATGGGGGGTGGCAGCACGGCAGCATAGTGGTTAGCACGTCCACCTCACAACACGAGCGCCTTTGTCTGATTCCCGGTCTCCTGCGTTTCTTTGTGCCATTTGCATGTTCTCCCCGTGCTTGTATGGGTTTCCTCTGGGTACTCCAGTTTACTCCCACAGACCGAAAACATGCACAATAGCTTAATTGAGTGTTCCAAATCACCCCTAGTTGTGAGTGTGAATGGTTGTGTTAGTGTGGGCCCTGTAATGGTCTGGCGAGGTTTCTCCCTTTGTTGCCCTAATCAGGATTAAGCGGCTGAGGAAATGAATGAATGTAAATCATGACTGAGCTGTGAAACATCATCATTTTTAAATCTCTATAAGAGTTGAAGTATATACTTCCCAGAAATATAAAGAAAAGCAAACTAAAATAATTTTTTTATAGTTTATATTGACATATCCATGACAGAAGCATGTCGGACGAGCTTTGCACTTCGAGCCGAATTGAGTGCCGTGTGGCTAATCGTATCAGTTTAGCTTACTCATTCAGAGTTTAGAACATATTACGCCAAAGTGAAGGTAAATTACACTCTGTAAAGGAGTTTTAGTGTAAACTGCATGGAAAATTACAATATAAACAATCTAAAACAAGCATTTTATGGTTTATTTTCCATTTTATATTGTGATAATTATGACATTGACTGCTTCAGTGTTTGTCGTTTTGATTCAAGCATTACCACATGGGATACTATTTTTTTGTGCACCAATCGGATGGTGCCATTCCTGTGCAGTTTATACTAGTGATGAGAAGTTGTGAACTCAGTGTATTACGAGTAGTGTGATGGGCTTGAGCCTCTGTGCCAAAATGGGGTTCAAAAGAAATAAACAAAATTTTGTGAGTGGGGAAGAAAACAATCCGGACACTACTGACGGTACCTAATGACTCGAACTTTCATCTTTGTGCCAGAAGAGACTGAGCGAGTGAGAAAGTTTCCCACCAAGGTCAGTGGTGTCATGTTCTCAGTTTGCATGTGTGAGTGTGTATGTTGTCTCTGGCGCTGGGGGCTCACCGTGATGATGAATGAGACATCTAATATCACCACACTTACTGCTGTTTCATAAGCCAGGCTTATTTACAGCCCCTCTCTCTTACCCATGTACCCACACACCACCGCTGTCCATCCTGTGGGAAAATTCACCAGCCTGACTGCGTGTTCCAACTGGTCACTACATGCAGTGATAGGACAAAGAGGAGTATATGCACAGATTTACACACTGAGAGACTTCAAATTGACACCGTTAAGCCATTTCATATATCAGATACCTCGCAAATTTAGCATTGAGGGAGGGTGGAGATGAACCTTTCACTGGGTGGATGTTTCATTTAATCCCTGCTGTCTGTTATGCTTTCTTATGCTCAAAGGTATTAGTTCCTGTTTGCCCTCACAGTCTGTGTGTAATGTAATAGCAGTAGATTTGATGTAATCAGCACTCCAGGGAACATATAAATAGTCGTAAATAGGTACTTAGTGGTGTCGTTTTTAAGGTTAAATTTTAAATGACCAAATAATGAGGGTCACATCTGTATTTCAATGAGCAAAACACAAATATATCATATACACTGTGTGATATTTGGATTGTTAAAGCCAAGAGATTCTGTATGCTTTTATTCTTATGCTAGCTTCTTCTTTTATGGTTCCAATACATATTGGCATAGTGGTTAGCACGTCCGCCTCAGAGCAAGAAGGTCCTGGGTTTGAGTCTCAGGCTTGGGTGTTTCTGTGTGTAGTTTACATGTTCTCCCCATCTTGTGTGAGTTTCCTTCAGGTACTCCTGTTTCCTTCCACGGTCCAAAGATATGCACATTAGGCTAATTGGCTGTTCCAGACTTCCCCTTGGTGTAATTGTAAATGTGAATGTTTGTGTTTTGGTTTTGCAATGGTCTAATGAACTGTTCGGGGTATACCATGGCTTTTCCCTGTGTCAGCTGAGATAGGCTCCAGCCTCCCCCAAGCCTGGTAGAGGTAAGGGTTTGGCAATGAGTGATATTCCACTGCAATTCAGTGGTTTTAAAATGTTTGGCACGCTTATTGATAGGTATCAATTGATATTGATGCACCAATAAAGCATGTCTTTTAAAGTATCTAAAGGTTAGAGATTTGTCTTGAGAATCTTTAATTCTTCTTCATGAAGAACATTTCAAAATTCTGATATGCTTCAAAATAAATTTCAACGTGGTCTGCAGACCACATGGTTCAAATCAAAACATTGACTTTGTGTCCCACAATTTCCTGGAATTTCTGTCATGATAGTCATCATGGGGAACCCAGTGGCGTAGTGGTTAGCATGGTTAAGTATTCGAATCTTAGACCATCTTTTTGGAATTTGCATATTCTCCCGCTGCTTGCATGAGTTTCATTGGGTACTCCAGTTTCTACAGTTCGGACATGCACATGTGACCTGGCTACTCTAATTCCCCCATAAGTGTTAATATGAGTGAAAAGGTTTGTTTGTTTCTGTGTGAGCATTGTGATAGATTGGTGACCTATTTAGGGTGTAATCATGCCTCCCGCCTCATGTATTCATGAAAATCTGTTTATGTACAGATCTTATCCTCATGGCAGATTTAACTGTTATGTTATGTCTGGGTTCTCTGGTTTGCCTCTACTTCCCAAAAATATGCTTTCTCTTTTCTTACTGGATTAATCCCACAAGGGAAATTTGGCTTCTGTAATTAACCCATCCATAGTGTGCGCACACACAAAAACAGTGAGCAAACACACTCAGAGCAGTGGGATGCCACACATTGCCAAACATGCTGGAGAGCAGTTGGGGATTAGGTGCTTTGCTCAAGGGCACTTCAGTCATGAAGGTGGAGGGAGGGAAGGTGCTCCTTACTCCCCGCCATCACAAATATTTAGTCCTGGTTTGGGAATCGAACCAGTGACATTTTGGTCCCAAGCCTGCTTCTGTAATCATTAGGCCATGGCCAGATTGGTGAATTTCAATTACCGTATTTTCCGGACTATACGTCGCTCCGGAGTATAAGTCAAATCATCTAAAAATGGCATAATAAAGAAAAAAAACCATGTATAAGTCGCACTGGAGTATAGGTCGCATTTTGGGGGTGGTGTTGTTTAAATGATTTTGTTAACGCACCTTTTTTTTGCATGACGACAATGTGACGATGACTCACTAAAAATGGATCTTTGGCGACTAAAACATGATGTGACGAGACGAGGCGTAACGAAAATGTTGGTGTGTGAGACGCACACAGTGCGTCTCTGCCTACTCTACACCGAACACAGAGTGGGGAGGAAAACAAAGGGTGCAGTCTCACCTTTACACACAGGACCATATAGTCCCACTGAAACATTACACTGTCGGCTCAAACATGTTAAAACAGACTCTTCATTTCAATCTACAGAATATCACATGCTTTATATCTTGCGTGAGGAGTCATTTAGTTTAGCATTAGCATTTAGCCTCCCTGTCTCAGATGCCGATGGGGAGAAAGTTCGCTGTGATCTGCTCTCACTGCACTTTTCAGCCACTGAAATCCTTTGTGTTTAATCCTGTTAATGTTTTAGATCCTCTGTTTTTAATATTCCCACTTAAAACATTCACAATAAATGTGCTGTCTTTCCAAATCATTGTAAATCTGGGTCAGCCTTCTCAACAGCACTAAACGCTTCCTGTGTTGCCAGTGTTTAAAATAATAAACATGTGAAGTGTGGTTGCCAGTGTAAAAAAATAACAAAATTATATAATAATGTGTTAATAATTTAACATACAAGTCACTCTGGAGTATAAGTCTCCCCCCTGGCCAAACTATGAAAAAAGTGCGACTTATAGTCCGGAAAATACAGTAAACAGAATCGGATCGTAGTAAATAAATCAAACACAGAAATTTAAGGCTCAGTAACTCATAGATAACCATAAGAGCAATACTTCTCAAATAAGAGTCCCAAGCAAATGAGTATGAGGAGTGAAAAAGTATGTGGTGATGTGATGTGCGTCAGAAGAGAGGAGATTGAGGTCGGAGCAGGGGATTCTGGGAGATGTAGTTCGACTTGGATTGTGTGTAGGAAGTGACTCATGTTGTGACAGCCGCAAATCAATCAAAAGTATCGAGTTAACCTTTAATGAAAAAAAAAAAAATTATGTGGATTTAAACAAACAACATTTGCAACAGTTGCTGAATAAAGAACTTCAGTGTATGCTGTTTTTAGGGTCATAACAGTGACTTGACATCACATTACCCTGCTGTTGATTATTTTCCTATAGCAGCATGAGATTTATTCCTGACGTAACTCTAAGATGTAGAATTCAACAGGAAGAAATTTATTTCAGAGAAATGAGACAAAGTATAATAGATGAATGATTTGAAACCTTGGTGCACGGTTATTATTAGCTATTTATAAAATCATGTTGCTTTAATGAACAGTAAATTCTATTTCTCTTGGTCACAGGTTTGTTAAAACAGATGCTTACATTCGCGCTATAACAGAGAATCGTATTGTAATCACTGAATTTGGAACGTGTGCTTATCCGGATCCATGCAAAAATATCTTCTCAAGGTGGGAATCAGATACTCTACATTGTAAAACTCGATCATGTGCTGTATGACGGCTATCACATGTATGTTGTATGGATGCTGGCAATCAGGCCGTTGTAACACACTAGTATGTATGTTGCGCAGGTTTTTCTCTTACTTCAAAGGAGTTGAGGTAACAGATAACTGTCTGGTGAACATTTATCCCATCGGAGAGGACTTCTACGCAGTCACAGAGACCAACTTCATCACTAAAGTTAACCCGGATACTTTAGAGACTCTTAAAAAGGTAAACGCGAATCAATGCATCTGCAGGATATTTGTTTTAAATCTTACAAACCTTTACTATGTTCAGTAAGAAATTGTTTGACGCGAGTCGAACAGTTCGGTAAAAGCAGTATAAGGATATACTACACAGAAACTGTGCAATCTGATTGGTCTGATTTCATCTGATAATAAACGTTTTCACATACCGGTAAAGAGAGTTCACCATTTGGTTCTTCTCTACGTCAAGAAATTCCCATTGAAATAGAGAATATTAGCACCCACCATCCACCCAACCCCCTCACCCCACACCACCTGACCCTCATGCCTACGTTTTTGCATTTTTCAGTAGGTAGAGTTAGGCTTAGAGTTGGGGTGATATTAAACATGTACTGTAATTGCCTAGTATACAAAAAGAACAATGGAGGCTACAGTATAAGCCTTAATCAGCCACTCTTACACTTATTTTCTTTATAAAAAACAAAAGGTGGACATGTGCAAATATATTAACATAAATGGGATGACGGCTCACCCACACATCGAAAGAGACGGTACTGTCTACAATATCGGAAACTGCATGGGGAAAGGAGCGTCGCTGGCTTACAACATCATCAAGATCCCACCCAAGCAGAAAGGTAACTGGTGCTCAACCAGCACTCATATCAACTCCTGAACTTCTGAATCATGCAGAAGGAATAAAAAGTAGTGAATTCACTCACAATACAAAACAGTCAACTGAACCGAACAGATTTGATGAATGAGTACAGTATCACAATCCCAGATACAATATAAAATCAAAAAATATGAAATTGATATCTATATTACAGAGACATCATGGATAAAGTATAGAAATAGGACCTCGTTTAACCAAAGGACAGATTCAAGAGTAACTAGTAATACAATCAGAGAGTGCAGACCTCCACCAAGGTAGTGCAAGCTGATCTTTATAATATTGGCAGATGATGTAGAATCACAGTGCCCTCTTGTGGTCTGTTGCGCAATTATTTTGTGAGCTCTGGATTTTTTTCTCCTGCCGCATACTGAGTGACTTCCATCTCCATGCTATATCTTGCAATGTTAAAAAATCCTTTAAACCATCTTGAATCCGAATCCGGATCATTCCCACTTAAAATAAAATTAAAAAGGTATATTAAAGGGCCAAAAGTGAGCAAATTAACATCTAAGTACAAACCAGGGAGATGATAAGGTTCATTCAGTGAAACAGTCTACCAATCAGAGGCGAGATTACTGATAAACATAGCATGGTTTATCTTAGCATCCTTTCCTGTTCTTCGTTGGCCCAGGACCCATGTTTGGTCAAAATTTTGTTGAAATCTTCCTTTTCATTTTCGAGTTATAGTGCTTACAGTCACATGCACAGACCGACGCGACCAATCTTATAGAATATTGTGCGAACAGTACACTTTACACATTAACCAAAAAGAGATTTTGAGACATCCCTTCAATTTTTCTCAGCTACAAATAATGATGGGTTTAAATTGTGGAAATTAACCCTCAACCTCTTGTGACAACTTGTGACTTGTAATCAGATAATGTGTAAAACTGTGCCATTTTTTCCCCATTTTCGGCTCAGATAAGTCAGACCCGATTGAGAAATCGGAGGTGGTGGTGCAGTTTCCCAGTGCTGAAAGGTTTAAACCGTCCTACGTGCACAGGTTTACATTCAGTTTCATTTTAAGACAAGAATCAATTCCTTTCTTATGTAAATGAGACGACTCATCCCCTGTATGTGTTCTTCCGTTCAGCTTCGGGATAACGGACAACTACTTTGTGTTTATTGAGACGCCCGTGAAAATCAACCTGCTGAAGTTCCTGAGTGCCTGGGCCATACGCGGATCTAACTATATGGACTGCTTTGAGTCTGATGAGCAGAAAGGAGTAACTATATTCAATATAAACATATCAAATACTAAGCAATCATTGAATGAGGTGAAGTATGATATAAAGAATTACTCAGATCAAGAAGGTTGTATCTGCCAAGACCGAAAGCCGATTGCAAGCTCATTATTTGTTGTTAATGCAGGGATCCCTCACTTTTTGTGGTTAATGGGGGGTTGTGACCCTACACAAACACAGAATTTCGGTGAAGTAGGATCGACCCCCCTGACTGACGTATACGTACATGTATATGTGTATATAATATCAATAAATAC
>JAQNCB010000026.1:12694108-12704945 GCA_030068295.1 Euristhmus nudiceps | reverse complement strand
GTGTTAATAATTTAACATACAAGTCACTCTGGAGTATAAGTTGCCCCCCTGGCCAAACTATGAAAAAAGTGTGACTTGTAGTCCGGAAAATATGGTACCTCAGATGTTAAAGACACAGATGTGTGGGTGATGCAACCAATGTATCTGGGATAGGTGTGTGAATAGATCTTCATTAAATTTTGAGCTACATTTTTATCTTCTGGAGTTTATGGTGTAGTACTCGGAGAAAGCCCACACAAGCTCAGGGAGAACATGTAAAGTTAACACAGAAACAAGTCCAGGACTCAAACTCTGCTAAAGATGTTAAGGCTTTAAAAATCTAAGTCAGCTGAAAATTGTCGGGGGAAAAAGTACACAGAAAGTACTGGATGTAGCATGATTGTCCTGGCAGTATGGTCATCTTCCCAACCATATACCACTAGGGAGATGCCATCACAGTGCTACTTGCATTAGGAGAGGTCTGCAGGAACATGTTAATGTGTGTGTTTTTGTTTTGTTCTGCAGGAGCATGTTAATGTGTGTGTTTTGTGTTGTATTTGAAGAACATTCATCTGTCCTCTCTTATCCGAAGCATTTTTCCATCATACTGCCAACAATCATACTGAGTATTACAAGATAAAACAAAGTGGATGAACTTCTGGGTCCAATGCATCCAAGTGCATGCAGGATTGCAGGACTACACGAGGGCAAATGTATGGTGAAGAGGAGCAGAAGGCTCCTTCTGTCTTGTTCCAGTGTGTGTGACCGCTGCCAAAATTCTGCTCTGTATACTCAGCACTGAACACCTGTTGACAGTTTGCAAAACAGATGACAGTGACACACTATTAAAACACGTCCCATGTGAAGAAGGAACATGGATGGCATGGTCTTTTTTATACTCCAGTCTGATTTCTGGAAATTTATGGCATATTAATTGTCTTGTATTGTGCAATATTTTTTTCAGAATTATGCTGGAAATATTATGTTTGGATAGACTTCTCTTGTTGGGTATATATGTTTCTTTAGTTTATTTCTCCAGAGGCAGGTATAATAGAGGAATGTTTTGTCGGAATCTCAAAAGACTTTATGCTCGTCTACCATATTGTGCATGATCTACAGCAGGGCTCGAAATTTGCGGTAGTCCGGTCACCAAATGCGCCTGAGTTTCGCATTTGGTGAGTTAGTTCTGTTACCAGCTCACCCGGTTTGGCGAGTTGAAAATATATTGGCCGATTGATTTTCTGATTTTTCTAGAAACTTTGTGAGGCAACTAGTCCAGTTGGCTGGTAAAAAAAAAAAAAAAAAAAAAAAAACGAATTTCAAGCCCTGTACAGTATAGTTGTTTGTTCACCTTGTGAACTAGTATTAGCTTAGATTTTAAATGTTTTTTTTTACAAGGTTACTATTTTGAAACTAGCAAAATTTGACCAGCATTCTAACTACTAACTAGTCTAAAAAATAGTATCTAGCAAGCTAAAGTTGCAGCTAGTTAGCACGCCGTCAAAAATCTAGTTACACGGTTACTGTTACAAAAAGGAAAAAATATGCTGTTAATTGAAATGTAGTCCATTGTGTGCTTTGTTTTGTTTCTATCTAACCTTTATCTACTGAAGAAGTTTGAGGTGCAGCTTTTGACCAGAATACTTTAAAGACAGCCAATGTATTTTACATTTCTAAGTACATCCAGTACCTAAAAATACTTTATATCTATGCTAGGGTCAAAATGGAAGGAAATAGAAAGGAGTTGAAGCAATTGAATTTATTGTAGTTACATTGTTTTAATGGAATGGCAGTTCAGGTCAGGCTTTTAGTAGCTTGCTACGGGTACTATGCAACCCTGTACTACCTGCCACATGGTCACGTCGTTGGCGACTAAACCAGCACCCAACTTTGGTTTTTGCCATGGGAGGAGGCCCTGCAGGACGAAAAACGAAACCTGTTAAAGGGTAGGTTCCCATTCCTTGGGCCCAACCAACTATGGGTTAAATAATAAAGCCATGACAGCAGTTGGTGGATTATCCTCCCTGGTATCTTTACCTTGAAACAGCGGCAGAAGGACTTCAGCCAGGTGCCTTCAACATCTTTGAAGATGCAGCTGGACAAGACCATCAGCAGATTGATACTGCAGGGCAGTCATGTGGCTGGCCAAGTCGTTGGAATCCTCTTCCTCTCATTTGAATCCCAGACAAATGACCCAGAGGGTGGGAGAATACCAGCACAAGTCTGTCTTCAACTAACTCTGTGCATGCTACTTCAGCAACTCCCAGATCTAAAGCGGCGAGACCTCTTATGGTGCTGGCTGGTTTGAAAAGCTGGGAACCGGGAGCAAGATCTTGCATTTGCACAGCCCAGGAGTGATGGTCATACAGCTTTTGATGGGTGACAATGCTATGAGGTCCTTCCTGGGTGCCCAGGTGGCCCTCTTTAGGTTGCCTTGACTGCCTCAATTGGAGGATTCCTTTAGAAAACATGAGGTAAAAAAAAAAGGCTCACCTATCATCCACCTTGATGTCTGTCCATGGCCAGCAGGTTCTCCATCACAGTGGGTGCAAATGCAAACTTAAACTACAAATTGTATGTTAGAATGTAAGGACTCTTCTTGAAAGACAACCTTCCCAGGTGACAAACTGTGTTGCTTGGCAAGGAATCTGTTGCCCTCAGAGTGGATATTGCTGCTCTCTCAGATATGAAGCTCTCAGACAAAGGAAAAAGGAGGGAGAAGACTCATGCCTTCTTCTGGTCTGATAACCCCAAGGTATCACTCCTACAAGGCACTTCTGGCACTGATTTTACCATTGTCAACCAGATACTCTACAAGCTAATGGAAATGCCACGTCCAGTGTCAGACTAACTGATGACCTTGCGACTTGCCATCTTAAACAGTACACACATGACCATGGTAAGCATATATGCACAAATAATAACCCATGAGTGCATCTGCCCTCTACAGTCAGCTCAAAGAGGTGCTGAGGAACATCTCCAGCACCGACAAGGTTGTGGTGCTTGCCAAATTTAATATCCGAATCCGAAAAAATAGCGTACCTTCTTTGACCAGCTCCCGAACCAGAGGTCAATTGCTGATGATTCCATTCTTGAAAGAATTCCACAGTGACTAGTGCTTCTCAGCGCTGATGACGCCATACATATAGAAGAAGTACAACAGGCTGTGCGAAGCCTTGCTGCCAACAAGTCTCCTGGTTTGGGTGATATCCGAGCAGAGATATACTAGCAAGGTGGAGACCAGATCTCTCATGCTCTTTTCGATGTACTCACAACCATCTGGGAAGATAAGATGCTGCCACAGGGGGTCAAGAAAGCTGCTGTCATCCCTATCTTCATGAAAAAAGGCAATAAACAAGAGTGCGTTAACTATAGAGGCATTTCACCTGTATCAATCACTGGTAAAGTACTCAGCAAAATGATTTTGAAGTGCCTACAGTCCATTCTTGATGCAGTCTTTCCGGAATCTCAATGTTGTTATCGCAGCCCCAGGTCAACAGTCGACATGGTGTTTATGCTGAGACAACTAAAAGAAAAGGCCTTTGAGAAGAATCTGCCCTTGTATATCGTATTCATCGACTTTACAAAACTCTTCGATACCATGAACAGGGAATGCCTTTGGTCTCTCCTTCATTGATATGGATTTCCTCAAGGTATTCTCAGCTTCAGAGTCTTATCTCTCAGCTTCACACTGGCTTGATGGCACAAGTCTCCCTGAGTGGCATGCTGTCACAACACCATGAACAAAGGTGTTAAACAGGGCTGTGTGTTAGCTCCCTCCTTGTTCTCTATTTACCTAAGTACTGTCCTTGAACTGTGTTCTCAACATGGAGGTATATATCTCAGGACCTGATCAGATGGAAAATTTTTCAATGCTGACCACTTGAAAGCCAAGAACCTTATGAGAACTGTTTGTGCCCAAGAGCTGCTTTTTGTTGATTGCCATGATATATCATTCTGAGACTGAACTCCAGGGCATGCTAGATGCCATCCATTCAGTTTCCTGCAGACGGCCTCACCATCAACACCAGAAAGGGTGAGGTCATGCTGCAACCTCCTCACCACACAATATATGCTGACCCTGGGCTCACACTCAATGGCAGTCCATTGCAGAATGTGCATCAGTTCACATACTTAGGCAGCACTGTTTCCAGTGATAACAGCCTGGACAAAGAAGTGGAAGGGCACATCAGTGCAGCTTCAGAAGGTTATGAAAATCTCCAGTCCAAGTTCTGGACAAGGAAGGGCATCAGGTTGGCAACTGAGTGCAAGGTATGCCATGCAGTGGTTCTTACATGTCTGCTCTACTCATCTGAAACCTATACCCTGTACCATTGACATAAAAGACTATAGCATGATTAGATGCATTAGCTGAGACATCTCCTCAATATCTGCTGGCAAGACAGGATTAATGATGTGGAAGTCAAAGACAAGCAGATATCCCCAGTGTGGGAGCTCTCCTCAATCAAAGCCAACTCTGCTGGAGTAGCACTGTTGTATGTATGGAGGACTAACGTCTGGCCAAAGCTGTTTTTATGGTGAGCTGGAGAATTGCACCAGGAGTAAAGGTAGACCCAAATTGCAGTACAAAGACTATCTGAAAAGACAACTGAAGGCCTGTGAAGTTGACACCGACAGTTTGGAGGCTAAAGCAAACAATCACTTGGAGTGGAGAGGTGTCATTAAAAGCTCCACATCTCACATTGAAGCCTAACTAGTTCAGGAAATAGCAGAGAGGAGCAGAAAACATGGTGTCAGGACAACTGCCCGTGCAGTTACCTATGCCCAGTGCCACCCATTGTCCTGTCATTTCTGTGGTAGACAGCATATCCACTACATTTGTTGACTTTGTTCCCATGAAATGAGTTGTCAGGGTCGTCAGGCTCCATAGCAGAGTGACAGCCAGTAATAGTACATTGTTGTAGCAAAGAAAAAGGCTCAGCTTTGCTAGCAAGTATTGAAATGGTCCAAAATATGGTATCACAGACCTAAAATTATTTTGTGTGCCATAAATAATCCCATTTGTGCAGAAAAGAAAAACAAAACTATAGCATGATCTAGTAAGCTAGAAAGTAAGCATGCAAGCATAATACACTAGTTAGTACAATGGCTTAAAGATAAATATAACACTATCCATATACATAAATAATATCAGGCGGCACGGTGGTGTAGTAGTTAGCACATCCAGCTCGCACAACCTTACAGGTCCTGGTTTCAATTCCTGGGTTTGGGTGTTTCTGTAGTAAGTTTGTTCTCCCCATACTTGCGTGGGTTACCTTCCACAGTCCAAAAATATGTACATTCGGCTAAATCTCTGTTTTAAATCAACCCTCGGTGTAAGTGTGAATGGTTGTGTATTGGCCCTATGATAGTCAGCAGAATTATAAATAAATTTAGTTTGGGAAACATTCATAAAGTTCAGGCTTCAGATTCAAAATAATGCATATGAAAACTTTACATTATTTTTTTACCTGTAATTAGATAGGTATGACATTCAGACCCTTTTCACACCTTGTCCAATTTAGCATTACCTCACTTTGTCTTCATTCTAGATCTTCCTTACCATGTTGTTATCTATGTACACTACTAGAATAAACACCATGTGTATGTCTGATCTGTGGAACAAATTATGTCTTTCTCTTTCATTTAAAGCAAACTCCCATCTCTTTCATAATCGCAATAATAATTTATTTCGCAATAAATAATAACAGATTTTTTAAATCTTCCTGGGGCAGTGGAGGCCCTGTGGTAAGGTGCTGGATTACTGATCCCAAGATCGGGGGGTTCAAGCCCCACTGTCACCAGGTTGTCACTGCTGTCCCCCCGGTGCAGTTAACTGGGTTATCAAAGGCCAGCCATGTCTCTCACGGTCTGTGGTGAATGGAATGTAAAAAAAACCATTGCTCACTTGCATCAAGAGTAGAATGCATAACCATCAGCATGTTTCTACCCTGCGATGGCCTGATGAGCTGTCTAGGGCTGTCTAGCTGTCTCCACTCTCAACCAAAGTCAACTGAGATGGGGGCCAGCCTCCCCGCGACCCTAAATAGTATTGAGTGGTTCAGAAAATTAATGAATTAATAAAATTCTATTGCATTCTGGTTTTTAAAGCTATAATTGTGTATTTAAAAAAATTAATTAAATAAAAATATACTTAAAAAGGTAACCAATCAGAAATGTTTAGTTCTACACACTCTACATATCTAATCACATTCGGCAGCTAATACTTATGTCACTGTTATTGTCTCTCCTGTGATACCTTCGAGCCGTTGCTTTGTTTAGGTGTCTGTCTCACTCTCTTTCTCTGTGTCTCCCTTCAGAGGACCTGGATGACCTGAGAATGGAGGGTGTCACTGGCCTGGTTTCTTCTGGGAGTAAGTTCAGCCAAGGGCGCAGCTCTTACTGCCCTGAACCACAAGCCAAAGTCACCCTCAACATCTGCTCAAGGTGTGCCAGGTAAATATTTACCCTCGGAGCAACCACTGGTGCCGTCTGTCCCTGTGTGTGCATATTCTCACAGTCACCTTCTCAGCTTCTGTTTAGCAAGTCAGCCACAATGTACACACAGACGCACACACACCCACACCCAAACACCACATCAGCTTGCCACTAGACAACACCATGTACAATTAATAATTATTTTTTGCATAAGAAGTAGTACCTGGAACTTATAAAATATATTAAAGTTTTGATTAATAAGGGTCGTAAAATGCAAAAAAAAAGGTTTGCAGATTGTTATGAGCATCGTAAATATAAATATTTAAATCACCTGTGTTTTGCAATTAGCTTGGTAATTTAAAGGTGATCGGTGCACAAGTCTTAACAAATCTTTTTTACATCTAGAAATTTTGGATTTTTCCCAAAAGCACATTTACACACAGCTTTTCTGAAAAGACTTTTGAGTAAGGCTCATTTTAACCACCAGTACTTTTAATAAGAATTTGAGAATTTATGAATGAGCTCTAATACAATGCTATATGAGAAAATTAAAGCCACTAACCATGCCTATATTTTGGCAAGTGTAAAACTCTGTGATAATGGTGTCTGTTCTACCTTTTATCTCCAGACTAAACATCTTTAGTCACAAAAAACACCTCTTCCATTCCATATCTGCCTGTTTTCACAAGAGTGCTGATAGTCTTCTTTATTGTCTGAGTTGTCCTCAGTGCACTTCCTGTTTCAGGCCTGCTTTTTTACAGCATTTGCCTCACAGTCATGGCTCGGGCCTTTGCTTGTGATACCAAGGCTTGATAAACCCTGACACTCTTGTGCTTTTGTTCTCTTTTTGTTTGGACTTTACCTGTCTCTCTATGCTCATCGTGCATGACTGTTTTATCCGTGAGCATGTGTATATGATGGCCCCTACAGGAGCGACGGGAAGCTGAATGCAACCTTGTAGAGATTATCACATTTGATTTCAATAGCATGAATCCGAATTTTATCCGGCTGGGTCATTCTTTACTTTTTCTTTTGGGATGTTTTTATAGACTGGCAATGAAATTGTCTTAAAAAAAATCTTAGTAATTAGCTATCTGGTATAGTGAGTTTGTAGATACTATAAAAATGTTAACATATTACAATAAGCATTTGATGGAGCATCTGTGGTTTTTCCTTGCAATCAGAACTGCAAACAAATCAGACCATCTTTAATTATTTTCCTTTAATAGCCATCATGCTTATTTCCAACTTCAATGAACATCTGCCAAACCAACTAGACTGCAGATATCAGCGTTACTATGGTATTAATAACAATTATGTAATAATATATTGTATATTTTCTATGTAATATCTAATATATATAATACCTGCAACAATATACTACATGAAAAAGCACTATACCAGGTGGATAATGTTATAATCATGACGACAGACATTCACTGTTTGTCACGATCAACTGGAGCAAGCAGTAGTATCATGCTTTAAAATAAAAAAAATTATAAAAGTATAAAAATCATTTTGATTTGTTTTTTCATGATTCCACACAGTATATATTAAATTTTTTAATGAATTTAAAAGCGTAGGCTTTACTAATGTTTTCATGTTATACATTTGTACTAAAACTGAACAATTTTAATTTAATTTTAATTTTAATTTTTTTAATTAAATTTAATTTTGTCATGATTAAATTTGTAAATATAACCCACAAAAATATTATTTTAGTTTGCTTTTATGTACATTTTTGTGTAGTATATATTAAAACAATTATCCTAAGATAATGAATCAATCAAATGTTGCTGTTCCAGTGTCCTATACAATAGTATTCATGATACCCAGCAAGCCAATGAGATCACGCCATTCCCATGCATTATATTCTAATAATAGTATGTCTGTAAAGTTTACTTTTGTACCTGTTTCTGTGTCTTTATCTCACTATCACTCATATACACAAACACTTCCACTCCCTTTCCGCTATGGGGCATGTTGCTGCTTGCTAGATAAAAGTAACATTCCTCACAGTTTTTCCTCATACTCTCTGTGGAAGGACAATGTCGATTTACTATCGACATTGTCCATAGCACCACCGGTGTTCTTCACTGCTTTGATCCTTGGTGGTCCCTCTTTCAGTGGTTTTTGGTTACTTATAATTTAAAACGAAATCTAAGCTGGGTTTCCACTTTGTTGGCCTTCATAGAGTCAGAGTTTTAAAGTTATAAGATCTGCATGATCTAATAGATCATAACACTTTGAGTTTGGCTTGTGGCGAGCAAAAGTGCTGCCAAACCCACATTCGCTGCAGGACATGGGTTCTGTGATTTATTGTTCATATTTTGTCATTATATCCCACATGGACACCTTGACTGACTAACTGGAGCTCCACATGCGGCTGGAAATATACTAGAACTGTTTTTATTTCATCATTTATCATGTATGAATGTGTTATACTCACTTTTATATTTGTTATTTATGAAAACCGAGTCAACTGCCGGAATTTTTCACTTTGTGGCAACACCATAAATTTAAATCAAATACGAAACCTCTGAGTGCACAGCCATTGACCTCAGATCTGCTCGTTCGGCCAAGTCATGGAGACATTAGTTCAGTCATTTGGAACCATTTTGCATTATTTTAGTTTTAGTTTAAATTGCGCACTGAATAGAAGTGGGTAACAAGATTTGCTGACAAGTATAATGTGATTTAATCTAAAAGCAAGAGAAATGAATGAAAATATCACACAATTAACATGATATGAATTCACTCAGTCATTCATTCATTTTCTGAACTGCTTAATCCTAATTAGGGTCGTGAGGAGGCTGGTGCCAATCTCAGCCAACTCTGGGTGAGGGCTGGGTCCACCCTGGACAGCTTGCAGACTAGCACAGGGCAGAAACACACTGATGGAAATCCAATGGCATACTCTTGACGAACAACAGTTTATTGTTTATATGACATTAGATTAGAGTCAACTTTATTGTCATTCTTCTTGGTGGTCCGTCGTATCCGACGATGACGTCCTTGTGTGTAGCTCTCATTGGTTATGGACTCTCAGGTGGCTGTGGAGACCCAGTCTGGATCAGCAGACGCGTCCACAGTGTGGGCAGTGAAACTGTCCTGGCTTGCTGGGCACTGCTGCTACTGCTGCCTTTCTTCTTTCTCTGGCCTGGCTGATGCTGCTGCAGTGGCTCTCCTCGAAGTTTTCTGTGGCTTGCTTCGTCAGAGCACGCCAGACATCCCAGTCTCGTGCATGTTCTTCTAGCTGCTTTTGGGGGATTTTGGCATGAGCGATGTAGGCCTTCACATTATCTTTGAAATGCTTTACTGGTCTTCCACGCTTCCATTTGCCAGTGGGCAGTTCCCCATACAGAAGCTGCTTTGGTATTCTGGAGTCATCCATGCGGATGACATGGCCCGTCCATCAAAGCTGAGCTTTCAGGATCATGGTTTCAATGCTTGTAGCTTCAGCTCTGTCGAGGACCTCTAGGTTTGTGGCCTTGTCCTGCCACTGGATGCCGAAGATGGACCTCAGATTGCGCATGTGGAAACGTTCCAGCAGCTTGAGGTGTTGTCTGTACAGGGTCCACGTCTCACAGCCATAAAGAAGGCTGGTCAGGACAACAGTCTTATACACCTTCAGCTTGGTGGTCTGCTGGATGTTGTGCTGGTTCAGCAAGCGGGATCACAGTCTGCCAAGAGCTTGGGTGGCCTTGGAGATCCTGGCATGGATCTCCTTATCGATGGACCCGTCGCTGGAGATGACACTGCCGAGGTACTTGAAATCCTCGACAGTCTTCAGGATCGTTCCCTCAATGGAGATGGATGGGGGACTTGGTGCCAAGGATGAGGTGGGCTAGTACAGGACCTCAGTTTTGCCCAGACTGATGGTGAGGCCAAACAGGCAGGATGCCTCGGCGAACTTGTCTACGATCAACTAGAGGACAGATTGCTTGTGTGCCATGAATGCACAGTCATCTGCGAAGAGGGCCTCCAGTATGATCATCTGGGCTGTCTTGGTCTTGGGGCTCAGGTGACGCAAGTCAAAGAGGGATCCATCTATTCTGTACTTCAAGTACACGCCATCCTCGATGTCCTTGAGGGTGTGGTTGAGGACACAGGTGAAGAAAAGGTTGAAAAGTACAGGGGCCAGGATGCATCCCTGTTTGACGCCATTGGCAATCTCAAATGGCTCAGATGCCTTGCCTCTGAGAGGACCAGACCAGTCATGTTGTCATGGAACAGCTGGACCAAGTTCGTGAACTACTTTGGGCACCAGAGTCTTTCAAGAATTGCCCACAAGGCTTCTCTGTTTACAGTGTCAAACGCCTTGGTGAAGTCAATGAAGACTACATACAGGTCCAGGTTCTGTTCTTTGCACTTTTCTTGTACCTGGCGGACTGCAAAGATCATGTCAGCAGTGCTGCGA
>JAQNCB010000026.1:12530925-12543031 GCA_030068295.1 Euristhmus nudiceps | reverse complement strand
GCTTTGTAGGCAAGCATTAGTGTTTTAAAATAATGCGAGCAGCTACAGGAAGCTGCACCAATGATGATCTGAATAAGGTGGTAGTGCAAGTAGAATTCCCTTTGACATTTCTTTACATGACTTGACCATTTTCAGCCCCTGTGTAAATTGGCTTTTAGGTTTGTGAAGAATCATTAAATTAATCTCCATTTCTATGGATAATTTACATTTAGATCATCAACTTTTTAATTTTTGTGCTAGATCAGAGGCAATGGCTGATATGACACCTGATAATTAATGTAAATGATAATCCCCCCCCTGAAGTGTTTTCGTATGCCAATTTTGAGATGCCTATAGATTCTGCCATTGGAGTCTTTGGATCTTGACAGCTGAGGGTCTGTAGATATATAATGTAAGATAATTTATCACACATGGGTTTGAAGTTCTAAGTAGGCGGCTTATGAGTGTCTGTGTATTCAGCTGTCATGCTGTATGGAAGTGTTTTAGAGCTGAGACGCAGTACACCATAAACCCTATACATAACCTTCAGTCCACCCCCGTAGCTTCAGCTGTTTTTCCCTGACATGAAGTTGAAAAGAAACCGCCGTGACCTCTGATCCTCTGAGATTGGAACCAGTATGATATTCTTATTTATATTTTGCATAGGCTACCTAGGTGCTAATGTGCCATGTAAGCTTAAACATTGCATCCATGTCGTCTGTAGCTATATTGGTACAATGGATTTATCAAACGTAGAGCATCTGGTTTTCACATGGAACCATGTGGTGAAGCTGCAAATCAAATAAGACAGGAACTTTAAATTTCAGGACTGCCAGAGAATCATTGCTAGAACCTTGAGGAAGACCTGTAGTGTTGCTACTGCTATGTCTATTGGAGGGTGATGTGGCAGAGTCCTGAGTTTAGACCATTTCTATTTTTCATCCCCACTCTCGTGCTAGGTTTAGGACTGGTGCCACCCTCCAGATCTTATTCAAGCATAATGAATGAGAGTAATGAACTGAATAGCCCTCTCAACATCCTTGCTGCACCTTCAACCTTCAGTTGAAAGTAAAGTGCCTTGCAGGGGTTAACCTTTGCAGGGGCTGTCCTCTCTATACCTCTGTCACGTGTGTCTTCCTTCAATTAGCTCCTGCAGGGATTTTAGGCCGTCCATGGACAGGATGAGTTCAAAGTGTCCACCCTCCTATTCTACCAGGCTTTCTAGATTTTTGAAAGACTTTTTCAAACAGCAGCATTTCACCTCTTAGTCTTATTATAAGCAGCATTGAGTTCCCAGACTTGCCTTGCTCTCCTCTTCTCTCCAAAATTAGAATAATGAGCTTGCATGCCTAGCAAAGTTTCAAATGCTACAATAAACATGGGAAAGAATGCATCTAAGGATATCATTAAATAGCAAACTCTACCATGTCAGGGAGATGATGATGTAAACCATGCCATCTTGGATGAAGCTTCCAAAATAACAGGGGATTGTTGGTTTGCTGTTCCACAAAGACTTTAGAATCCTATGGACAGGGGGCTGGACACTTGGTTGAGGATTAAGGTGGACTAGAAGGGGGGAGGGAGTGGGTGTGAGTGTTGTCGTTTTGTGAATTTGGTCCCTGTACCTACCCTTTGCAGATCCTGCAAAACCAAGAGCATTGGGGTACATGTGGTATTAACAAGTTCCGTTGACTTACTGTCCTGAACATTGTACTTTTGAATTTCTTTTTCTTTCTTTTTATTTATTAAGTTTATACTTTTAGTTAATTTTTGCTATATATATATTTTAGTTAATTTTGCTGGATGTGCTTATGTAGAACATGGTAAATATTACAAACACATGGCAGATGCATTTCATAGTCTCCTAGGTGAGTGTTAAGTGATAAACATGATTGCATGCACTGTGTAAAGAGGAAGCAGAAAAGATGAACATGTTGGACATGTCTGGGGCATCAGACCCGTGTCTAGTCTGAGGCTTTAAACAGCTGTATGGAGGTTAAATGTTATTCTGTTGTACTGAATTCTGAAGACATGTTTTGCCATCTGGTGGCTCCTACTGTAGTTTGCTTAGCTCTTAATCAGTGCTGAACAAAGCAGGTTGAACATTAGCGTTCGAGGAAATACACAACTAGTCGCTTGAATTAGCAAACAAAAGGAGCTCTAAAGATTCAGCTTCCTTCCCTGATGGTGATTCATGTTTGTTTGGTTTTGACCGCTGAGAGGATTGTGGTCTGTGAAGATTGATTAGTGTGGGTGTCTCGCAGGGGTCCTCCTCCCACACTGAAACTAATACCAGGAGAACAGGTGTGAATGCAGCTTTAGAGAATGCTAATAGGTCACTTAGAATCCTTTTTGTTTGCGTTTCACTCTTGATGAACTTCACTCGGATGTTACTGCCACGCTGGAAAGTGGATTGGAGCGCACCACAGCTTTTCAAAGCTTTGAAAACAGATGAAGTACCCCGGTACTAATGTTTCACGTTAGTGTAGACATGAATAGGGGATTATCGGAAGCGATAATAGCCTACGATTGTATGCTGGAATCTGTAACAGAGACTGGTGATCTATTTTTGATTTATTCCGAGTTTCAGTGAACGCAATCTTTGGAAGAAAAGGGTCCCTTGTGGGTTCTTGTGATTGATGGTTGAGGCTTTCTAAACGGAGACATCATTAAAAGCTTTGTGAAAGGGAAAGCCTCTGTTGTGGCAGATTATATTGATTCTTTTAGGGTTACCCTGTAGAACTTATCAAAGAGAATTGGAATGAAACTTGATCACAAAAAGACATCATGATACTTTTTAAATGGTACAACTTTTATCATATGGAATTTTTTTCCTTCACAGATTAAAGTCTGACCCACATTTTAAGAAAATTTAAACTAAAAACAAATTTCTAATTAAGTTTGGGAGGAAAGTGTATTGTAACCTTTAATCTCGGGCTGGGCGATATGAGGGGGAAAAAATCGTATGGCTATTTTTTATTTGTCGATCTGTGTCACAGCATAAATCGAACCACAGGCGCTATCAAGATTTAAGGCTCTGTTGTACTCCTCAGTGACATGTAAGAATATCCTGTAGGGTAATTTTGGTATAAATTGGAGCCTATTAATATTGATCAATATCTATATTATTTGACAAGTTTACAATTTGATAACTATTTTGCGGAGTATCACGATAATGTCTGAAGTTGGAATTGGGTGAAATGACATAAAATATTGTCCATTTCTAAACGAAGGTGTTAGTTTTGCTAAATCATAATATTCATTTTTTTTTTTTATTGATGTGAATGGCTATATGTATCGTGATAAAAATATATCAATATATCGCCCAGCCTGACTTCATTCCATGCATTACTCTACTAAAGTAATAAGAAGCGTTGAGAGTTACGTGTTATAAGTGCCACGCACATCGGTTTATCATCATGGGGTTTATTGCAATTAAATGTGTGCTCTGTTTTGACCAGATCTCAAGGCTGAAACTTCAACATGAAATTTAGAGTCGAAAAAAGTTTTGCAGATGACTAACAAGTTGTAACAAGTTGCAAGTGGAATTTTACCAAACTTGGAATTAGAATGTGTTGGGTCGAGAATTAGATTTGCGCTGTATGCTTTAATAGTCCAGCAGGTCTTTTCTGTTTGCATATTTTCATGTTGATAGTTTGTGAAAGGCAGGAATGTTGCCTGTGGTAAAGACTGATCACACCTACGTGTCAGTAGTGTAGTAGTGCAGAGATGATTGTAATGTATATCCTGGCTCCTACGTATACCTGTGTTTGCCCGGTGTTCACGGTTACGTGTTTATGGATGTGAACATGCACATACGAGTGCAAGTTTCTGATAGTTTGGAGCACGAAGCTTCACCCACCATGCACACACCTCCGCACATCCAGTGCCCTCCCTCCCTTCTCGCTTTCCCTTCCTTCACTCTCTTTCTCACACACTTTTTCCCTCCACCCATCAACCCACCCCCTCTCTTTTCCCTCTCTCTCTAATTCTCGGGTTACGATGGCCGGAGTTTGCAGACATCCTTAGCGTCGTTACCCCAACGTCCCCCCACCCCACCCCTCCTCCTTCCCCTGCCTGGTGTCCTTGTCCCTGCCTCCCGCCTGGGAAGAGCCACCCAGCGACCTCTCTGATTGGACCTTCTGGTTTGTCTTGACGCGACTCGAGCAGTGCGAGCCGGAGGACGTGTTTCAACAGATGGTTAGGGTTTGGTGTGTCATCACATCGAAGAAAGGATTAGAAGAAGAAGGTTGTCCTCCGGGAGCTGTGTGGTCCCCACTTTACAGCAGCGCAGCTTCAGGAGGGAGCAAAGTGAGGACATAGGCTTGCTGTTACTGTTAGACTTCCTCTGCAGAGACACACTTTTCTGCTCCTTTGGGTCAGGTACTTGGGCTTGCTTGTTTTGTTTCTCTGCATGACTTCAGCTAGCTTATTTCTCGGTTGATTTGTGTTGTCAATTTTGTAAAAAAAAAAAAATAATGATAATAATCTGAAATGCTTGTGCACGCTGTATTTACAGTCTGATCTGATCTCTTTATAATTTAATCGCAAATACACATTTTATCTTTCCTTTATTGAGAACTTTAGTCAATGAAAGACCTGCTACTTCAGTACTAGAGATTCAATTTCAGGATAAAAGCATGGATGGCACACCGTTCATTTTAATCATCGTCGTCTTGAGCAAACGTTACAACACGTCCGGACTGACTGTCAAAGCAGAGATGTGCACTTGAGCTGGTGGGATTTGCCATGAGGAATTTGTAGCTGGCTCCAGGTCTTTAGCTTTACTGACTTGCAGAAAGAAGGGTGGATGGGGAGGACCGAACAAGGGTATGCAGCACAGAGAATTATTTATGTATGTTGCTGTGGGCCATATGTAGCGGAGATCATGTAATGAAAACAGGCAGGTGCCCGGAATAAAAGCAGAAAAGCGTAAAGCACCGTTGTATGACTAATGTTTATGGGTAGTAATCAGCCATGCATGTGTCTCACACACGTTCAGTGTTAAATGTAACTGACAAAACCACAAATGCAAGGTCAGTGAGTTCAACATGAGTCAATCCATTACTAATGATCAGCGTGGCACTGCAAGAGGATGGGAATTTAGTAGCTGCTAAGTTTATTGCTGTAGCTTTAAAACGACCCATGTTTGACTGCAATTCATTGATTTGACGTCTTCAGCTGGCTGAACTGTTCACATTTTTAAAAAATTATTTCTTTTTATAGCGCTCCTGTTCAAAGTCATGTTCTTCCAAAAGGTGAAGTCACGGAAGAAACGAGAGGAAAATGATAACCAGAGACCCTGCTTTTCCCCCCTTCTTCTCCGTGCTGTGACTGATATGTAAAATAAATCATAAGTAATCTGTGCCAGCTGTTCAGAGCTCTTAAGAATGCTCCAATGCTTCACTTGTTCTGCACTATATTATTTTTTATTATTACAAAATGTGTCCCATGCTCAGTTTTCCAGTCCCCTTTGACAGCCTTATTGATCAGCAGTAAGGTTATTTTTTTTAAACACGTGTACACTGTTATACACCGCTGATCCTTGTTTATTTGACCACTGATTTTGGAAATTCCGGCTCCTTCTCTTCAACACAGTAATTCCCCTGCTATCCTGCATGAGATATGAGGGATGAGATATGACCAGCATTTTTTCCACTGATCCCTAAACAGTGCTTGCAGCTGTTGCAAATTATTTGCGATTCCTGCGAAGGCTGCGCCAACGCAAATATTAGTCCTGTAGCCATGTAGGCAGCATGAAAGTTTGCCTCAATTGAATTTGGAGGCACATTCAAAGTAAGAGGTCTTGAAATAATAAAGCAAAAGTGTGTGTCCTGCGTTCCGGCAAGCACCTTTCAATCACACGCTTTATATTGTGCTCTCTTTCCCTTCCTGACGTTTCTCCTTTTCACTGAACCTCGACTAAAAACAGGATCCAAACCCCCCCCACAGTTATTCTCATGGACAAGCGGCTGTTTACAGACCGCTCCGCTGTGTCTAAGCAGCACCGCACATGCTCTGTCTTTCTGTCCATCAAATCCCGGCTGCCAGCCGCTGAACAATCTATGCCGCTGTTGCTGTTCGGCACTGGAAGTGGTGCTGTTTTATTTATCCAAGGCTACTTATGATTGGTGGGTGAGTTTAGGTGACGGGTTGATTCTAGGTGAAGGCTGCAACAGACCTGAGGGGTGATGGAGTTCGTCTGAATCTTATTTACTGTACTTTCTCTCCTCACTTCACTCGATGAGCTGTTGACCTGCTTTTAAGAGTTCACGGCTTCAGCCAAGGCAAAAAATCTGCAACTGCTTGTGTAGTAAACCTGGAAATTATTAAAATATCTACTTTTACTTAAAAGGCCTGTGGACGATGTCTGCCTAAGACAATCCATACGACTGACTGTGACAGTAACATGACGTAAACAACCAATGCACAGTTTTGACTATTTTTAAGACACTCTGTTAAGCCAAAGTCTGATATTATTACTCCCAGATGAATGGCATGCTCTTAAAGTCAAGGAAATCAATCAAACACCCCAAGACCTAGTTTTGTTTGTGTCTCTGGGGAATTCTTGGAGGTTGTGGGTATTGGAGGCATTGCTTTTTTTTGTGTGTCCACTCCCATCCTTTTATTTATTTTATTTTTTATTTATTTATTGCACCATAAAGAGTTGTTGAGTGATATTCCTTAACAATGGCCGCAACGTTTTCCCTCTCGGTTTCATTGTTATAAAACCAAACCGAAGGGTGAAGCCACTGTAACTATATTCTGTATTCAAATTCCTGGTTTTTAATTGATTTACTTCATTTATTCCTCAAAAGCACGTCATTTTTGTAAGGTTCTGCATGAAACCATATCACACAATTTCCTCCAGGATCAATAAAGTATTCCGGTTCTGATCATGTGATTTTTTTTATTTTTTTTTTTAATTTATTTTTTTTTCTTCTGAAAAGCAACCAGAGAACTCTCAATCCTCCATCACTGTTCTAAAAGCTTGACCCCTTGAAGACTTTTACCGTGGTTTTTGTTTTCCTCTCTTTTTTTGTGATGTGGCTGATGAGGCGGGGAGAAAGTCTGATTCTGCAGACAAAATAATGCTGCGCTCTTGAGTGGCTGTTTATCTCTTCACGTGACAGCATGCCACAGAAAGTGAGACTGTACTACTTTTTTTGTGTTGTTTTTGCTTCCTCCCAAGAGGAGGAATGTAAATGTCACGGTTGTCATTGTCGACACAAACTTCCTTTCTCCTCTGTTTTTTTTTTTTTTTTTTTTTTTTTTCTAGTGCATCATGAATTCCATTAAAACGGCGTAAGGTTTATAATTTCATAGACCTTCAATGTTCATTTATTGACTTTCAGTGGAGGGGAGTTCCCGGAGGGAAAACATCCACTCATTTTTCTTCATGGAGAAGATAAGATCCGTATGAAGAGAAAGAACGAGAGTACAATGTCCAAGAGAAAGCTTCTCCATCTGTGATTTTGCTCCCAAGAAATAAATTTGAGGTTCAATTTGTCTGAGGCAGCGCTGAACATATTTTTTCTGCTGCATCACGTCACATCATCTGTGTCGCACAACAATCTAACAATCTGGTTTAGATTTGAAAGAGGAAAAAAGCTCCATGTGAGTTACGTGCAATAAAGTGGCCGTCAGAACGGATCAGAACAAGGGCCGTTCAAAAGGTGACACAGCCGGGGAGCTGGTGCTTTTATCCTCTGCTCCTCCAAAAAGGAGATAATGGAGAACAATTTGAGTTTAAAAAAAAAAAAAAAAAAAAAAGATGGAGGGGGTCGAGGAGCAAACCCTCAGCCCTTCTAAAAAGACAGCATGAGGCACTTTAGCTGCTTTTTTTCCCTCTTTTGTAGTTCTCCTGAAGAACACATCTCAAGGGGTCCAATGCTTCTTTTCGGACGTGAATTCTGTTCATTCTGTCTTGCTGTATA
The DNA here is from genome assembly GCA_030068295.1 of Euristhmus nudiceps. Lineage (NCBI taxonomy): Eukaryota > Metazoa > Chordata > Actinopteri > Siluriformes > Plotosidae > Euristhmus > Euristhmus nudiceps. The sequence continues at coordinate 12,535,115 of JAQNCB010000026.1, read as the reverse complement.
TCTTCGTCTACATTTTGGAGCAACATGGAACCCACAGGATTGTAGTTCTTTGGTTTTACTTCTGCACACAATGTTAAAGAAAACCTAAGGATGGATTTGAAGGCTCTGTTTTGCATAACTGGTGCATGAACTGGCCAACAGGATACATCTCTGTTCCCTGCTTGACTGACTGATGTCCTGTCCCTGAGACATCCTAGGTGGCAGTGTTCATCTAAATTGTTGACGTGCAATTCATCAGTAATCTCTGAGAAACAATTAACACACATACAGGCATAGAATGGTTTTGGTCAAGCAAAACAAGATCACAAAGCCTTATTTATTTATCTGGCAAGTTAAAATAATGGTACTGAGATGTTAGTTTTGACTTGCTTGATTGGATACCATTTCGCACCCACACTGAGCAAATGTTGAGGTGGGGGGGGGGGTGGGGTGGGTATGAAGGTTTGCTTTTGATACCTTCACGAACAGCCACAGCGAAACGGACAGAGCAGAGTTTTCAGCCAAGTTTTGGGTTCAGTGGTATTTATGCAAGGCATGCTAGCAACTTGGCCCTCAACATCATGTTTGCTCTTCTGGCACCGACACAGTGAATATGCATAAATGTTTGCCTGCATGGTCCTTCCAAATGAATCATATGATTGAAAAGATCATACAGCTCAACCGGGAGGTGGAGATTTAAAATACAGGTGCTGGAAAGCGTATAAAAGGCACTGGAGCTCTGGAGGTTGGTTAATTGAATAATAAATCGTTTAATTGCAAGCTGTAAGGAAGCCTGTCGTGAAGTTTATACCACTTGGGGTGGAAAGAAGGACCTATATTGTTCCAAAAATTATCGGCTTGATCTCCATCCTTGTCACTCATTTTGCTCTTGCACTTTCATTATTGTGCTTTCGTTTCCACTTTTCCTTTGTTTGTACACTTGTGTGTGAGAATGCAGAGTTGGAAATCATATTTCTTTTAATGACGGTCATCGCCCTCTGCCGCAGTGAGAGCTTGAACCTGTGACCGATGAGCTCAGGGACCATGGTTCCCAAAGTCCAGGTTTTTCTCGCATTTCTCATGTCTCCTGTCTGCACACGTTCCACATTCTACAGTGTTTTGGGGAGAGGCAGAAGCTCCACGGCTGGAGGCTGCTGACAGAGTTTTCACCCCTCCTCATCGGGGGCGCTGGGTGGAATTTCTAAAATCTCCTAAAATGCCGAGAGCTTTGCAGGTTTTTTTTTTTTTTTTTATTATAAGGGGGGCTTTTACTTTTCAACGCCATTGAGCTGTAGCGTGTTAAGTCAACATGGTTGGAAAAAGTGGGCTGATTGCTGCGCTTGAAAAGTTTTCCTTGTGGGACACTTCTCTTTGCAAGGTTGGTATGACAGTCTGTAGGTCTTTATATAATTTGTAATTTTGCATGAAATCAATGTAAAATGGACCCAGGTGTAAAGTTTAAGTTGCATGTCTTCAGCTTAATGAAGTTAGTACAGTAAACAGAGTAAAGTATAGGGATTATGGTGGGACCAAAGTGTGCTAAATTATAGCAATTCTCTGTTTTAAACCATGTTTTATTATACAGGTTTCAGTGAGGAGTCTCCAGTGGTTAGGCTTGGTGTTTGTTCTACATATTTTTGGAGTTTAAGCCCAATTGAATTAGGCCCACCTCATTACAGTCGGTCCCATAATCCGTTTTCGCATAATAAACATGTGGTTTTGTGTTATTATTCCAAGCTTCGTTCTGTAATCATTCAATCAGTGAGGAGCTCCCAAAGTCTCAATAACACAACCCACTTAGACAAGCGTGACGTGTTAACAAAGCCTTCGATTCCCAGCACCGAGTCGAGCAAATCCGTGGAACAAGTGGCCTGGGAGGCATTTTCATTAATCATTAATGGGCCTGCACGGGTCATTATGTGTGTAAACCACCTCGAAGGAGTCTTCGTGCCCAGCCATGGGTGTGAGTAATGAGCCCATGAGGCACGACAAAGCTCTGGAGATGTAAATGACTCGTTTTTAGTTCCACCGAAAACACCAGTTAAGTTCTTTCTTTCTTTTTTTTTTTTTTTTTTTTAATTTCCACCAGTAAAAATAATGTCTGCTGCTTTTGCCATATTCCTTGAACCAGAGTCCCGCAATCTGTATAAAATATAAGGATTATTGAAGTGACAGTTTCTTTAGCTCAAACTCCATCCTTCAAGTGGGAGCTTGAGACTCATGGTTTATTTATGAAGAATGATTTGCTGGAAACTGCCTTTTGATATCATCTTGTGGCACGTTGATGTCTTTTGGACTCTTCACATCACATAGAGAATGGAAAAAAAAAAAAAAAAAAAAGTACCACAGCATGTAAAGTCTTGGATTGGCAGCCTGTGAGGTGAGATCGTAGGTTTCAGAGCTGCAGAAAGGAACTTAAATAGTGGTGGAATATTTCAGATTAGACGTTACTTTACGCTGACATCTGGACCAAAATTTTGTGCATGTTGAAGCTGTCTATATTTTCCTCCGAATGATTTATCTGTCGTGTGGTGACTTGGAACCAATCATCATGGGGGGGGAATAAATATTCATAACGGGAGGAAGGAGCTCTGTGGATATATTCTTCAGAGCAGCTGAAGGTTTTTTGTTTGCTTAAAAAAATTATTTTGGTCCTCATTTCTTCTCTTCTTCCAAAAATTACCCCATATATATATATATATATAAAATAAACCCTCTATAAGACCCTCTGCTGCTTTCATTTCATTAATTTCCTGACTTTTTTCTTTCAGGATCTGTTTTTCTGTGCTCTCTTTATTAACGGTGCGTATAAAAGGACCAGCGTCCTTTAAACATGGCACAACTCGACCTCCTGCCTGAGAGCAAGCGAGTGAGGAGAAAGCCTTGCTTGAGCAGCAGCAGGTTGAGCTTGAAAAGGGAAAAAAAAAGCCAAGACGAATCTTCACTAGGCTTCAGTAGATGGTTGCCAGATTTTAACAGTTTGCTATTAAACCTTACCTGGAAATTTAAGTCCGCTGAAGTGCTTGAACAGTTTGGTAAGTAGCTGAAAAATGTAAGAGGAGGCTGTTCACACTGCTCAGCCTGGTGCACAGTCGTGCAAGTGGCCTGGACTCTCAGCTCTCCTTGAGAAGTGTGTGTGTGTGTGTGTTAATCACTTCTAAACATGTTTTTACTTGATGTTTGCCTGATCAAAAGCAGTTGCAACAGAAATGTCATTGTTCACTTGGTCACCTGAGTTCTGTTGGTACAAGAAGGTGATTTAAAAAGATGTCACTTGACGCTATAATGCCCCAACGTGAAAAGAAATTTGTCGTAAAAAAATTCTGTCGATTCAGCTGAATGAAAATGATAGTCATGTGGCTTTCTCAGACTTGGGTGTCTTAATTCATTCACATACAGATGTGTAGACAATATTTTTAATTCACTGAATGAGTTTTCCTATGAGGCAAATCAAGATCCATGGAAGAGTCCTTTTCTCGATACAGAAGGGGTCCTGACCTCGTGTTGGTGGATGTTGTTACCACCATCCACATATGCAATTTCTGGGGAACTTCATTCTGGTAAGTGCATACTGCAGTTGTCCAAGGCATTGGTTCATATGTTCAGCGCTTGCAGATTAATAAGACTGGTTCCTTTTAATGTTATAGCATCATGTGTAAGGTCAATTTCTGAAGACCTGAACAGTTGATGCACCAAACTATAGCAAGTAACCTTCTTGTATATGTGCATTACGCATAGTTAAAACCAAGTACGTACATATTAGAGCCAAAAGTATGCAGACCACTGACTATTTCACCGCTCTTCACTTCTTGAATGTACCATTTGAACTCCATACGCCTGTATCCCCTTTTTACTAAAATAACACCCTGCAATAATCAGGGACGGCTTTCCACGAAATTTTCAAACATAGAGATGGGAAATTGTGTACATTCAAGACTGAGAATGTCGGGGTCTTGTTCCTCCCAAGGATGTTCAGTGAAGTTGAGGTCAGGTCACTGAGTGAGATACTAGGACTGCGCATCTTTTTTGCTGATCTTGCGATTCGATTACAATTATCATGTCAATGACTGTGCGTGTATGTATAATATATATATACGCCAAGAGAATAGAGATCACCACGTGGGCGACCCAAGACAAGATGGCGCGATGACCTCACTCAAAGCATAGGGACAACATGGACAACCATCGCAAAGGACAGAGTCCACTGGAAG
>JAQNCB010000026.1:11637447-11647611 GCA_030068295.1 Euristhmus nudiceps | reverse complement strand
ATAATAATAATAATAATAATAATACTAATAATAATAATAATTATTATTATTATTATTATTATTATTATTATTATTATTATTATTTTCAACCTTACGCTGTAGTTTCTCATACTGGAGATACATGAGAACCAAATGCAGTTTCACATGTATATGACTGAGGAACATCCACAGACCATCACCAGCTCCTTCCATTGGGGTACAAGACCAACACTGGTTTACTCACAATCCAGTAACAACCTTTTTTCATTATTCTGTAAATATTATATGACATTGTTACTTTTTGCATTTTTGCACATAACCCTTACAGTTTATTTCTTCACGTTATATTTATCCTTATTAATTTTTTTATACAATTCTTATTTGCTCTAATTTTGGTGTAAGCCTAACCTAAATGTTTGCCTGTACACTGAGTGAAGTTAAACTGGAGTCAAAATCCCTGTTTGTAGACACAAACACAGCCAATAAAACTGATCCTGATTAAAAAAAAATTCCATGTCGTCCTTGTTTTCCATTGCTATGTCTGCTCGTATTATTTCATAATCTTCCTATAGAACAATTTAATGTGGAACAATTTTCTATCGAACCTTTATAGAATATTTTTACACTGCTCCATGTCTCATGTGTATTCATGCAAATAAAATCAATCATTTGGTATGCTTTAAAAAGAGTACGGAATACTGGTAAAATCAGGTATGAAAAGCTGGGAAAAACCCATCAGGAATCCGAATGGGAGAATATCAACACACAAGGTTCATTTCTGCTTCATCCTGCACCCTCAAACTGCACATTCAGCTTTAAATCATCTCTGATCACTCTTGGAATATTTTCCCTCATGGTGTGAAATCTTATTTAAATAAATGCACATGTCTTCACTTTTAAATGTATTTGTTAAATATATTACAGAGATAATCTCTACTCATCAATACAATATTTGCAAGTATAAAGATAAATAAAATAAATAAAACGATGCAGGGGTTTTTTTTTGCTCAGGCTTGATGGATGTTGCTCTGCAGCACCTCTCAAATATCATTTGCAAGTCACTGATTCGGCATTTTCCTTGAAATTATAAAAATTTTCCTATACAATATTCACAATACATGGGACATAGAAAGGCAAATTTATTTTTAAAAAATTCAACACTCCACCCGGTCACCTTCAGGGTTGCCAGATTGGACAATAACATTTGAAAGCAATTAAACCCTCCCAACTTTAAATAAACTTCAGTTTTTATCTAGCTAACTAGATTTATGTCTGAAATTTGATACAAATTCCTTCCTCGTTTTAAGTATTATAGATATAAGATATAATCCCATATTTTCATTGTTTTTTTTAATCAGGGTGAGAATAAAAATAGCCCAACTGGGAGGGTGACTGTCGATTCTCACAGCACTGTTCACCTTTAACCGGGTCTGCTTCACAATCTGGGCTACAGTGCTTCCTCTCAGCAGCTCTGGATGTGTTCTCCTGACAGGTTTAAACCCTTTTTTTGTTTGAATGTATTCTAGTTTTTGTGTGCCAGGCGGATTTGGGTTGAATTAACTTCCCTACGTGTTAAAGGTTGCTCAAGGTTAGTACAGCAGCTGCTGCTTTTAACCACTGCAGTTACTAACAGAGGATACAAACACAAACATATTCATCTCCAAACAACAGGAGGGGAAAAGAAAGTCTTCAAGTTAACCATTATTTACTTTTACATGAGTGCATTGTGACTTTGTCAGTAAAAAATCTACAATGGGCCAATTTTCTGCAAGTTTAGAAAAGCACAAACTAGACAGACTGTGATGCTTGAATTGTAACAATTGAGAGAACAGAAAGAGCTGCAGTTATTTATAGGAAGTGCTGCATAGTGTCAGTGTCTCCGGTGGACAAATGAGATTTCTTTCTTCTGTAAATATTCAGGGACTTTAGTAGACTTTGCAGTCACATGACAATTGCAATCCTTCACTGCATCATGAAGTGCTTGATTTAAAAAAAAAAAAAAAAAAAAAAATAAGATTGCTTTTGTTTCAGGAGAACATGTGACTGGATAATTATTGACTGAATTGAAATTAATGTCATTCATAATGAATAATATTTGTAATATGTGGCTTTTGAATATTTTTGTAGATGTAATCAGTGCAGGTTTAAATAAATAAAACTTAAAATAAATGTACATTAATTGTTCATAAATATATTATTTAGAAATTGTCTACCATTTTTGTAGATTTAGTAGTTTGATTAGAAAATTTGTATTGTTATGGATAATATTCTTTAAAAATAATTCCATGTATTAACATCAGTGTTTTTATTTTCCATTAATTCCTTTTTTTTTTTTTTTTTTTTTTTTTTTTTTTTTTTTTTTTTTTAAAAGGTCACTGGTACCTGCAAGATTTTTTTGCTAATGCACGATGGGGATCAAAGCAGCTCTTCCCAAATATGAGCTCTATTTTTATTATGTGGTGTTGTCCATGGCAATGCTCTGGGCTGCCAGTTGGATTTTTGAGGTATCCAGCTGTAAGTCTACACACACGCGCACACACATATACACACACATTCATTTCAAATCAGATCAAATTAGGTTTAACTCTTTCTTTCTTTTTAACAATACATAAACTTTTCCAATCACCACAACAGGTCAGTCTATTGTCCAGCACCATTTGCTGGTCCAAAGAGTAAGTTATTTCTTTATTCCAAAGGACACATGGAGCTGCTGTATTGTCTGAAAGGCCAGATCAGTGGAGTAGGGCCAGGTGCTGAGAGCTATGCAGGCCATGCAGCTCGGATCATGTGTCAGTATTAATACACTAGGCAGGGAAAGAAAAATAGGATGGTAAAGCGGGTGCATCAAATAAGCCAAGATAGGCAATCACTGGCAACAGCAAAAGAAAAGATATTAGTTGTATCTGTTTGTACACTTAATATTGTTCACATAACAGAATGCTGCTAATATGGAAAAATGTCTGCTATCCTTTTAAGCGAATGCAAACCGAAAGTCCTTCAGGTCCACCATCCGGCCTGGATGGTACTACTCTGGCAGGAAAATGGTGAGGACTAATCATTTTTTCCAGGCCTAAGTATGCTATCTAGGTTTGTATAACCGGAACCCTGGTATTTAAAAAAAAAACCCCAACAACATTCACCCCTTTACTGCAGGAAACAGCTGATATCGAGTGGATGATGTGGTTTTCAACATTCCGTGAGCACATTGTCTTTGTTCTGTCTGGTCACGTCTTATTCGCCAAGATCTGCTCCATGCTGGCTCCTCAGGTGTGTCTCAAGCAGCCATGCTTCATTTACAAGCTGTGATTTACTCAGTATAATATGACTGGGAAGATTGTGTACTGTATATCCTGTCCTATGACACTTTATCACAGAAATGTATAAGGTATGGAACTGATTTTGAGACGGTGTAGGAGTTGAAAGGTCACTAAATATCTAGGCATTGAAATGGTAACGGTAATTGGTAGGAAAGTTTTCACTGACACTATAAATTATTCACCTGCAAATTTGTTTCCTATAACAACATTTCTACTTGGGGCAGCACGTTCGTCTCACAGCGGGTGGGATTCCCAGCCTGAACTTCTCTGTGTAGTTTGCATGTTCTCACCGTGTTTCCTCTGGGTACTCTGGTTTCCTCCCACTGTCCAAAAACATGCACTCTAGGCTAATTGGCTGTTCCAAATCTTCCTTATTTGTAAGAGATGGCCTGCGATGGCCTGGCGAGCTGTTCAGGGTGTACTATGCCCTCGCCCAGAGCTGGCTGAGATGGGCGCCAGCCTCCCCGCAACCCTAATTAGGATTAAGCGGTTCAGAAAATGAATGAATGAGTAACATGTCTACTTTTACTTTTAGACCACCTGAGTGCACAACTCCTATATAATAATAACACTATATAATAAGTATAAAGCACCCCCTGCTGTGGCTGCTGTAATACCACACGTCCCAACAATTATCCAATTTTACAATGTGAAATAGTCCTTTAAAAAATCCTGCATGCAGAATTTTTCAGATCATCTCTAAAAATGTAATGGAGCCTTCTTTTGTCATAAGCCCCGCTTCTGGTATATATTTCATTAAAATCCACACATAACTCATTCATTCATTTTCTGAACCACTTGTATCTAATTAGGGTCGCAGGGAGGCTGGCTCCCATCTCCGCCGACTCTGGGAAAGGGTAGAGTACACCCTGGACAGCTCACCAGGCCATCACAGTAAACACAATACCTCTGGCATATAATCGAAAGTACACAGCACCCCCTACTGGGCATACTGTAATATAACACTTCTAAAATCCTCTCCAAAATGGAATGAGGTCTTGAATGTCCAAAGCCCTACCTCTGATAGAAATCTCATGAAAATCTGCACATAATTTTTTGTGTAATCCTCCTAACAAACCACAGGTGAAATATATCTTTGGTAGGGGTAATTACCTTACAATATTATATGGCACTTTATCTACGCTTGCCATCTACCTGTACTGTAGGGTATGTACTGCATGAAGACTATTCAGGAATGCTATGTAATATTAGTCTCAGTTTTAAAATGATTTGCTATGAAATGTATGAGCCCACAGACTTACAGATGATTTCTTTATTGATACAGTACCGGTCTGTCATCTACATGGTGTACGGGGTTCTTGCCATTCTCACGAGTATGGGTTGGACCTACGTGATGCTCATCTTCTCACACTGTGTGCTGCTGTACAGTATCTCACTCGTGAAACTCCGATGGCTCTGTTTTGCCACCGGACTCACCACGCTCGCCACCTTTAAGATGGAGCCATTTGTTTCCTGGCAGGTACACACCACAAATGTTAAAAAATCTTTCATAGTTTCTAGGTTAAAAAATTGTCATCATATCATGTTTTCTTCTAGTATTTTAAAATCATATTTAACATATTCTAGCACATCTGTCAGGTTCATCATATTTCACACAGGACCTCATGAGATAATATCATCTTTGGGCATCTCTGATCATTTTCAAGATTTTTCCTTTATAAATCATTGATTGTTCGGATCAGCAATTTCAGTCAAATATAGCAGACAAACGCAGTGATATTTGAGAAGATAAATTAAGTTTATAGGTTAACAGAAAGTGTGCAATAATTATTTAAACAAAAGTAGGCAGGTGAATAAATTTGTGCACCCTTGTTGTGTTATTGATTTGAATACCTTTAGCACTAATTATTGGAACACAAAATTTGTTTGATAAGCTCATTGACCCTTGACCGACAAACACAGGTGAAGCCAATCATGAGAAAGGGTATTTAAGGTGGCAAGTTGTTCTCCTCTCTGCATCTTCTCTGGAGAGTGGAAACATGGGAGCCTCAAAACAACTGTCAAATGACATGAAAACAAAGATTGTTCAACATCATGGTTTAGGGGAAGGATACAAAAAGCTAGTGCAGAGATTTCAGCTGTCAGTTTCCACTGTGAGGAACATGGTGAGGAAATGGAAGACCACAGGCACAGTTCTAGTTAAGGCCCGTAGTGACAGGCCAAGAAAAATCTCAGATAAGCAGAGGCGAAGGATGGTGAGAACAGTCAAACTCAACCCACAGACCAGCTCCAAAGACCTACAACATGATCTTGCTGCAGATGGTGTCACTGTGCATCATTCAACTGTTCAGCACACTTTGCATAAGGAGATGCTGTATGGGAGAAAGCCTTTTCTGCACACGTGCCACAAACAGAGTCGCTTGAGGTATGCTAAAGCACATTTGGACAAGCCAGTTTCATTTTGGAATAAGGTGCTGTGGTCTGACGAAACTAAAATTGAGTTATTTGGACATAGCAATGTGCGGAAGAACAACACAGAATTCCAAGACGAACACTTATAGCTACCCACGATAAAAATTGGTGGTGGTTCCATCATGCTGTGGGGATGTGTGGCCAGTGCAGGTACTGCAATCTTGCTAAAGTTGAAGGTTGCATGGATTCCAGTTAGTATCAGCAGATTCTTGCAAACAATGTTCAAGAATCAGTGACAAAGTTGAAGTTTCACCAGAGCTGGATACTTCAACAAAGCAACGACCCTAAACACTGCTCAAATCCTACTAAGGCATTCATGCAGAGGAACAAGAACAACGTTCTGGAATGGCCATCTCAGTCCCCAGCCCTAAATGTTACTGAAAATCTGTGGTGTGATTTAAAGCGGGCTGTCCATGCTCGGAAACCATCAAACCTGACCGAACTGGAGATGTTTTGTAAAGAAGAATGGTCAAAAAATACCTTCAACCAGAAATCCAGACCCTCATTGGAAGCTATAGGAAACATTTAGAGGCTGTTATTTCTGCAAAAGGAGGATCTACTAAATATTGATGCAATTTTTGTGTTGGGGTGCCCAAATTTATTTACCTGCCTACTTTTGTTTAAGTAGCTATTGCACACTTTCTGTAAATCCTATGAACTTCATTTCACTTCTCAAATATTACTGTGTTTGTCTGCTATATGATATATTTAACCGAAATTGCTGATCCGAACAACCGGAAAAATCTTGAAAATGATCAGGAGTGCCCAAACTTTTTCATACGACTGTATATTGTCACGTAATACTTTACATCACAAAACTTTCCCAAATTCTAGATTTTTAGTTACTTCTTAGTGAGTTTCTAGCAGGAAGGCATTGATCATTTTAGTCATTGATCCACAGGGCGGGTTCGTAGGTGGAGACTTTGCTCTACGTCCAGTACTCTTTTATGGTGGCTGTGGCTTCACGATCATGCGCTGCATGAGCTTCGCTCTGGAGAACTGTGAGAGGAAGGAGGGTCACTACAGCATCCTGGAGCTGCTCAAGTACAACTTCTACCTCCCCTTCTTTTACTTTGGACCCATCATGACCTTCGATAAATTCTATATTCAGGTACACATTTAACACCAGTCCTATTTAATAGATCTTTTACAGAGGTAAAACAAAATTATATCCTGTTGAAAAATAGGTTTCAGTTGAGGTATGACTTGCAGTATGCCTTGATTTCAAACAGTTTTTGTATTCCCAAAATGGAGTTTTAGTGCCTGTATTGTAATCATCTTGTCTGTAAACTAAACCTTAAAGTCAAACCAAGCTGTCTAGTAAATCTTCTAGACAACAGACTTTTTCCATTTTGTTTAGTCATGTCCCCATATTATAGATAATATCATCAGAGAGGCTCATGGATTATTTAAACTTGTACCTATTTTATTTCTAGCTACTATTTCAACATGTTCTTGTCCCAAACAGGCTAACAATCCAGACTTGAGTCGTAAAGAAAGGGCAATGTGGGACATTTCAATTCAAGCCTTATTACACTTGGGAATTATCACCATGGTGGCCATCATCTTTCATTTCATGTATATCCTGACCCTTCCAAGTGACATGAAGCTGCTGAAACACCTCTCAGACTGGACTATTGGTATGTTTGGAAGACATTTTTAAATATAGTATTGAATGCCTGTCTGTGAAATGTAAGCTGTACCACTGCTTTGCTGTATCTTCCATTCCAGCCGGTTTGGCATATATGAATCTGGTGTATGATTGGGTGAAAGCAGCGGTGATGTTTGGCATTATTAACACAGTGTCTCGCTTGGATCATCTGGATCCTCCTAAACCTCCCAAATGCATCACAATGCTCTACGTCTTCTCAGAAACGTCAGTGCATACTTTTTTTTTTTTTTTTTTTTTTTTTTTTTTTTTTTTTTTTTTTTTTTTTTTTTTTCTTCATTTAATGTGTTCAGTAAACATGAGAATTATAACTGTTGACCTTGTTTCTAAAGGCACTTTGACCGAGGAATCAATGACTGGCTTTGCAAGTAAGTTTCAGAAAATCTGTAACGTGTTTTTAAATTAGCACAGGCTGCATAACTTCCTAATGAGTTCACTAGCTATTTTTTAATTAATAAAAAAAGTTTTAAATTGGCTAGATTAAACTATCCAAAAGTATCTACTGTATGCAATGTATTTTATAAAGTACTGCAAAAACATTCCTAAAAGTCATACTAGGATTTAACCTGACTAAATATTTGGGCCACTGTTCACGCTTTTAACAAAAGTTGTTTGTTGTTCAAAAATGTTTATTCAGTAGAGTTTATCATGAAGAATAACATTTCACTGTTCTTACAGGAATATTACACCAAGTAGTATGTGTGTAAATCCATGGTAGTGCGCGCCCCCCCCCCCATATTCATGTAATTGTTTTTGTGTCAATCACTAAAATCTTTAGGTAAATAAGAACATTTTTCTATCACACAACTACAGTCTTTCTTACATGTGTGAGTAAAATGCCTGAAAATATTTTCGACCACAATGCTGCAATTTTCTGACTAAAAATGTGAACGATTTTCGCTGAAAAATGGACATTAGAGCGTTTTATTTTCACCCTGTCAGTCAAAAGCAGTTTCTTTAGGTCAATAAACACTCATTACACATTGTATTCTTTGTTATTTAGTCAATGAAAGATCAATGAATGAGTTTTTTTTTTTTTTTTTTTTTTTTTTTTTTTTTTTTTTTTTTTTTTTCTCCCCCCCCAAATCCATCGAAACAGTCCCCAACCCACCGATATAATGGCCAAAAATCACGTAACGTTCATCACCTATTCAACTGCATGAGTAATGAACGTTCACCTCAGCAATACATCGTAGAGCAGAAATGAACTGCAACAGCGCATACAGTTTTCAACAGCAATAAACGTACCCAAATATCCCTTGCGTTTTTGTTTTGATTCCCCTGCCAGATATGGAGGAAAAATGGTTTTGTACCTCCTAATCATCTCTTGTCCGGTGCCTGTGATGAACAGTCACCCCCTCCAAAATCCCCTTCAGTGATGCAACCCGACCTCTCGGAACAGATTCTTTGAAACCGTTTTCCTCGAACTGCAGGTGGTTAATTTATTTTTGCAAATAATCAGCTGGTGACGTTGACAACGATAAGACGAGCATTGTCTCCAGCCGACGTGCTACAGAGCTGCATCCTTCAACAAAAACGTTTTTCATCATTTTTCACGGATTAAAAGCGTTTACACAAGTCCCCGTTGGAAGAAACTTCATCTTTTTCAGGATTGATAGATGGCGTACTTGTCCGAAGTAAAGGGGACCTTTTTTTTTTTTTTTTTTTTTTTTTTTTTTTTTTTTTATTTATTTATTTTTTTTATTTTTTTTTTTTAAACTCCGTGAAACGCTAGGGGGTGTCACTACTGTTGATTTACATGCATAATCAATAATACAAAGAATAAATAATTCATAGTTTATAGAGGTAAACTTATGGCTTGAGACTGATGTATAGGCCTACCTCTAGAGAGGTTTTCCGTTATGGCGTTTGCCATGTTACATGTAGCTCACATGACTAAAATTCCTGAACCTGATCGGAGTTGATTTCTTCTGATCGGGTTTTCTTCACCAGGAGTTTCTGAATGTGTGGCTCACCATCTACTTCTTGATCAGTATCTTGGAATGTTCTGGAGGATTTTCAGTGTTAGTGTGGCAAAAATCTAAATCCAAAAATGACTAAATATTGACTATCATGTGACGAGGGTTTCCTAGACCAGTACAGTTTGAATTACTTTGCAGTGATGAAGTAAATGAAACTGCATTATTCAGCTGACAGTGAACTTTACAGGTATGTGTATAATTACCTCGGGGGTAAGCATAATAATGTGCTGGATGAGTTGATCGCGTCACTCTGCACGTATGGCATCACGGTGCTGTGGCTCGGGCCAGGCTGGGTTGTCATCATCTGGGCTTTCTTCAACTGTTTTGGCCTCAACTTTGAGATGTGGACAGCCAAGTTCTTCTCCATGGAGCCTTTCATTGCCATTGAGGTAAGAACACAGGAGGTGGAGGAAGGAAACAACGGAGAAATGGCTAATATAGCAAACATGAACATATTTACAGCATGCATATGATAGAAATTAGTGTCAACTTGCTGCATTTTCCTAAAATCAGTCCGAAACAGCAATAAAAATTAGAGTGCAGATTTAGTATTTTGATCAAGCTCATTATCAGCCACAGCCATGGATATATTATTATTATTGTTTTTCAACATTTTGTAAATATTCAATACCTACTTTTTTTAACCCCCCCCCCCCCCCCAAATTCTTTGATATATATCTAATATAGGCAGCACGGTTGCACAGTGGTTAGTTAGGACGTCCACCTCATAGCAAGAGGTCCTGGGTTTGATTCCCAGCCTGGGTGTTTCTGTGGTGTGCATGTT
>JAQNCB010000026.1:11612358-11624833 GCA_030068295.1 Euristhmus nudiceps | reverse complement strand
GGGGGACACGGTCGAAAGCCTTCTCTAAATCCACAAAACACATGTGGACAGATTGGGCAAACTCCCATGCCCCCTCCCGGCATAAACTACTAAATCTAATAATTTTTTAAATAGTTTTTATGTATTGCTTATATATATATATATGTATATGCTAGCAGAAAGATTGGATTTTTTGTTGCTATTGTCCACCAGTAATTAGAACAATGAGAGGAAAAAAGATGGTATAAAGAGGTACAGATATATACACACATATATACAGTACTGAATATCAAAATAAAAACAAGAATTCTGAGATTTTGGTATATAGTTTAATTAATTTGCTATTAAAAGAAATCTTATTGTTTGCTGTTACAGACCAGATAAATGGCATAAAATGTAGTATAATGTAATAGCACCGCTAGAGACTATCATCTTTGTATCTTTTTTTCAGTACCGAGTTTACAAAACCAACATGACTAGTGCATACAGGATGTTTACATACTGCTTCTGAAGATATTGGGTTTACATAATAAAAGTAGGCCATGATGTAATAACAGTCACTCCATAATTGTGTAATACATATCTAGGAATAGTAAGCACATAAGATATTATGTAATTTAATAAAGTGAATACATGTTTGATTTGGCTATAATGAGTAACATGGTGGGTAAGTTCTGCCCAAATCATACACTGTTGACATAAACCACTTTTGTTGTGCAAATCCTTCTATGCTCCTGTTTCATTCTAACACTATAGACACAGAAGGCCAATACAGAAAAAGATAAAGTTCCCAGTTAGTGTTACTGCTCTAGGTTGTACGTTCAGTGTAAATGCTCTTCATTGGTATATAAATGGTTACGTAAGCAATTTTATGAAACCAAAGCATATATTTTAAAGGCCTCAAGTTCCTAACTTAAAAATATCTAGCAGCAAATCCAAATTTTATTTACAGAAAAAGATAATGGACAAAATAGGTAAAGTAGGACCATTCTTGTTCTTCAGAAACTTGTAGCAAATAGGAGTATCTGATAAAGATAAAACAATAGCATAAGATACAGTATAACAGTATGAATTGCCAGTTTTCTACAAAAAAATTATTTAAGAATGAACAGAAATACATTTTTAAAATGTTCAAATTTACCTCCCAAAAAACCCATAAAGTGCGCACATGAAAAGCTTTGTGAAAACCAACATTTTCAAATTTTAAGTGTCTGCAGGAAGAGGTTAAGATTTAATTTTAGGATGGTGCAATTATTGAACTCACATCAGAGCTCTATGTGGGCCTTGAACATGAAATTGTTTTGGTACAAAAGTGTATTCCTGCAGAGAAATATTAATAAACTAATTTGTAATTATTCAACATTCCTTCATTCATTTATTTGCCAAACTGCTTAATCCTACTATGGACATGGGGGGACGGGACGGGACTGACTGACTCCAAGTCAACTCCGTGCAGGGTGGCGTACACTCTGAACAGTTCGCCAATCCATTGCAGGCCCAATAACACACACAACCGCGTACACCTGGGTGGGGCCAGTGGTATATTGGTAAGGGTGCTGGGCTCCAATCATAATTGCGAGGGTTGGAATCCCCAGTAGACCCCTACCTTGCGAAGACAGTGTGCCTCTGTTCACCCAGCAGTATAAACGGGTACCAGTAAAAATACTGATAAGGTAGCCTGCAATGAACTAGCACCCCATCCAGGCGGAGTTGAACTCCTATTTTTTTTTTTTTTTACGTCACAGAAACTGGGGATAATCTCCTTCCTTATAAGCCAGTAGGCTCGGATGTAAAGTGAAAAAACAAACAAACACGCAAACAAAAAAAAGCACATCAGAATTTATCTTGGTTAGCCAAGTCTGGGATATGAACCCAGGACCTTATTGCTGTGCCATTGAATGCTAACCACTACACCACTGTGCCATTACTCAACATTCAATTGTTACAATAAGTTTGGAGATTAGTTTGTAAGCAAAATGTATCCTTACTACATTGCCAAAAACAAAGCAAAACAACAACAACAACAAAATTCTCATTATTGAGTCTACAGGCTTCATGGTTTGGGAATGCCAGAATTATGGAACTGAATTCTCTGAGAAGACTAAGTACAGAATGACGTTCCTGTCCATACTGTAAAAGTTAATTTAACTTTATCCTTACACTGCCTTGTGAATGAAACGGGCTTTAGCTCAACAGTAGAGACACTGGCCATAAAATGGCAGCCTTTTGTTTAGGCTCTTCCAGAATGGAATGTAGAGGTGTTGATAACATTTTGGCATGTCCTTGAGAAAAATATAATGCATGTTGAATATAGCAGATTATCAGCACCTGCCTAAATCCTTTCATTGGGCAGGTTGTGAATTTCTATTAACCCTTACAACTTATTCTCAGACAGGCAAAGCTAGAAGGTACCAATACAAGTTCAAATCTGGTTGTCACAGGAATACAGTACTCTACTCCTACTCATAAGTGGACATCCCAATCATGAGTATAAGGTGCAACTAGGAGTGTGTAACAGTAAAAAGCAGCCACAGAACAATTAATGCTTTGTTTAAAGTCTATTATATTATATATAGACATAACATTGCTTACAACATGCTACCTTTTTGCCCTTACCAATGTGCACTAATCAGTAGCATCACTCCTGTATTGTGAATTTCACAAACACTAACAAATTCAGTGTTCTGATGTCTTAAAACACTAAAAGGCATTTCATTACAGTAAATGTACAATTTTGCACAAGGCTTCGCCCCCTGCGACTATATTTACTGCATGTTTTCCAGACTGGGACATAATATCCAGAGTTTAACTCTGCAGAAACTGATACTGCATTGCTTTTATTTATTTTGGATAAAAACATCTCCCAAATGTATAAATGTAAATTTACGCAGATGACAAAATGCAGGAAATATTCCAGTAGTGACTTAAATTGGGTAGCTTTCATTTTTATGGTTTGACCGTATCAAACATTACATGTACCTGTGTCGAGTTTTAGTAGTAAACAATTAAGAGCAAATGGAAAAATCTACAAGATCTGGGTTATTATAGTTTCTAGAGTGCTGTGTAAAAAATTGGTACAATGTTATGAACAAAATGGGAGGGAAAAAGCTATTCATTATTCTTACCATTTTCACATCAATATGAATAAGTATAAAATATAAGGTGCTTTTATGTAAGAATTTCCTTCTTTCTTCCTTCCTTTTTATTCATTTGGACCTTTTTCTATGTACAAAAAGTGCATCTTCTTCCAACTTTTAACTTTCAATGTCAAGGTCTTTCCAGAGTATTGGCTCCTTCATCACTAACCATTACATTCTTCTAACACCCAGGTACAATGTAAACAAACAAACAAACCAAAAAAACCTGCTTACACAGTAAATACCATTACATACACTACTTATTTACAGCTTATATGCAGTGTGCATTTTAACAGGGGTTATGTAATGTTTAAACAGCTGTTATTAAAACTATGTTATACTGAGGTAAATATTTTTAATGCTCTGCAAGTGAGATTTATCTCATCTTTAAATGCTCGAAAATCTCATTACTTTACCCAGAGGTTACACAACTTCTCAATCGAGACTTCAAAGAACCACTAATTAATGCATGTAAAAGTTTTAGATTTTACATATATTTCTATTTATGTTATGGCTTTATCTAACTGCTTATATTCATAAAAATTCAGATGTCTTAGTAAACTAGTGTGTTTGTGACTTGATTTTGCTATAATATTTGTGCCACTAGTTTCACTAAATGTTAAATTTAATTTTAGTTTACTTTACAGATTTGAAGTTAAATCTTAATGTAAATGAACATGAATGCAAAACTTGAAAAGTAAATCCATTTTGAAATTCAACTGAAATATATATTTTTTTAATTATTTAAAAAATGATTATAAACTTGTCTATCAGGAGAACTTCAGCAAGTTGTGAATCAGGAAATAAATTAAATTTTGATTCACATAAATTGAAATCTTGTGCTGTGACTTCTGTCATTTGAAAATGGAATTTCATTCCTTCATGTTCTAAGCCGCTTAATCCTAATTCGGGTCACAGGGAGGCTGGCGCCCATTTCAACCGACTCTGGGCGAGGGTGGGATACACCCTGGACAACTCAAATCCAAATTCTAGCAACACAAACATTATTTTAAGATATTTGTTTCAAATTTGGATAAGAGTACTAAATAAAGCCACAAGCCTTTTCTTGCTAACATGTGCAATTCTAAAATTATTTCACTTTTTTTGCTTTTAGTTTAATTCTATTACATTAGAATAGACAAATTAACTCAATATATCAGTAACTGAGCATAATTAACAAAGACGGAAAGTTTCAATTTAAGTAAGACCTTATTATATATGTAAATTTTAGAGCATACATACAAATAAATAAGTCAATAAAAAACAACAGTTTTCAGCAAAATGAAAACCCCAAATCAATTTCTAATTCAGAATATGACATCAATAATTATTGATTTGAATGAACTTAAAAAAAAAAAAAGTAAAAATCATGTGTTAGGTTAGAATCAGTAAATTAATAGAAAGCCACATTGTCAAAACACGAATGTACCATAAATTATTACAGGTACCAACAAATGTATATAATTTCAGATTTTTTAACTGAATATATATCTGTACTGCTATCTATCGAGAGAATCAAAGGCTTTTTGATCATTCAGTCTGTTTATGGCCAATATGCAGACTGATTTTAATAAAGTGCAATTCTACATGAGAAAAAAAAAATCTTTAAAGATCTAACCTCTGTAGGTTTTCTTGTATAAATGTCTGTGTAACCCAGCACTCTTTCACAACCATGTTTCTGATGTGCCAGAGATTACATCAGACAACTTGAACCAGTACAACACCAATGGATGTACGGTTAGTTGGAATTAAGATGCTGGAGTGATTACAAAAACATCGTACCTTACATCAATAACAACCACACAGGGTTTGGTTACTGCAGGGACACAGGGATTTGGTTATCGGCATTGAACCTTCTCATGAAAAATCTCTTTTTGCATTGCTGCTCGGTATAACACAGCTCCCTCTGCTGACTGGATAAACAACGTACACAACACTGGTGATTCCTTCAAGAGGCTTTTTCCAGCATCTCTACACACACACACACTAGACAGGACACACAGTCTGTAAAGACATTCTTAATGAAACTATGTTATTTGGCGCAATCTGATGCGCATGAGAACTTAATCAAATCAATGCACTATTTGAGAAAATTTTTTTTAATAGAACCAGAAGCCGATCTTGATTATATATAAAATATCTCTTGAGAACGACCTCACACAGTGGCACACACTGTTTAAAAAGCCTGCTACATCATTCAGACTCATCCGGGCATGACATCAGCAACAGAGTTGAATGACTTACTGCTTTTGGTTCACCACACTAAAAAAAAAAAGTCCCAGGTTTCCATTAAAAGCCATTAGTCATTACTTGAGTTGGAGAAGAGAGGCAGAGGAGGAGGAGGAGGAGGAGAGGAAGGAGGAAGGCCACCAATGGAGTGGAGTAGAGGAAGAGAAGAAGGGTGTGACCCTTCACCCGGCGAGGTCATGCTGCTGTCGTCTGCTAGACAACTGCTGAGCCTGAAGCATTTCTCCTTATGGGCCTTGAGCATGTTGGAGAAGCGGAAGCGCTGACCGCACACGTCACATGGGTACGGCTTTTCGCCCGTGTGAGTTCGCCGGTGCCGTTTCATGTTGGGCCGGCTGGTGAAGCTCTTTCCACAGATCTCGCAGATATACGGTTTTTCACCTGGAAAGATGAAAACAAATACACGTGAAACAGTATCTTTCATGAAGCTGACGTGATTAGTGGGCTTCTTAAGAGGGAACAGGTTTCATACAAGATATCTTCTTTCGAGTCAGAATACAGTATTTTACTTCACAAACCTTCATAAAATGCCTCTAACTAGACAAATTAAACAAGTAAAGAGTTGGGTAGTTATGAACTAGTTACCAGTGTGGGTCTTCATGTGCTCATCGAAGTACTGTTTCATGTTGAAGTCTTTGCCGCACCACTGGCACATGAACTGCTTATGGCCAATGTGGATACTCATGTGAGAGCGAAGCTGGTACTTATACTGAAAGCGTTCACTGCAGTTCTGTATCAGGAAAGGCAGACTTATAAACAACACAGAATGAAAATATCTAAGCATGATGCTTCAATCAACTACCAACGCCAAATAAGAGTGAAACCAATGGGTTTGGTATTTGTTCTATCTGGTCCAGTTTGGTTCTACACTAAACTCTACACAACCAGAGTCCGTGGGAAGGGATGGGATGAGGCTGAAACACACCCAATAAGAGGTTTTTACATTTTTAATTTCCTGGAATTTGATCAATCAGAGTAAAATGTCTACAAATCAAATCACACTTGGGTTCACTTCCAGACAGCCAACCACCACACTGTGGTCTTGGACTACACCACTCATTCATCCTCACCCATTTGCTGTACCGCTTAGTCCCAGTCGGGTCACGAGGAGGCTGTGCATATCTCAGCCAACCTTGGGTGAAGGCAGGGTACACCCTGAACAGGGCAACACACACGCAACCATTCACACTCCACATCCACACCTGGGGCAATTTAAAAAAGCCAATTAGCCTGAGCTGCGATGTGTCTTCGGACTGTGGAAGGAAACCAGGGTACTTGGAGGAAACCCACGCAAGCACAGAACACCGTGAAAACTCCACACAGTAATGAACTCATGACCTCCTTGTTGTGAGGTGGATGAGCTAACCACAACACCATTGTGCCGCCTGATCTGACATCAAATGTTATCAATCTGACAATCTTTTTTTGTATTTGTCCTGAGGTTTACTTCCTCAGGATAATTAATATTATAGACGCAGCATCCTCGGACACGATGGCAAATCATGTTTTTATAGTTACAAATACGTTGTTACTAGTTACATATTTTAACCACGACAATGGCAGGTCAGGTGAGCTCCACACACAGGGCATAAGCCCTCTATAGCTAATGGAAAATCTGTAGCCGTGTGCTTCAACTTAACTTAATTTTTTTTGTATATACTACAGAAACACATGAAAAATAAGAATGAGATTTTTTTTTTTCCAATTTAAAGGCTATTAATGATGATACTACTTGCTTCAACTGACAATGACAAACTGCAAGTGTCGATCACTTTGTTTCAAGTATTATTCACTCAGAATAATGTCTACTACTCCCCAGAGTGTGGTTCAATCAGGTCACTCTGTTCCCATGTGATAATATACATTATTAACTCTGAAAACTATCACAATTTAAACTCTGAAAACTATCACAATTTAAAAATGTTAACCATAAAAAAAAAAAATCACACACAAATAAATAAATAAAATAGTACATGGGGAAAAAAATCATCAAGCCCTCATAAGGTGGCTCAGCAGTTAAGGCTTTGGGTGAGTGATGCAAAGGTCAGGTGTTCAAGCCCAGGTACCACCAAGATGGGTTCCTTGAGCCAGGACCTTAACCGTCAGTTTCTCAGTTGTATAAAAAAAATCATAAATGGAATAGGATGTCTGCCAAATGTTATAAACACAAGATAATCACTGTTGTATATTGTGGGTAGATTTCCACTTCCTGTTTGCTACATTTTTTAAAGAAGAGAATTCATGCATCAGACCAGACCTTAAATGGTAAAAATATAAACTGCGTGTGTGTGTGTGCGCATCTAATACTCACCTCACACCTGAAGGGTTTTTCCCCAGAGTGTTGTAGCGAGTGCACCTTCAGAGACATGCTGCGCTTAAACGACTTCCCGCACGTCTCACACGTAAACGGCATGTCCTTCGTATGGGCTGTGGGTACGAACACACACCTAAGCACTCATATATATATATATATATATATATATATATATATATATATAAAATCTGCTACATATCCTGTATACAGTGCATAAACCTAACAAAATTCACATTAACAATCTTAAAGCTTATAAAGAACACAGAGCTTGGTATAAAATAATTATACAAATAAACGCCTGAAGTCCTCCAGTGCAGCTAACTGGGTTTTCAAAGGCCGGCGATGTCTCTCACTGTCCGTGGTGAGAGGGATGTAAAAGAACCATTGCTGACTTTCGCCAAAAGTAGCCGCATAGCCGTCAGCGTGTTTCTGCCCTGCGCTGGCCTGGCGAGTTGTCCAGGGTGAACTCTGCCCTCGCCCAGAGTTGGTTGAGATGGACGCCAGCTTCCCTGCGACCCTAATTAGGATTAAAAGCTTCAAAAAATGAGTGAATGAATAAATGTCTGAAATGTCCAAGAACTAAAATTCTTAATATTGTAGCATATTCCAATTAGACTATTCTCTGGGATGGACATTACAGAGAAAGGTAGCACTTCTGGATTAAAAAAATAAAAAATCTTCCTGTTGGTTAAAAGAGCTGAAAACAACACAGCCTGTGCTTTCTGCTGTGTGTGCTGTATGACTGAGACAAGGTCAGCAGGGCTCTTTTCCCCAACGGAACATCTCAGTTAAATACAGATCGGGCTTCAGGAGATGAAAGGAACTTACTGTACCTGGCCCAGGCTTTGTAGTACCTAATTACACTGCTTTAGATCATGTGTCCTTGTATGTGCTGCCACCTAGCTGTACCCACGACTTTTATTATGCACAAAAGGAGCAGTTTAGAATCATCACAAATGTTTCTATACTGATATAAATTTAGAAATACGTCATCAAACTATGTTTTGCTGTATGGTTATGCAGTGGATGTGGTGAATTTATTTAATTAGGGCTTCTATTTGTTTTCTGACCCAGAAATTAGCTCCACCCCAAAGCTCAGAGCCTTTTCTTTTCAAAATCAACTCCTCAACTCAGCAAACACGAATGTGAATGTTAACGTTTTCCAGCTCCGTTACAGAGCATGTAAAAATCCCATACTGTCCTTTGCCTCTTACCTACCTTGTGGGAAAATTTAAAGTCCCCCCGCCATCCCTGTGGGAAACGTGAAAATTATATTTCATAAAGCATCATTTTAAAGTGAAATAATCACGTTAGTACTTTAAATCGGTTAGTTAGACTCTGTCGCCACCTCGTGTTCACATCCTTCCAGGAACACTCTAAGCGATTTTCGGGGAAGGTAGGTAAAGGGTTCAGTGTTATGCCATGTGGTGTGCGTAGAGACAGGGTGCAAATATTTAAACTCTTTAAATACAATAGGATCAATCCCAGATTTGTTATCCAAGTCTGTTTATGTTTTTTTAGAGCGAGGAGAAGGTGCGTCATTTACAGGAGCTTTTGGAACTGGCTGAACAGAGGCTACAGCAGACCATGAGGAAGGCTGAGACCCTGCCAGAGGTGGAGGCCGAACTGGCTCAGAGAGTGGCTGCTCTTACTAAGGCAAGCGCTACGCGCACACACACTCGTATATATCCACCTGGTATATTTCTATATGGAAGCACCTGATGTGATATTTTCCAGTGCAGCGTAAGGCCATGACTGACAGTTATTTGTAGAGGAATACTGTGACCACAGATGACAGATTTTTTTGGACCTTTTAGACAACTATTTCAGCCGATATAACAATGTGTGCATGCAGCTGAAAATGTTAAATTTACCTTTCCCATCTTTAAGAAAATATGGAAATACTGGCAGAAGGTTAAAAAAGTAGAATAAATGTACTGAAGCTGAAATGCGTTCTCCAGAAAATGTTTTTGTTGTTGTTTATTTATTTATTCGTCCATTCATTTTCTGAACCGCTTAAGTCAATTTGGGTCGCGGGGAGGCTGGCGCCCATCTCAGCCAATTCTGGGGGAAGGGAAGAATACACCCTGGACGGCTCACCAGGCCATCACAGTCAGAAACACGCTGATGGCCGTGCAGCTCCTCTTGACGAAAGTCAGCGATGGTTCTTTTACATCCCTCTCACCACAGACAGTAAGAGACACCGCCGGCCTTTCATAACCCAGTTAGCGGCACTGGGAGGACAGCAGGGACAACCCGGTGATAGTGGGGCTTGAACCTCCAACCCTTGCATCAGTAATCCAGCACCCTACCCCCGGCCTATCACTGCCCGTATGTTGATATGACTTCATATTGGGGCCGCTGTCGCCTAATGGTAAGAGAAATGGCTTTGGGACCAAGAAGTTGCTGGTTTGAATCACGAGCCAGCAGGAAAATGTGTGGTGTGGGGGAGTGAGCTGCACCTTCCCTTCTTCCACATTCATGCTGAAGTGCCCTTGAGCAAGGCACCTAGCACCCAACCGCTCTCCGAGCGCCCCAATGTGTGTGTGGCAGCCCATTGCTCCAAGTGTGTGTGTGTGTGTGTATGTGTGTGTGTGCGTGCTCACTTTGGATGGGTTAAATGCAGAGGCATTAATTTCCCATCATCATCAGGTACCGTCCTCTGAAAGAGGGTTGGATGCAACGAAGCTTCAAAAGTCCGCCTTTCTAACTGCCTCGCTATAGGATAGGCCAGTCCATTCAGTAATATTACACGTCCATGATATTCTCGGACGTCCACGGAACCTGCGGCCCTCCAATTGTCCTTCCATTAAAACTCTGCCCATAAGTCCCCGGCGGATAACATGACCAAAGTAACGCAATTTCCTGGTTTTTATGATGTTTATGAGAGTACGTTTTGTGCCAGCCCGAGCCAATACCTCCTCGTTCGTGATTTTATCAGTCCAAGATATACGCAGCAACCGTCTATACCACATTTCGAAAGCAGCGAGTTTCTCTCTCATTGATGATGTAATCGGCCATGTTTCTGCTCCATACAAAAGGGTGCTCCAAACATAACATTTTATTAACCGCTTTCTCGTCCTTAAATTCACTCGCCCTGATTTTAAAACGTTGCCCAATTTCCAGAACGCTCCTCGAGCAATCTCAATTCGTCTCGATATCTCCCCATCACATTTTCCATCGTCCGTTATGAGTCGTCCTAGATTTATAAACTTATCCACTTGTTCTATAGATGTACCTTCAATCATGATATTAACCTTCGGCTTAATAACGCCCTTACATGCCACCATCACCTTGGTTTGTGTTTTTGATGCACTCGCTGCTCGTCTGGAGAATACGGTAACAGGGAGATTTGGACAAGGAGCGCGTGCATCAAAAACACAAACCATAGTTAAACATTAGGCAACTTTTGCAAAATACAAATTCAACGTTACTAGCGTTATGCTTCTGTTTTTTAACTATTCATATTCGATTTTTCAGGCAGAGGAAAGGCATGGAAACATTGAAGAGCGTCTCCGGCAATTAGAGTCACAGTTGGAGGAGAAGAACCAGGAGTTGAGCAGAGTGAGTGGCACATGGTCATGTGAGCTGACTGTTGAAGAGTGTGTGTGTGTGTGTGTGTGTGTGTGTGTGTGTGTGTGTGTGTGTGTGTGTGTGTGTGCGTATAAACGTATGACAGAGATAGATGTTTGACACAAATTATAACATAAAGTTCAGAAATGTTATCAGTCTATAATCAGATGACTGGACATTCCACAAAGGCATCGCCATAGCAACCATAGGAAAACAGTAAAAGGCATCATGTATCTGATTTTTTTCCTTTTTTATGCTTCAGTTGAATATTTACATATTTAATGCCTTAGTCATTCCTTGTAGTCAGACCGCTTGCAAAATGTTACAGTGCTCTTATATAAACCCAAAAAAGGACTTTTAAAGAATTTATGATGACTACTTTTAATACGACAGGAAATTCTTTGTCTGTTTATATTTCCAAGAAAAAAAAGTGAAATACTGTCCATTAAACACGCTCCCACCTCCAGTACATTACATGTCTGAATAAAACAGCCTGCTGTCTGTCGGGTGCATTATACAGTACATCTCACCCCTTATGAATTCTTATTGTACTCCATGGCTTTTCCTGTAAGGCTCGTCAGAGGGAGAAAATGAACGAGGAGCACAACAGGCGTCTGTCGGACACGGTGGATCGGCTGCTCACCGAATCTAATGAACGCCTCCAACTCCACTTAAAAGAACGAATGGCAGCCTTGGAGGATAAGGTGGGTACACACATACACACACACACACACACACACACACACACACACACACACACACACACACATCTATACTGTATATAGAGCCACTAAACAGTCTTCTGCTGCTGGGAAATTCGTCTTGACCAATCAGCTTGCGCGATTTCAGAGGCCACATCCCAAATCCGAGTCGGTAGTGACATTGCGGCCTTTCCCTTAAGTTTTTCACTATTAAATAGGGAAAAAGTTAAGGGTAAGTCAGCAAGTTCACTTCCGACGCCGGTTTGGGACTCGGCTCTGAAATAATCAAGGCATTTCTTACACTTTATTTACATCTATATACAATTACACATATGTATTTTATATTATTTATATTTTATTTATATTTTATTTATATATTACGCATTGTTTTTGAATGTTTAATTATTATTATAAGCATTGAATATGTATTTATTGATATTGTATAGACAGCGGTGGCCTGGTGGTGCGGTGCTGGATTGCTGATCCCAGGGTTGGGGGTTCAAGCCCCACTGTCACCGGGTTGT